>OY992766.1:13594013-14136417 GCA_963921325.1 Logfia minima
GCGGGACCGGTGCGCCCCGTGCATAGTGACCGGAAACCACGAAGATTCGGGTATTCATCGGTGTTTGGCGAAATTGGTGTTGCGGAGCCACCGGTAAACCTGGGAGCAAATGATTTATCAATAATTGGACAAAACGTGGGTATAAAGCCCACTGTCCCTCACCAGCCTGGGCGTGATCTACCATGATGCGAAAGATATAGCCCGAGAAGTTATAGGGCTTGTTGTAGACCAAGGCAAGCATGGCTGATGCAGTAGAATGGCTGATGCCATCGAAGCCAGCCTTACGTCCAGATAAGCACACAATCATGATATGCATAAGATACCACCAGACCTTTGTGAGAAAAGCCTTGCGGTATTGATCACGGGGAATACCCGGATAGCTTATCCGAATCATGCCACCGGTAATAAATGAGTTGGCAAAAGCAATCGGCATTTCCGGATCATCCGGAAACTGAAAGAACTCCCGAATAATCTGCTCAGATAAAATGATTTCACGATCATGAACCCTGGAAATAAGCCTTGTATACGGGAGATCCGAATTAATCACAACATTTGTCCAGAAATCCGTGACATGATCACGGTAAATAGTTGTGGTGGCCATGATTGCATTATGTATTCTTGAACAGCGTAGAAATGCAATCATCGGGCGATACGGCACCGCCGATTCTTTGTCGTCGTCAAGAAAAGCTGTGACATTATGTCTCGGTTCCCAGAAATAAGCGTTCACGTTAATATCTGCCATAGTTGTAAGAACAAAGTAAACTTGGAAGCCGTTAGATTTAAACAATTTAAACAATTGACATTTTTCAAATTAAAATGTCATGCGACACAAGGCTTGTGTCGCAGATCACACGTGCGACATAACGAGTTATGTCGCAATTTAGCAATATAATCAAATTAATGATTAACAAGCGACATAAGGATTGTGTCGCAACATAACATGGCGACATAAGGGAGCGACATAGTAATTGTGTCGCACAACCTGTCAGCGACATAAAACGGCGACATAACAGTTGTGTCGCATACTGTCAGCGACATAAACACTGGAACACCTGCGACACAACAGTTGTGTCGCAGGTTATGTCGCAAAGATGAACACATCAGAAACCCAGATTTTTCAGAGATAAAATTTTGGGGTTTTTGAGTTTCAAGTGGTTCAAAACCTTCATTACTATAACATGATCATTATTCAATAAGTATTACACGCATTAAAACATTTTAAGTCGATTAATTTTGCAAAACAAGACAAACCCTTAAAACCGAAAGTTTAAATGCAAATGGGGAAGAGAATACAGAGAAATAACATATAAAAGTAGTACCTATCGTTGCGTAAGAGTAAGGTGAACACAAAACAAGCAATGAAAACAGCGGAAATCCACAAAAAATCACAGAAGAATCGAAAAAAAGCAGTCGGGCTGTTGTGTCGCAGGATCCACTTGTGTCGCAGGTTTTGAATTTTTGTGTCGCAGGTAATTAGATACTAATTACAGCGACACGAGGGTATTTATACCCGGGACACAATGAGCGACACAAGGTTGCGACACAAGTCTTGTGTCGCTGGGTGATCAGCATATTGTGCGACACAATTATGCCACTTGTGTCGCTGGGTTAGCAACACAAAGTATGCGACACAAGTCTTGTGTCGCTGAAGCCAATCAAGGGTTAATTTTTAATTTTTATTTGTGACACTTAGAAAAGAGATTGAACAAAAACAGATATATAAAAATAAAATAACATAAAAGAACGTTTTGAGAGGTGTCTATTTAGGGATCATATTAGAAAGACAGACTCGCAAGACAATGTCAAATTTTAATTCGATTATCAGTATAGTTGTCCAAACTTAAATTTATCAAGCATAGTTAACAAGCCTGAGAAGCAATCTGTAACAAGACGATTATCAGTATTGTTTGTCCACTTAAACATGTAACACACTCAACTTCAAGCTTAGCATTTATTGTGAGAGTGAGTATGTCTCCGAGAATCCCACCCAGATATACTCCTAGTATCAAGACATGCCCAAGACTTCGATTGTTTAGAGAAAGTATTTGAATTCAACATTTTTAAGAATCAAGCCAGCGGTGACAGGTCTGTACTGATGTACAACAAAGCGACTTAACTTGATTCAGGTTTAAGCAAAACCAGACTTGGTCAAACCATTTGGCGACCTTGTGAGGTATCTTTGATTTTATAAGACTTTAAAGTGCTTTGACTTTTGTTTGCTTGGTTTTTGAAAGTATACTTACTGAGACCAGGTCTGTACGAGCGTACAACAAAGGAAACAGACAGCATAAATCCCCAAATGTTGTCAGATACAAGCTCAGGTTAATAAAAGCATGGCAAGTTGATACATAGTAATTAAGACACATTGTCATACATCATATGTTGGTCATCACAAAAGAATAAACACAGATTAAAGGATTTCTTAGTTGCTCAAAGAAGAGTATGAAAATGTCTACCAATACATCGTGCAATGATTCAGGTGTTTATAAGGACATGTATAACATATACGAGATAAACCTACTGATACATCGAGGATAAAACTTAAGATTTACGTTTGAGGTGTGTCTCCTAATGTACTATCATTTCCCTAGTTGTTTACAGACACAACTGAACGTCTTTCGCACATGTTGCAACGTTGCTTTTCTTTAATACTAGTCAGCACAAAGAATGGCTATTGCATAACTTACCCCCCTTTTTTTTTTTTTTTTTTTTAATAATAATAATAAGAACATAACATACTAAGGTCACAAATATTACTTTTGAATGGGAAAGAAACGTAACCTTATCATGTTGACTAGCTCATCGAAACGAGCACGGGAAAAGGCTTTGGTGAACAGGTCGGCATTCTGCTTAAGGGTATCTATTTGGACCAGATCAATTAGGTGTTTTTCATAGCAATCACGAATGAAATGAAACCTAATTTCTATGTGTTTGGTCTTAGAATGTTGGACAGGATTACGTGTAATACATATAGCAGCAGTATTATCTATATGAATGGGAGTCATAGTTAAGAGTAAACCGTAATCGCACAACTGGTGTTGTATCCAAAGAACCTGGGAACAGCAACTGGCAGCAGCAATGTATTCAGCCTCTGCGGTTGAGGTAGAAACAGTCGTTTGCTTTTTGCACTTCCATGATACGAGCCGTGGTCCAAGAAACTGACATCCACCAGAAGTGGACTTCTTATCCATATTGCATCCCCCATAATCCGAGTCCGAATAAGTAGTGAGTGCGAAGGTTTTCTCATTAGAATACCATAGACCAAGGGTTGGTCTACATTTGAGATAACCGAAGATTCGCGTAACTGCCTTCATGTGAGACACCTTCGGTTTAGCCTGATACCTGGAACAGAGAGAGACTGCAAAGACAATGTCCGGACGTGATGCAGTGAGATACATCAGAGAACCAATCATAGATCGGTAATCTTTTTCCGGACAGTCCTCTTCATCTTCCGCTGGACCAAGGTGATGATTCAGCTCTAAAGGCGTCCCATAGGATTTACAGTCAGTCAAGTTATACCGCGTAAGCATATCATTGACGTACTTGGACTGATGAATGTAAATCCCTTTAGCAGACTGTTCGACTTGTACGCCCAAGAAAAAATTCAGCTCCCCCATTGCACTCATTTGAAATTCTGACTTCATGATCCGCTCGAAGTCGCGACACAGTTCATCCTTGGTGGAACCAAAGATGATGTCATCCACATAAACCTGTACTAATAACAAGTCCTCCCCTACATGCTTGATGAAGAGAATACTGTCGATCGTTCCTCGTACAAAACCATTCTTCAGAAGATGAGTCGCAAGCCGCTCATACCAAGCTCTAGGAGCTTGATGAAGACCATACAATGCCTTTTCCAGCTTGCAGACGTAGTTCGGATGAACAGAGTCTTCAAAACCAGGCGGCTGTTTGACATAGACTTCTTCAACCACTTGACCATACAGAAATGCACTCTTAACGTCAAGCTGGTAAACCCGAAATCCTTTGAATGAAGCGTACGCCAGGAAAATGCGGATGGATTCCAAACGAGCAACCGGGGCAAATACTTCATCGTAGTCCAAACCTTCAATTTGAGTGAAGCCCTGGACCACTAGACGTGCTTTGTTGCGAATTACCACGTCCCGATCATCCTTCTTCACACGATATACCCAACGAGTGCCAATAGGATGAACACCCTTGGGTAAAGGCACCAAAGTCCATACTTGCAGCTTGTTGAATTGTTGAAGCTCTTCCTGCATAGCCTCAACCCAGTATGGATCCTTCAACACATCAGCTGTCTTCTTCGGTTCTACTTGTGAGAGAAAGCATTCTTCAATTTCCGAAGCAAGACAAACAGGATCAGTGACGGTAACAAGAGACGGTGTCAACACAGATTGTTCAGCAGCAGCAATCTGTCGTCTCGTAAAAACACCTTTGTTTAAATCACCAAGAATGGCATCAATTGGATGTGACACATTGATCCGAGAACTCGGAATTGCAGCCGGAACAATGATAGAATCAAGGTTTGTAGAGTCAGCTTCAAGTTCGAGTTGAAGTGCAGGTAAATCTTCAAGGTCAGATGCAGGTGATTGAACAGAATCCTCAAACATTTGTTCCTCATCATTTGTAGGATCAGGAACATTCTCAGTAACGAGTGGAGGTGGAGTCTCACAAGTAGCAGCAAGAGCAGTTGTTGGTGTTGCTGTAGGTGGTGAAGGAACAGAGATGGGTGGTGTCTCAGAAGCGATGTCCAGCCCGTGAAGTAGTGTCACTATATCCTCTTCTTCATTCACCTCAGGAATATTAAAAGAATCAAACTGTTTGATAGTCAAACAAATATTCGGGTCCCTTCCCCTGAGGGTTGTCAGTGTAATGGAAAAAGGTGACTTCAAAATATTCTTCCACACGCTTGGACACTAGATTATACACACGTTTGTTTGGTGAGTTATTAGAGAATCCTAGAAAAACACCTTCACAAGATTTCTCACCAAACTTAGCAATTCGTTCCTTGGTGTGCATAATAGTGCATGGGCAGCCAAATGGTTCAAGAAACTGTAGATTAGGCTTTCTGTTGTTGAACAATTCATAGGATGTCTTGTTCTTCTTCTTAACCATTAACACCCGATTCAGAACATAGCAGGCCGTATTCACAGCTTCGGCCCAAAATGTGATTGGAAGCTTAGAGTCAGATAGCATTGTACGTGCAGCCTCAATCAAAGTCCTATTCTTACGTTCTGCAACCCTATTTTGCTGTGGAGTCCTTGCGGCACTGAATTGGTGTTCAATACCATTGCTCAAACAGTACAGCTCTATAATCGAGTTCTTAAACTCTGTAGCGTTATCACTCCTTATCTTCTTGATTCTCAACTCACAAAGATTTTGCAGTTTGTCGAATAGATAGATAAGAATCTCAGGCACTTCATCCTTGGTCTTCAGAAAATAAACCCAAGAAAACCGCGAATAATCATCCGTCACAACTAGGCAATACGAAGCTCCTCCCAAACTCTTCTTTCTGACTGGCCCGAATAGATCCATGTGAAACAGCTCCAAGGGCTTCTCAGTTGAATTGGCCAGCTTCGGTCTGTGAGACTTCTTGTGTTGCTTTCCTTTCTGACAAGGGACGCAATGATCATTCAGTCCAAAGGATTGCTTAGGGACACCTCGCACTAGATCATTCTTGATCAGGTAGTTCATCTTGCGAAAGTGCAAGTGTCCCATACGCCTATGCCATAATAACTATTCCTTCTCAGGAGCTTTAGATAGAAGACATGTGAGCTGTGTAGTTTCCACAGTACTCATGTCAAGAATATACGTGTCTCGCTCCCGTGGTGCCCTCAAAATCACCCATTCTTCAGGGATAACAAATCCCGGCTTCAATATGCAACACTCGGTGTCTGTGAAAGTAGTAGTGTACTTTTTATCGCACACTTGAGAGACACTGAGAAGATTGTGTTGCAATTGTTCTACAAAATTCACCTTCTCAAAGCTTACCATTCCATTAGTAAGCGTACCCTGACCAGAAATAACTCCCCCTTTGTAAAGATAGGTATTAAGTCATTAACATTATCCCTAACAGGCATGGGAAGATAATCCTTAGGAGGTGGGACTTGATGAAAACCAAGTCCTGCCTTACTTTTGGTATCGGTCCTCTGTGCCTGTAGGATTTCATCAAAGACTAGAGAGGAGACCGAAAAGTTTGAAAGCTTTTTCTTTAAATTTAGAACCTCAGTTTGAGACTCAACAAGTTCTTTTTTAACAGATGATAGTACATCAACATAGCTACCAATTTCATCTTGTTGTTCAAAAATTTTAGCTTTCAATTCCTTTTTCTCTTCTAAAATAGCTTTTAACTTTAAACCACTTGCCTTATCACTGTTTCTTAACATGTCATTTGTTTCATTTAAATTTTCAATAACAGTGTTAAGGCGTTTAGTATCCTCTCTATACCTGTTTAGTTGGTTAGTCAATTTAATGCACGAAATACAAGATAAAGGTTCGTCATCTACCTCATGCACCTCAGCCATCAGTGCCTTTTCTGCATCATCCTCATCTGGATCAGACCATTCCCAAGCATTGTTAGAAAGCAGCAGTGCAGCGGAAACCATTGCCTTCTCATCATTTTTGGTCTTATCAGTTGAGTTGTACTGAGAAGGTTTAGATAGGCCAGAAGGTGGGTTCTTCGGTAGCATTTCACCTTGCTCTTGTTAAAACCCAGACCCTTCTCTTCCGAATCAGTGACATTCTTCCTTCCAGTTTTCTTTAAGAAGTTCTTGACTCTTCTTGTGAGCATAGCCATGCTCCACTTCAAGTCCATACGCTCAAGTTCTTCTTGATCAATTTGACTGAAATCTTCTTCAGTCAGATCCACTATGCTGTTCTTGTTGGATAGGAAGTCATCATAAGCTGACAAGAAAGCTGTAAAGACAGCTGCATGTTCTTCAGCAACTGCAGGAGATGCACCTTTGAAGTTTGAATAAGCACCACTCCCACTTGAAGAGTTGATGGAAGAATATCCAAATCCACCAGATGTACTTGGAGCACCAGAACTACCAGAACCTCCAGAGAAAAATGCAGAACTAGCAGCTTGAGTCACTGCAGCAGGAAGATCCACACCATATAACTTCGGGTTTTGAAGGTGTGCAGTAGCTTTGGTTTCCTTTTTCTGCATATCTAAGAGATCAGCAGCAATCTGTCCAACCAAATCATCTAGCTCCATGTCCATAATGTCTTCATCTTTTTCCATCAGCAGCACTTGTGTATTCCACTTTTTGGGTAAGGAACCCAAAAGCTTCTTGTTAACATCAGTTTTGTCGAGATTTACACCTCCCTCGACTAATTCACTAACAAGCTGTGAATATCTACTGCACATATCTTCAAGAGATTCAGTAGGCAGCATGTCAAAGACTTCAAACTGTTTCTTGACTAGATCCAGTTTGTTCCGTTTGTACTGATCACTGCCACCACATTTCTTTTCAAAAGCAATCCATAAATCATACGCAGTTTTGTGGTGGCGAAGTTGTCGGAGAATCTGTTGAGGTAAAGCCATGGTAATAGCAGAGTAAGTCTTCTTTTCAGTGTCAAAAGCCTTACGTTCCTCAGGAGTCATAGACTTAATGGATTTTTCAGGAATAGGTCCATCAAAGATACCGGTCCTCCCGGGGCGTTCATATCTTTCTTCCATATAAATTAGAATTTCAGGATCGTTGAAAGATACAAATGCTTCAAATCTCTGACGCCAATCCGAGTAATTCATTCCATTTGTATACATAGGTGGTTTATTTGTTGAATCCACCTCACTATTATGTTTTAACAAAGCCCCAACTTGTTGAATAGATGCTGATGCAGAAGACGTCATCGTAACGGGCTCGAAAGACTTTTCAAAAAGTTTCTAAAGTTTCTAAAACTGGAGTCAGCGACACAACAGCAGCTTGTGTCGCAGAAGATCTTACAGCGACACAAATATTGTGTCGCAAGATATCTGTGGCGCAGACTTTGTGTCGCAAAACAAGTATGTCGCAACTTTATGTCGCAAATGTTAAGGTCGCTAAAACCCTATTAGCGACACAAATTTATGTCGCAGACTTGTGTCGCAAAACAACGCTGTCAGACCCCAGAAAACTCAAAAACGAAATATTTTGAAACCTAATGATTTTTTAATGAAAAACTTCGTAAAAGCTTAGTTTTTTAGGCTTAAAAACTTCAAGTTTCAGCGTCAAAACACTTTATAATGAAGATCAAACACCAAAAAAATGTTAAATAATCAAAATAAGTATTAAAAACTTACCAAAACGATTTGATACCACCAAAATCAATGATTATGGCTCTGATACCAATTGTTGATCCCTTTGGATGGATCTTTTGATCAAATCGCTAGGACGGAGATAATGACAAACACAAAGAATATAAAGCTTAAAACAATGAAGTGCAAATCAATAGTAATACTTTATGTTTCTTTCTCAATAAAATAAGCAGCCAAAACAGAGAATAAGTGTGTGTGAGAATCCCCAAAAAGTCTTTTTCTAAAACCCTAACATTTGGGTATTTATACTAAACAAACTGGCCGGATTATGCGACACAAGCCTTGTGTCGCATATATCACTATTGCGACATAAGCTCTATGTCGCAACTACAACTAATGCGACACAAGCCTTGTGTCGCATAACACAGAAAATGTAATTATAACTAACTCAATTACATTAACAAACACATTACAGACTTGACCAACTGACAGACACACTAAGATGCATCAACAACTGTACGCACTGTGTCCTCAGTAATGATAACCTGCTGATCTAGGACAGTGGTAACCAATCTTTGTACACCATCAACCGTGTCATGCGTTACATTAGTCCAAAAGTCTATAATGTGGTTGGCATATACTGTTGTAGAAGCAGTTAGTGCATAATGAACTCTTGATCGTCTCAGAAAGTTCAGTAACTCCAGGTAAGGTTGTGCACTATCTAAGGAAGTATCAATTAGAGCAGTGGTGTTGTGCCTTCCTTCGAACATCTTTGGATCAACCATTCTGTAATCTTTGTATAGCAATTTTGCACGATAGATATGTTAAGTTTAACATTTAAAAGATTCAAAATAGAATAAAGTCTCATCTGATATCATTGCAACTTAAGAATTAAAGTCGCATGAAATTGTCAAGAGTAAGGTCGCAGAAATAAGGTCCATAATAAAGTGGCATAAACGAACAGTTAGTTTTTAATTTCAAGTACGAATCCTTATTTAATCTTACAATTTTCAATTTAAACATGATATCCAGGCCATTATTAATCAAATGTATCAACATATATGCATTTTAACTGTGTATTTCAACCCTGTTAATGATGTGATTTTAAAAACCCTAAAACCGAATGGTTTTCAAGCAATTAATCATAAAATACGTTGAATCAATGGTTAAAAGTTATACCTTAGTTGAGTCTGATAACAACGAATGAATAGCAACTGATTTCAAAATATTCCAACGGTTCCAAATTGAAAATTTTGATTTTAAGAGTAAAGTCGCATAAATCGCTGAAGCAAAGTCGCAAATAAAGTCGCACTCACTTAATCAGAAATGATTAAGGTATGGTCGCATGATTAAGTATTTATAGGAAACTGTTTATGCGACTTTAACATAAAGTCGCATATGTGATTTTATGAATAAGTTCGCAGAAGACCATTTTGTGATTTTAACTTGTGATTTTCAAATCACTTTGATCTTTTTCTTTTTGCGGATGCGTTACTTAATCAAGATTTAAACAACTTTTGATCAAAAATTAACATAGATTATAAAATTCAAATTTAATGAATAAAAGCTAAACATCTTTTTGTGAAGGAGATTCTAATTTCGTTCAGGATCATATCTGTATGAAACATGATTTTATTTAAGAATATCAAAAGTCTAAGCTTGATTTATCAGTATTTATTTTATAAGCTCGAATGTAAACATTTATAAAACAAATTTTCTAATTTTCAAATGACAACAATTTTGATCTTTACATTTAAAAATAGAACCATCATATTTTTCAAATTTCTTGAAAATTATATGCTGAACACCACAACTTGATTTAACCAGTAACCAATGATCATACTTTTTGAGATATTTTCCTATCATATATATCAATTTTTGAACATAACTAGCAGTGGATCATGTCTGAGCACATTCAAGTGAATAACGTATATAGTTGTTTTGGACTTACATGCACATACGGACTCACAAGCCGGCAACTATATACTGTAAATTCAGACATTTCACCAAAAGATCAAAATAGGATAATACTAATATGTAAGATTTTTCGTATTTTTTGACTTTAAAGATTTTTAACACACTTGATTAAGGATCGCAACAACGGACTTATATCCCAAATCAAGTACGTATGTAACTGTTTAGGACTTACATGCAACGACGGTCTTATATGCCCCAGTTACACACTGTGCCTCTCAAAGTATCACCCTATGTGGCATCATTGGCTCTTTTTGTTCAAATATTTATATATATACATCTCGTTTTTTATGAATCGGCATTTTGAATCGGCTCAAAATGTCTTTAACATATTTTGATTGATGGATAAATATTCCCTTCTCGGTCTGTTTAACTTGTAAACCTAAAAAGAAGTTCAATTCTCCCATAGCTCTCAAATTTTGACTTCATAATTGTCTCAAAATCTTTACAAAGATTATCATTTGTTGACCCGAAGATAATGTCATCCACATAAATTTGCACAAGCAGCAAGTCTTCATTAGACTTCTTTAAGAAGAGAGTACTGTCAACTTGTCCTCTGGTAAATCCGTTTTGCAGCAAGTATTGAGACAATGTCTTGTACCATGCTATAGGTGCTTGATGAAGACCATACAAGGCTTTGTCAAGTTTGTAGACATGATCAAGAAATTGATGGCCTTCAAATCCAGGAGGTTGACATACATAGACTTCTTCATGAACCTTTCCGTACAAGAACGCGCTTTTCACATCCAGTTGATACACTTTGAATTTCTTGAATGAAGCATAAGCAAGAAATAAACGAATTGATTCAAGACGCGCAACCGGAGCAAAGACTTATGTGTAATCTAATCCCTCAATTTGAGTGAAACCCTGAACGACCAATCTTGCTTTGTTTCGAACAATTACTCCACGGTCATCCTTCTTTGCTCCAAAAACCCACCGATTACCAATGGAATGTACTCCCTTTGGTAACTTGACAAGTTTCCAGACTTGCATTTTCACAAACTGTTGTAGCTCTTCTTGCATAGCTTCCACCCATGAAGGATCTTGTAAAGCCATTTTCAAGTTTTTCGGTTCAATTTGTGACAAGAAACACGACTCCATTTGAGCAATCAACCCTTCTTGTTTTGTTGAACTTGATGTCGAGTTTACACACCCTCCTGTAAATTACCAATGATGTTCTCTGAAGATTGTCTTGAATGAACCCTAAGGTTAGGAAGATTACGAATATCTTCAGCAACAATTGTAGTATCTATTTTTGTTAGAATTTCTTCATTCAGACAATTGTTGTCATCATGATTGCTTGCATCATCAGAGGATGAATTTTCCAATTCAGATAGAGTTTCCTGGAAGTCTTCATAGCAGAAGTGGAGGCTACATCATTTGAAAGATGATTAGTATGTGTGACAACCGTCAAAAAATCTCAGGTCAACACCGCACTTAAATTCCTAGTACATTTATTTACGTTTACATCACTCTAAAATCCCAGTGAAAAGTCTAGGTTACGACTCCTTAAGTACCGAAACCGTAAGTTACCAAAATCGCGTAACTAAAGTCGCAGAGACGAACAGTTAGTTTTCAAATCGAAGTACGAAGCCCTATTTAATCATACAATTTCCAATCAAAACATGATAATCAGGCCACTATCAATCAAATGTACAAGATATAAGTATTTTAATCACGTATTTCAATCATTTACATGACGTCATTGTTAAAAACCCTAAAACCGAATGATTTTGAACAATTAATCATAAAATAAGTTGAAACAATGATTAAAATTTATACCTTAGATGTATTTGATAACAATGAATGAATAGCAACTGATTTCAATGGATTCCAGCGGTTCAAACTCAAGAATTTTGAAATTTTCAGTAAAGTCGCATAAATCGTTGGAATAAGATCGCAGGTAAAGTCGCACTCTCTTAATCAGAAATGATTAAGCTATGGTCGCGGGATTAAGTTTTTATAGACAACTATTTATGCGACTTTAACATAAAGTCGTTTATGCGACTTTAACATAAAGTCGCATATGCGACTTTATAGATAAGTTCGCAGAAGACAGTTTTGCTACATTAACTTGTGATTTTCAAATCATTTGATCTTTTTCTTTTTCCTGATGCGTTACTTAATCAAGATTTAAACGACTTTTGATCAAAAATAATACAGAATATAAAATTCAAATTTAAAGAATAAAGGCTACACATCTTTTTATGAAGGAGATCTTAATTTGATTCGGGATCATATCGGTAAAAAATGTGATTTTATTAAGAACATCAAAAGTTATAAGCTTGATTTATCGGTATTTAATTTATAAGCTCAATATAAACATTTATAAAACAGATTTTCTGATTTTCAAATGATAACAAACTTGATCTTTGCATTTTAAAAATAGAACCATTGTATTTTTCAAAAATTCTTTGAAAAATATATACGTAACACCACAACTTGATTTAACCCTTAACCAATGATCACACATTTTGAGATATTTTGTCCTATCATATATATCTATTTTTGAACATAACTAGCAGTGGATCAAGTCTGAGCACATTCAAGTGAATAACGTATATAGTTGTTTTAGACTTACATGCACATACGGACTTACAAGCCGGCAACTATATACTGTACATTCAGACATTTCACCAAAAGAATAAAATAAGATAATACTAATATGTACAATTTTATCGTATCTTTTGACTTTAAAGAATTTTAGCACACTTGATTAAGAATTGCAACAACGGACTTATATCCTAAATCACGTACGTATGTAACTGTTTAGGACTTACATGCAACGACGGTCTTACATGCCCCAGTTACACACTGTGCCTCTCAAAGTATCATCCTATGTGGCCCATTGGCTCTTTTTGTTCAAATATTTATATACATATATATATATATATATATATCTTTTGTATGATCACTAGAGATTGGTGTGTGAATATTAAGAATATACTTTACTTTCTAATTTGAAAAATAATCCAGTCACAATTTTCAAAATGTAGACCCAAATATTTATCATTTTAAAAATCAAAACATAAGATTCAAAATTATTTACACGAGCATACTGATATATCAAACAAATTACTTAGGATTTTCAATTTTTATTCACATCTCCCTGATGTACTATCATTTCCCAGATATTTACAAACAAAATCTCCCCCTTTTCTTAAAAATCTTTTTTTTTTTAAAACTATAAATCAGTATAATAATAAAAATGATCTAAGTCATTTTTTAATCTAGATCAAGATTTCGCATCCCAATCATTTTCACAAGTTCCTCAAATCGATTTTTCAGAAAAGCCTTTGTAAAAATATCTGCGTTTTGTTTTAAAGTGTCAATTTTAACTAAGGAGATCAGTTGCTTTTCATAACAATCCCGTATGAAATGATATCGAATTTCGATATGTTTTGTTTTTTAATGTTGTACGGGATTTCGTGTTATGGAAATAGCAGCAGTATTATCAATATAGATAGGAGTTTTAGTAAGAAGTAAACCGTAGTCCCTCATTTGGTGTTGAATCCACAAAACCTGTTAACAACAACTTGAAGCGGCTATGTACTCTGCTTCAGCGGATGAAGTGGAAACAGTTGTCTGTTTCTTACATTGCCATGAAACGAGTCGGTTTCCTAGATACTGACATCCTCCTGTTGTAGAATTTTTATCCATATTACATCCTCCATAGTCTGAGTCGGAAAAGGCCGAAAGCTGAATATCTTCATCATTAGGATACCATAGCCCGAGCGATGGTTTACCCTTAAGATAGCAAAAGATTCTTTTTGCAGCTTTATGATGAGAAATCTTCGGACATGCTTGATATCGTGAACAGATTGCTACATCAAACATTATGTCTGGTCGAGACGCAGTAAGATACATTAATGAACCAATTATCGATCTATATTCATGTTGGTATGTATATTCTTCTTCAAGAGACAGCCCTAATTTGTGATTTACTTCTATGGGAGTTCCAGCAACTTTGCAATCATCCATTTTGAATCGGCTCAAAATGTCTTTAACATATTTTGATTGATGGAAAAAACTTTCTTCTCAGTCTGTTTAACTTGTAAACCTAAAAAGAAATTTAGTTCTCCCATAGAACTCATCTCAAACTTTGACTTCATGATTGTCTCAAAATCTTTACAAAGATTATCATTTGTCGACTCGAAAATAATGTCGTCCACATAAATTACAAGCATCAAGTCTTCATTAGACTTCTTTATGAAGAGAGTAGTGTCAATTTGTCCTCTGGTAAATCCATTTTGCAACAGGTGTTGAGACAATGTCTCGTACCATGCTCTAGGTGCTTGATGAAGACCATTCAAGGCTTTGTCTAGTTTGTAGACATGATTAGGAAATTGATAGTCTTCAAATCCAGGAGGTTGACATACATAGACTTCTTCATGAACCTTTCCATACAAGAACGCGCTTTTCACATCCAGTTGATACACTTTGAATTTCTTGAATGAAGCATAAGCAAGAAATAAACGAATTGATTCAAGGCGCGCAATCGGAGCAAAGACTTCTGTGTAATCTAATCCCTCAAGTTGAGTAAAACCTTGAATGACAAATCTAGCTTTATTACGAACAATTACTCCACGTTCATCCTTCTTAGCTCTAAAAACCCACCGAGTACCAATGGAATGTACTCCCTTTGGTAACTTAACAAGTTTCCGGACTTGCATTTTCACAAATTGCTGTAGCTCTTCTTGCATGGCTTCTACCCATGAAGGATCTTGTAGAGCCATTTTTACGTTTTTTGGTTAAATTTGTGACAAGAAACACGACTCCATTTGAGCAATCAACCCTTCTTGAACTTGATGTCTAGTTTGCACACCCTCCTGTAGATTACCAATGATGTTTTCTGAAGATTGTCTTGAATGAACCCTAAGATTAGGTAGATTAGGAATATCTTCAGCAACAATTGTGGAATCTACTCTTCATGCAAACTGTTGTTATCATCATGATTGCTAGCATCATCAGTGGATGAATTTTCCAATTCAGATAGAGTTTCCTGAATGTCTTCATCATTTGGTGATTGTTGCTAAGAGTTGTCACCTACAGGAGTTGAAACAGGAGTAGAGACTATATCATTTGAGTGATGGTTAATATGATTATGATTATCCCCCTCATAAATAATACCAACCACTTCATCAATGGACTCAGGAAGAATGTTGAATGATTTAAACAAAACATCATAATCAAACATCCACTCAGGACCCTTTCCAGATGTAGAACTGATATGTCTAAGACATTCTACCTCATAATGTTCTTCAATCCTCTTTGTTACTTTATTGTACACACGTCTGTTTGGTGAGTTAACAGAATATCCAAGAAAGTATCCATCCAGGATTTTTCACCAAATTTTGACAATCTGACTTTTGTGTTCAATATAGTACAAGGACAGCCAAAAGGTTCTAAAAACCTTAGATTTGGTTTCCGGTTATTTAGCAATTCATAACATGTTTTATTTTGCTTTTTAACCGTTAACACTCTATTTAGAACATAACATGATGTATTGACTGCCTCTGCCCAGAAAGTAATGGGCAGATTCGAGTCTGAAAGTACTGTCCTAGCTGCCTCAATTAAGGTCCTATTTTTCCTTTCTGCAACCCCATTGTGTTGAGGGGTTCTCAGAGCACTAAATTGGTGATGAATACCATTTTGTAAACAAAACAGTTCCAAATTATGATTTTTAAACTCCGTTCAATTATCACTCCTTAACATTTTGATTTTCAATTTACAAAGATTTTCCAATTTTAAAAACAAAATTTTTAAAATTTCAGGAGTTTCATCTTTGGAATTCAAAAAGTAAACCCATGAAAATTGTGAATAATCATCAGTAACAACCAAGCAATAAGACTTCCCTCGCAAACTTTTAACAGTTACTGGTCCAAAGAGGTCCATATGTAAAAGTTCAAGGGGTTGTTGGATTGAATTTACCACTTTTGACCTGTGAGATTTCTTATGCTATTTTGCTTTCTTACAAGAAAGACAATGATCAGTGATGGAGAAAGACATATTGGGAACACCTTCCACAAGATTATTTTTCACCAAAAAGTTCATCTTGCGAAAATGAATGTGGCCCATACGTCTATGCCACATAAGAGAATCTCTCTCTGATGCTTTTGTGAGCAGACATGACATATAAGGAGAAGACGAAGTTACAGTTCTCATGTCGAGTGCGTATATATCCTTTCATCTTGGAGCTTACATTAATAGATTTGACATAAATTGACCTTTTCAAAACTTATTGAACCATTTGAAACAGTGCATTCTTTCGAAATCATTCCTCCTTTGTCACCAGCAAAAGAAACATATCCTCCATTAATTGATTTGACATTAGTTAAGAGGGAAAAGTTTCCTGTCATGTGTCTGGAACAGCCGCTATCCACATACCAGATATTTTCTTGAATTTTGCTTGACTGTTCCAACACATATAAGAACAAAATAGTTCGTAAGGGGGACCCAAGCCTCAATGGCCTTGAGTCGTCCATCATCATCAATTGTGATCACGTCAACTAATTTTGAATTTTTTCGAAAATTTTTAGGAATTGTTGACGTATCAGCCTTAGGAATCCTAGATTTCTTTGATGGATTCTTTACTTTCCAAACCAAATGTTGTTTGAAAGTCTGTTTGTTTGAAATGTTGTGCTTTTTAAGTTGCACAACATTATTTGGTTTCTTAACAGAATTTGAAGAGCAAGACGATTTGTTAGAATTGTCTTTTCGGAATTGCTATTTTCGTTCTTGTTTCTTCAACTTTTGTTTTTGAAACATCAAACAATCACGAATAACATGACCTTGACGACCACAAAAATAACAAGATCTATAGTCAATAACATGTGATTTTTGATACCACGTGTTAGTCTGTGTACTTTGGAGCTTGTCATTTGTACAACATGGTTTTGTACACTTAGAAGTAAATGAATCTGCTTGAGAATCTCTCTTCAAAATCTTAACTTCTTTAAATTTTGGTTGTGATTTTGAAGATGTTTTAGATTTTTAAGTTTTCTCATGTACACAATCCTTTTTCAATACTTCTTTCTCATTTGTGAGTTTTGATTTTCCTTTGGAAGAAAACTGTTGAACTTCATTAGTGATAATGAAATTCTCAGGTTTTACAGCAGATTTATCAATTTTAATAGTAGGCATCTCACAAATTTCAACATCACACACTTCTTCTTCAGGATCATCTTTAGAAACTGGATCTACAACTAAAGGAGTTGTAGGAACAAAATCCTTGATTTCATCTTTAACAGGCATATGAGTATAACTAGACGGAGGAGGTATAGAGTTATAACCAATGCCTATTTTGGATTTTGTATACAGTTTTTGTGGATGAATAATTTGATCCAGAATTAAAGAAGAAGCAGACAAATTTGATAACTTCCTTTTAAAGTTCAAAATCTCACTTTGAGCATCAGCATACTCTTTTCTTTGCAAATCAATCTCAATAATGTAACTATCAATTGCAGTTTGCTGATTTAAGATTTTAACTTTCAGATCATATGTTTCAACACGAGTTAACTCAAACTTGTCCTCAAAACATTTTTCATTATCTTTCAAAACTTTATTTGCTTGTTTAAGTTTTTCAATGTCAGATAGCAAGTAATGATTATGTTCTTGATATGTGTTGAGTTTTTTAATTAACTCAACACATTTAGAACATTGAATCATGAAAGAATCAGAATCAACCTCAGAAATATCAGCCATAAATGCTTGGTTATGTGCATAAGCAGCTTCATCGATGTGTGCACTCCAATCATAGTGCTCATCATTTGTAGAAACCAATGCTTTCTGTTGACTGATTTCCTTTGATTGTGCAGGTTTTGACATACTTGGTTTTGTGAAACCTGAAGCAGGTTGCTTTGCTTTTTCACATTCTCTGGCAAAGTGTCCATAATTTTGGCAATTATAGCACCAGACCTTGCTCTTGTCAAATCCCAAACCAGACTTTGTAGTTCCGATACTTGTACAACCAGTTCGCTGAAGAAATGTCTTTGCACGATGTGTAAGCATAGCCATGTTCCATTTTATATCCATTTCTTCAAGGTCGTCTAGATGAATCTGATCATAGTCTTCATCAGTAATATCCAAGGTTGAAGTTCTGTTAGCAACAAAACTTTCATATGATGAAAGAAAAGCTGAGAAGATAGCAGCATGCTCTTCAGTTAGCTTCGATGGTTTTGGAGATTGGGTTGATGGAACTGAACCAGAAAACTGGGATGAACAGTTTGTGTAGTTCATACAGGAAGTTGTTGGAGTAGGTTCTGCTGATAAATCAGACATAAGTGCAAATCCTCCACTGGTAGTCTTATTTGATACATCGTTGTAAAGACTCGGATCTTGAACCTGAACTTTTCCTGTCGCTTTCCTCTTCATATTCATCTCATATGCTTGTAGCTTTCCAATAAGATCTTCTAGAGACCAAGTAGGCATATTCTCATTTTCTTCCATTAGCATGACACGATTGTCCCACTTAGATGGAAGAGAATTCAAAAGCTTTTTGTTGATCTCTACTTTTAAGTAGTCCACGCCCAATTCGCTTAATTCGCATACCAGCTGAGAGAATCTTGAAATCAGATCTTCAAATGATTCATTCGGAAGATGATCGAATAAATCAAATTGTCTTTTGAGTAAATCCTTTCTGCTTTGCTTCAGTTGATCATTCCCTCCAAACCTTTTTGCTAGTGCTTCCAGAGTTCAAACGTTGTTTCCTGCCTTTTAAAACATTGCAAAACCTCTTTGGGCAAGCACATAGTTATAGCAGCATATGCTTTTCGTTCTTTATCATATTCTTTTCGTTCCTCCGTGGTCATTTGTTTAACGGTTTTAATCGGAGAATCCTCTCTAAAACTTCCATCCACTTTAGGTCTAATATAACGTTCAGTAATTGGAATCCATAGATCCGAATCATTAAACGCTATAAAGGACTCAAAATGATTTTTCCAACTTGAATACTCGTTACTGCTTAAAAATCTAGGTGGTTTATTGGGAGTACCAATTTCATTATCAAATTTAAGCATAGTAGACATGTTCGAATAAGCCATTATATCTCATTAAATGTCAAACAAATTTTCAAAAATAAATTCTCAAGATTATGCGAACTTAAAAGTCTGCAAACTTAGCTATGCGACCTTATGATAAAGTCGCACCGTAAACTCTGATACTAAGTTCGCTAAACAAAGTCTGTCAGTATAGTCGCACAAGTAAGGTCTCAGATAAGATCGCACAAATAAAGTCTCAGACAATTTTTGAAAAACAAGTATGCGATCTTAATCTAAGTTCGCATATGCGACTTTAATAATAAAGTCAGAGCATACTGAAAATTTTAAGAACTTGATCAAAAACGAGTTGAAGGCTGGAATTGATTGTACCAATACTTGTAGCGACCATATCAAGGTCGCAGGAGCTTATAGTCGCAGATTCTTCTTCAACCAAAATGACGTCAGTATAAACATCCAAATCAATCCGTGAATTGATTCCAAACTTGATGAATAAGTAAGATGTGATTCAAATGAGAATGTCTGAATCCTAATATTCAAATTTTGATCATCAATTCACCAAAAACTTCAAGTCCGTACAATATCCGTATGACGTCACTTCTGTGATCAACTCGAACTCTTTCTAGTCCATATATTCACTGAAAATTAAAATAATTCAATGCTTAATAAATGTCAGGAACACAATTCTTCAATCATAATCAATCAGATTCCATCACAGTAGATCAATTTCTCAAAATCTTCAAATAACCAATACTTTGCTCGATCAAAACTCTCCGTACACAATTGTAAAACCTAATACAGCTATGATACCACATGTAGGTCACCTTTACGTACTGATCAGATTACAATTACAATTGATTGAGTGCGGAATCCTACAATCAATTGAGTAAACGGATAGAATAGAACACGCAATCTAAATAACTCGATTATATTGATAATCAAATGATACTGAATGATTACATACTCTCACTGATATATTTGATTACAATACGCTCTGAGTTTCACATTTAAGCTTACGTACAAATGAAATCATAACAGCCTATTTATAGACAGACCTGCGACACTACTGTTATGCGACCTTAATCTAAAGTCGCACCTGCGACTTTATTGATAAAGTCGCAGATAGTGTCGCATAGACACTAAACCTAACTTCTAAGACTTATCAAGATTCTGACATACTAATCTTACATCAACAGTGAGTTGTATAGCTTTTCTCATGAATCTTCAATTAACGAGGATCATGAGCAATGACTTTGTCGTTTTGCATTAGCGCGTAGCCTAAATCCTGATGCGAAGCATTGTGGTAGACAATGAAGTTTTCCACTCTCGCGGGTAATGATAGGATATGCGCGGTGTATAGCTTTTGATTTAAGATTTCGAAAGCGGATCCTTGTTTCTCGTCCCAATTAAATTTCTTGTCCTTTTGAGTTAACGAAGTCAGAGACTTGGCTATTTTGGAACAGTTTTCGATGAATTGACGCTAATAGCCAGACATACCAAGAAATTGACATATTTCAATTTGGGTTTTTCGGCGCTTCTTAGTTTTTGATTGCCTCGACTTTGGATGGGTCCACATGAATTTCCTTCCCGTTCACATGGCCAAGGAAGTGAATTCCTCTCATCCAAAACTCGTACTTAGAGGACTTAGCTTCGGGTGTCGTTCATGTTCCTCCTTTGTTTGCGAATAATTGAGGATGTTGGTAATGAAACGATGATGAATTTATCGAGTTAAGGTTTATAGACTCTATTCATAAGCTCCATGAACACAGCTGGTGCGTTTGTCGATCCAAAAGGTATGACTAGGAATTTGTAATGACTATAACGAGTCCTAAACGTGGTCTTAGGTTCATCTTCTTTTCGTACCTTCAGTTGATGAAAATCAGAAGGTAGGTCGATTTTTGAGTAAAAGTTGGGACCTTGAAGTTGGTCAATAAGATCGTCGATATGAGGTAATGGGTATCGGCTTTCGATTGTGGCTTTACGTAGCTCTCGGTAGTCTATGCACGTTCGCAAGGAACTATCCTTCTCCTCTACAAGTAACATCGTAGCTCCCTATGGTCAAAAGCTCGGTCGGATGAATCCTTAGTCTAAGTGATCTTGTGATTGTGTGGATAAGTCCTGCACTTCCGATGGAGCAAGGTGGTAGGGTGAGCGCGCGATTGGTGTGGCTTCGGGTACTAGGTCGATATGGAATTCGACTCGTCTCAGGGGCGGTAGTCTTGGAAAATCCTCAGGATACACTCCCGGATGTTCACGTACAATCGATAAGTTGTCTAGTCGTCGTTCTTCGGGTTTCTTCTCCACTACATGAGCCAGGAAGGCTTGGTATCCTTTTCATAGGTACTTGCTTGCTTTTGTACAAGTAACCATTTTCGCGGTGCTCCGTTTGAAGAAGCTTTACAAAGTAAATGGTGAATGTAGTGGTCAAATAATAAGCTGGAAATATGATGAAGACTTGAATATGATCATTGTGAAAAGAACTGGTGGATTACAGTACTTTAAGCGAAGCTTTAAAGATCTTAGTACTCTTCCTAAGTGTGAAATATCTAAGTTAGCTCAGCTAAACATCATTAATCACTCAGGGTCGAGCATGGGTAGATACATTGAAAGTAACGTTCAGAAGGAAGTGAGATATGGATTTAATCTGATGAAGCCTACTCTTGGAAAACGGACGATATATAAAAAGAAGATTAGCCCTTTTACAAACAAACCGTGGGTACGAATTTTTTATCCTCCAGTCAAAGCGTTAAAGAAAATTCCATTGGGAAAGCTGCCAATAAATTTTGCCGAAAAACTAAAGTGGTGGTACTACAACGGAACTACTGGAGAAGCGTGTATTGAGATATTTAAGGATGAATAGAAAGAAAAAGTTGAACAAGTTTATGGTTACGATCCGATCAGTTTGATAAATCTATCAAAACAAGACTTATTGGTGCTCAAAGAGAATCACATCATGTTCAACAAGAATGAAGAAAGAGAAGCCTTAAAGTTTCAGAATGTAGTGAAAGTGTGCATTAGAAATGGTATTTGCGCTGGAAGCAACCTCCCAAGTAAGTGGATCTGAAGCTCGAACAAGTTTATATCAAGCTACTGACAAGGGGGAGTTTGTTGATGCAGATAAAGTGTCATTATCTTGATTAAAAGAACTTAGAAATCAAATTTAGTGTTTATGCGACTTTAAGATGCGAACTTAATGTAGTGTCGCATATGTGACTTTAAGTTAAAGTCGCAGGATAGTTATAGTCGCAGACTGTTTCTATAAATAGGCTGTTTGTTCTTCATTTGTAAAAAACTGAAATTCTAGAATTCAGAGCGTAGTATTGTCAATTGCATTGTAATCGTTTGTAAGTTGTTGCAATCACTTGATAATAAATATAAATTAGTTATTTACTTCTCGCATTCAATTTCATTCATTTAAACACATAATCAAAGATTCCGCACTTGATTATTGTGATATTGTAATCTGATCAGTAAGACATGGCGACCTACAAAGAATGAAATAACTTTTTGTTAATTACAATATATGTCAGGGTTACGTCTACTTCTCGTAGCTCACAAATCAAGAGAGAGAATCTGGAGAGCAGCTCATCAAAAGTTTCATTTTGAAGTTGGGAAAACAAATTAAATTGTTTCTTAAGCAACTCTTGACGACTTTGCTTATATTGATCATTACCACCAAATCTGGTAGCAATGGATTCCCACAATTCAAATGTTGTCTGCTTCTTTTTAAATAACATCATTACATCTCTGTTTAGACACATGGTAATTGCTGCATAAGCTTTCCGTTCTTTCTCATAGTCTTTCTTCTCATTAGGAGTCATCAAATCGATAGTCTTAACATCGACCATAGGAGCAACATATTTCTTCGTTAAGTATACCAGAAGTTCCGGATCGTTGAACGCAATATAGTTCTCAAACCGATACCTCCAATTGGCATAATCACTAGGTTTGAGAAATCTAGGTGGTTTATTAGGTGTACCCGTTTCATTATCAAACTTGAGCATTGCACTCATGTTATAAGTCATTATGCTTATCTTTTAAAAATATTTTTGTTTTAAAATTAATAAAGTCTCAAAATTCAGTTATGCGAACTTAATAGTAAAGTTTCAAAGGTTGTATGCGAACTTACTGTTATGCGAACTTGCTATGCGAACTTAAGATTAAAGTCGCACAATAAAGTCTCAGACTAAGATCGCAAAAATAAAGTCTCAGTTTGTTTTGTAAAATGAGAAGGCGATCTTAAGGCTAAGTTCGCTTATGCGACTTTATCAATAAAGTCGCAGAACGTACTGAAAGTATGAAAACTTTATAGAAACACGTTCAAAGTTTAAATTGATTGTACCGACACTTGTAGGTACTCCTTAGCAATACATGGCGACTTTAATCAAAGTCGCAGAAGCACAAGATCGCAATTCTACCTCAAACCGAAAACACGTTCGTACACAAAATCATATTCAACAGTGAACTTGATTCAAACCCTGATGAAAACACACGCTATGATCAAACTGAAGTACTTTGAGTCCTTTTCTTCGCAATTCAGACGTCAAAATCACGAAAGCTCAAAGTCCGTACAATACGCATATGACGTAATCTGTGAATGATTAACCTCCACTTTAATTCATGAAATTCACCGTGTAATTCTCTAATTCAACACTAAACGAAGTCCAGGAATGCAAGTCTTCAATCAATTCAACATAAACAATCACAGCAAATTCGAATTTTTGAGAAATTCGAATAACCAAAACTTCTAACAATCAATTCACTCTCGTATATCAATTGTAACACCTCAATCAGCTCTGATACCACATGTAGGTCGCTCTATCTCTTGATCGAATTACAATCTCAATCTGATTATGTGCGGAATCCAGTAATCATATGAATATACGTATGAATTGAACAACACGATGTAAATAAAGTTGTTTATAATCAAATGCTTGATAATGTTTACAAACGCTCAGAAGTATAGTTGATCACAATACTCATCTCGTTCTGGTTACTTGACAACTTAAATGAAAACAGACCTATTTATAGACAGACCCTACGACATCAATCATTTATTTTTATTTTTTTGGGTAAAGGGATATACCCGGTAAGATTATAAATAACAATAGAAAGTTATTTACAAGATGGAATGGCAATATACCACCCAAAACAGAACAAAATGTATCGAACATGCTCGATACAAAACAACCAAAGGACAAACAAAAACTAGGAAACAAAAATCACTACCACCCATGCGGGAAAACAAAGGCAACTAGACTATACTATAGTAACACTACCATAAAAAACACCCCGATGATTAACCAATTCCAGAGCGGGTGAAAGATAAGCCATCCAACCAAAAGGAAACACAAAAGACCCAATGAGACCGACTCCTTAAAAACCTTCTCAAGAAAAACCCATTGGGAAAAATCTTGAAAAGGGAAAAAAGAGTACAGCTCTCACTAGAAGTTCCCATTTGGACCCATACAAGCAGCTGGGATCTTCCAATCATCAAGCAAAGACCTAGCATAAGGCGCCACCTTCTTGAAACGAAGGGAAACAAGCTTTAAGCGAACAGTAGCAACAATAGACTCATATAGCTGAGATATAGTCCGAGACTTGTTCTTGAATAAGGGATCATTCCTTTCTTGCCATATGTAGTATGTAGTAGCCGCAAGCACAATTCGCGCCAAAACACTAAGAACAGTGCGGCCTTTCGAGATAGGAATAAGGAAATCCAGGATATCCACCAATCTATGCGAGACACCATCCATGCCTGACTTCACACGAACCAAATGCCAGACCTGCATAGAAAAGGAGCATTCAAAGAAAAGATGGTTATGAGAATCAGGGACCATTTTGCAAAGCGGACATCGAAGCAGGTTTAAGTTGGTAGAAGGACCAACATCCCATTGCCTCAGCAAATCCTGAGTCTTCAGCTTCTGATTAGCAACTAGCCACATATGAAAAGCGTGTCGTGGGATACAATGAGGGAACCACACTACACGACTCCAATTAACCTCAGTACCCGAAGTCTAATAGTCTCCCAAACCAGCGACACCGAGAAAGGCCTTAAAAAGCCAACAGGATCACGCCATAACATTTCATCATGAGAGTTCACATTCACAGTAGGAACAATCAGTTGGGATAGATCCGGGCACCTAATGAACCAATCAGATGGCCATCGCCATTCGCCAGAATTAATATGATCATAAACCGTATCATGTAACGAGAAACCAGCTCGAGTAATTGCTCGAGTAGAAACAAACCGTTTGATAGGGCTTAAATCACACCAATTATCAAACCATATAGATGTGGACTTACCATTCTAAATCTTATGCCAGATGAACGGGCGAATAGTATCACGAGCCTGCAAAATCTTCCTCCATCCCCAACTCAGGTCCCCAGAGCATGGAACATCCCAAAAGCTTCGCCCCTTCAAATTATACTCATGGATCCATTTTACCCATAAGGACTCCCTATGAGTCAGAATACTCCATATGTGGGAGGACATAAGCGCAAGATTGAAGTCATCTAGCCTGCAGATACCTAAGCCACCCTCAGATTTAGGCTTACAAACATTATCCCAAGCAACCTTTGCCTTACCATTCTTCTTTTCACCTTGGCACCATAGAAAGCTTCTCATAAGTTGCTCAATTTCATGAATTGTACGAGAGGGAAGAATAAAAACGGAGGCCCAATAAATATGCATATAGGAAAGGACAGAGACAACAAGTTGAAGACGACCCGCAAAAGACAGAGATTTAGTTTTCCAGTCAGCAACCCGATTTTGGAGTCTGTCAACAAGGACCCGACAATCTCTATATAAAAGACGAGTAGAGATCAACGGGACTCCCAAGTATTTAACAGGGAAAGTACCTTTGGCAAAGGGCATAGAATGCAAAATCTCTCCTTTGACCGCATTATGCACATTACAGAAGAAGGCAGTACTCTTAGGAATGCTCGGGACTAAGCCCGAAGCATTCTTAAACTCCTCCAAGGCCGCCATAATAACCCCAGCAGAAGAAACATCACCATGAGCAAATAGGAATAAGTCATCTGCAAAACAGACGTTAACATTTTTTTGCTTATCACAATGTTGATGATACTGGAACGTGTCATTCTTGGTTACTCTGCGCTGCAGAATGAGAGTAAGAACCTCCATAACTAAGGTAAAAAGGTACGGGGACAACGGATCACCTTGCCGCAGCCCACGCTGACCATTGAACCACCCATAGAGATCACCATTAATACCAACCGAATATGAAGCAGTCGATACACAAGTCATAATCCAAGAGACCATCTTAGGGTGAAAACCGAAGCCAACCAAGATAACCTCCAGAAAGCCCCATTCCACCGTATCATACGCCTTTTGCATTTCAATTTTAAACGCACATCTAGGGGGACCCCTTCCTCTATGATAATTTCTCATCAGCTCTTGAGTCAAAAGGATATTATCAGAGATTTTGCGACCCGGGACAAAATTCGATTGATTGACACTAACAACAATGCCAAGACCATCTTTAATGCGATTAGCAATAATTTTGCTAATACATTTATACAAAACGTTACAGCACGAAATAGGGCGAAAATCAGTCATACATGCAGGTCAGACCGAAACCGTTTGAATACGGAAGAAGGATTTATGAATATTGAACCATTATCGGTGTCATTTAACTTTGAAGAAAATCTGATTCCTATGTTGGAGTTCTTGGAAAGGGAAGCCGTAGGAACACATCAAGATGATTCAGAGGAAATGAATTCAGAAGATTTATTTGATAATCTCTTCGAGATTCCTAGTGATAATGAGAATGTTGAATATGAAGTTGTTGATAATGAAGATGAACTATGTGATGATTTTGTGTTTGAGAAAAATGATCAAGGACTTGATGATGATAGTGAGGAAATGGATGAAGAGATTGAAGCTGAAACTAATCCTGAAATTCCTGACTGTTCAAGTTCTACTAAGCATTCGGAATAGTTCAGAGTACCGTCACATGCACCAATGATAAAGAAGAAACTCTACAAAGTGAATGGTGAATGCGATGGTCAAATAATAAGCTGGAAATATGATGAGGAACTGAATTTGATTATTGTAAAGAAAACTGGTGGATTGCAGTATTGCAAGCGAAGCTTTAAAGACCTTAGTACTCTTCCTAAGTGCGATTTTTCTAAGTTAGCTCAGCTAAATATCATCAATCGCACAGGATCAACTATGGGAAGGTATATTGAGAGTAATGTACAAAAGGAGGTGAGATATGGATTCAACTTGATGAAACCAACGCTTGGAAAAAGAAAGATCTACAAGAAAAAGATCAGTGGTTTTACAAACAAGCCGTGGGTTAGAATTGTATATCCTCCGGTCAAAGTACTTAAGAAGATTCCATTGGAAAGATTACCAATAAGTTTTGCTACAAATCTAAAGTGGTGGTATTATAATGGTACAACTGGAGAAGCATGCATAGAGATCTTCAAAGATGATCAAAAGGATAAAGTTGAATCTGTCTACGTCTATGATCCAATCAGCTTAATAAATTTATCAAGACAAGACTTGCTGGCACTTAAAGAAAATCATATTCTATTCAACAAAAATGAAGGAGAAGCAATGAAGTTTCAGAATGTTGTGAAAGTATGTGTCAGAAACGGCATCTGTGCTGGAAGCAATCTCCCTAGCAAATGGATCTGAAGCAAGACAAAGAACATATCAAGCTACTGACAAGGGGGAGTTTGTTGATTCAAGATTAGTATGTCAGAATCTTGATAAGTCTTAGAAGTTAGGTTTAGTGTCTATGCGACACTATCTGCGACTTTATCAATAAAGTCGCAGGTGCAACTTTAGATTAAGGTCGCATAACTGTAGTGTCACAGGTCTGTCTATAAATAGGCTGTTATGATTTTATTTGTACGTAAGCTTAAACGTGAAACTCAGAGCGTATCGTAATCAGATATATCAATGAGCGTCTGTAATCATTCAGTATCATTTGAGTATCAATATAATCGAGTTATTTAGATTGCGTGTTCTATTCTATCCGTTTACTCAATTGATTGTGATTCTGCCTCAATCAATTGTAATTGTAATCTGATCAGTACGTATATGTGACCTACATAGAGGAACATTATGAGGTTGAATGTCTTCGACGCATAAGTTCACCATCCGGAAAGGGTCGAATGGATGTTTGATTATGATTTTCTGTTTAAATCATTCAACATTCTTCCTGAGGCTATTGATGATATGGTTGGTATGATTTATGAGGGGGGTATATATCATAATCATAATTCCAATCATAATTCAAATGATATAGCCTCCACTTCTGCCTTTGTTCCGACTTCTACAGATGACATCCCTGAACAAGCATTGCCAAATGATGAAGCCTTTCAGGAAACTCTATCTGAATTGGAAAATTCGTCCTCTAATGATGCAAGCAATCTTGATGATAACAATTGTATGAATGAAGAAACTTTAACAAACATTGATTCTACGGTTGTTACTGAAGATGTTCCTAATCTTCCTAGTCTTAGGATTCATTCAAGACAATCTTAAGAAAACATCATTGGTAGTATACAAGAGGGTGTGCAAACTCGACATCAAGTTCAACAAACTCATGATGGTTTGATGGCTCAAATGGAGTCGTATTTCTTATCACAAATTGAGCCGAAAAACCTAAAAATGGCGTTACAAGATCCTTCGTGGGTTGAAGCCATGCAAGAAGAGCTACAACAATTTGTAAAAATGCAAGTCTGGAAACTTGTAAAGTTACCAAAGGGAGTTCATTCCATTGGTACTCGTTGGGTTTTTAGAGCAAAGAAAGATGATCGTGGAGTAATTGTTCGTAACAAAGCTAGATTGGTCGTGCAGGGATTTACTCAAATTAAAGGACTTGACTATGATGAAGTCTTTGCTCCAGCTGCATGTCTTGAATCTATTCATTTATTCCTTGTTTATGCTTCATTCAAGAAATTCAAAGTATATCAATTGGATGTGAAAAGTGCGTTTTTATATGGAAAGGTTCATGAAGAAGTTTATGTCTGCCAGCCTCCTGGTTTTGAAGAACATCAATTTCCGAATTATGTTTACAAGCTCAACAAAGCTTTGTATGGTCTTCATCAAACACCTAGGGCATGGTACGAGACATTGTCTCAACACTTGCTTTTAAACGGATTTACCAGAGGACAAATTGACAGTACTCTCTTCATCAAGAAATCTAATGACGATTTGCTTCTTGTTCATATTTATGTGGATGATATTATCTTCGGATCAACAAATGATAACCTTTGTAAAGATTTTGAGAAAATTATGAAGTCAAAATTTGAGATGAGCTGTATGGGACAATTGAACTTCTTTTTAGGTTTACAATAAAAACAAACTGAGAAGGGCATTTTTATTCATCAATCGAAGTATGTTAAAGACATTTTGACTCAGTTCAAAATGCTCGATTGTAAAATTGTTGGTACTCCCATAGATGTGAATCAGAAATTAGGACCTTCACTCGAAGAAGAAGATACTGATGAACATGAATATCGTTCGATAATCCGTTCATTAATGTATCTTACTACATCTCGACCGGATATAATGTTCGCTGTATCAATTTGTTCAAGATATCTAGCTCGTCCAAAGCTTTCTCATCTTAAAGCTGTGCAAATAATCTTTTGTTATCTCAAGGGAAAACCAACAATTGGTTTATGGTATTCCAAGGATGATAATTTTCTGCTTTTAGCCTTTTCAGATTCGGATTATGGAGGTTGCAATATGGATAAAAAGTCAACTACTGGAGGATGTCAGTACTTTGGTAACTGTTTAGTCTCTTGACAATGTAAGAAACAAACAATTGTTTCAATATCTTCAGAGGTAGCAGAATATATTGCTGCATTAAGTTGTTGTTTCCAAGTTCTTTGGATACATCATCAAATGCGTGACTACGGGTTACTTCTTACTAAAACTCCTATTCATATTGATAATGCAGCTGCAAGAGACTACGGCTTCAGATCCATTTGCTAGGGAGATTGCTTAGAGGTAATGTCTCGAAATCTTAAGTGCAAAGACTACGGCTCCCAACTCCAAATCGTGGGTTGTATAGTTTTTCTCATGGGTTTTAAGTTGTCTAGACGCGTATGTTATGACTTTGTCCCTTTGCATTAACACACATCCAAGTTCTTGGTGTAAAGCGTCGTAGTAGATTACGAAGTCGTCTGATCCCTCCGGTAATGCCAAGATTGGCGCATTGCATAACTTATGCTTCAACGTTTGGAAAACGTCCTCCTGTGGCTTTCCCCAGACAAAAATTTTGTCCTTCTGTGTTAGCGTGGTTAGTGGTTGCGAGATTTTTGAGAAATTCTCGATGAATCTCCGATAATAACCAGCTAAACCTAGAAATTGTCTAATTTCTGATGGAGTTCTGGGGGCTTCCCATTTCTTAACGACTTCAACCTTAGTTGGATCTACGTGAATCCCATCCTTGCCGACCACGTGGCCGAGGAAACGTGCTTCTCTGATCCAAAACTCGCACTTGGAGAGTTTGGCATACAGTTTCTCGTTTCTAAGTAGTTCTAATATCTGCCTTAAGTGTTGTTCGTGATCTTTCTCGCTTCGTGAGTAGATGATTATATCGCCGATGAATACTATCACGAATTTGTGTAAGTATGCTCTACATACTCTGTTCATTAAATCCATGAATCACTGCAAGCGCGTTGGTCAGATCGAATGTCATAACTATGAATTCGTAATGTCCATATCGGGTTCAGAATGTGGTTTTGGGTATGTCTCCTTCATGGACTCGTAATTGATGATAATCTTATCGCAGGTCGATGTTCGAGATGTATGAAGCTCCTTGCAATTGATCAAATAGATCGTCGATTCGAGGGAGATGTCACACCCCGCTAAAGCGGAAACACGAGATGTAACAGTACAATGATTTCACAATCGAAAATTACAAAAGATCACCGTTCAACGGTCTACAATTAAGACATTACATAAGGTCTTACAAGCGTTTACAGCACAAAAGTAAATAATCTAAACATGCGATTACATCCAAAAGAGAAAATCCCGTAACGCTATAGCAGCATAGATCATATAACGGGTTTAGCTTCAATAAACAAGTGGTGACTAATTCCTGAAAAGCATGTAAAAGTAAACAGGTCAACTATGAAACATAGTTGGTGAGTACACATGTTTTGTGTAATGAAAGACCCTTTTCCAGTGTTTACAAAGTCTAGTTTAAAAGTTCCACGTTACTACGTGATTAGTTCGCCAAAGTAGTATGTTTAGTGTCGAGGCTCATACAAAGACGATAATCATCCGATAAGTTCTTGAAATCAATTTTTAGGATAGTCAAACGCTATTGCGCGGATAATTATAAAAGTAATTCGTTAAAACAAGGCTCATTTAAGAGCGATATTCATTTGATAGCTAGATTCATTTGTTAATCGATGTTTTGTTTGCAAAGGAGGTTTATTTAAGAACGAGGCTCATTTAGGAGCGATTCCCTTTTTGTACTCAATTAAAAGTCGTGATTCATTTATAACGCCCCGCTCATATTTTCAAAGGAATATTTAAATCACGTTTATAAAACTCAAGATATAGTGTTTAATAAGTTCAAGTTATGTTTATAAAACTCATATTGTAGTATTTAATAAGTTCATGTTACGTGTATAAAGCCAATGGATCATCAAATCAATATCAAAACGTTTAAAGTCTCAACGGATTATTATGTCGAAGTTCATACGAATGCGCGACGTTATTATGAAACCACGTTTATCATTGTCCAAGACCATATTGATTTATTGTATAAAACTCAGGTTATAAAATCTATGGTTTTAAAGAAATATGGTTTCTAATGACAAAGTCATTTTCAAGTTCGGGTCGTAAGGTTTATAGTTTCAAAGAAATGTCGTTTCAAACGACAAAGTCATTGTAACGCTCGGGTCGGATGGATGTAATGCGCGTGCCGACTGGGTTTGACACCAATCCAAGTCCAAAGAACACAAGGTTTCTAATTAGTTTATCGACTAATACGGTTTTTTAGGATTGCTTAGCTAGCTAATTAAATTACAAAGTGCCGTAAAAGTTTGAATTTCCATTTAAATTACATTGCCGGTAATTGTTCGAGTTCTGAACAAAATAATGGAAATATATGTATACAACATCTAAAAATTACCAAACTTGGTATGAAACATGAAATATAGTTCAAAGATTTTCTGTGAAAATTTGGAGATTTTTAGACGTATGGATTATTTATAATCATTTTATGTCTAATAAGTGGGATAATTATGGGAAAAATAGTAATTATTCAGGAAAAATTCTGGAATTTTTACCAGATCATTTTCTACCCATTTTTAGGTTTGTGTAAAATTTCCAAGTCGTTTTGAGCACTAGAACTTAGGTTCTCAACATTATGCGTTTTAACGAGACGTAAATCGGAAAACATATCAAAACACCTCCAAAGAGTGTGAAATTTTGAGTATAGTGTCATTTCCTGAGAAAAATGACACTGGAATTTTCCCATAATTATTTGGTGTCCAAAAGTATTTTTCATGAATATTTCACCTTTTATAGGCTTTATTTGCATTAATTTAGGAAAAATACTTATGTTTTTCCAAAAATTCCAATTTTTATTTTCAAGAATCTTTTCATGATCTAGTTACTGGAAAACATAATCTCCAAAATTTTAACACGTTTTCTCTAGAAATTATGTATTTTTGAATCATCACAACACAAGTAATTGAGATTTACAAGCTTACAACAATGCATGATGTTCATGCATTTTCTAAAAATATAAGGTCAACAAGATAAATTACCATCTTTTTATTCTACTGAGATAAACTTGTTAGGAGTCTAAAAACAATTTTTTTTTTTAATTTATTGAACACCTTAAGACCTATGAACAAGTATCACAACAAGGTGCTCACAGAAAAGTTACTGTTTGCGCATCAGTTTTGTGTGATACATTTGGAGGTTGAATACTCAATGGATTTGAGTGAGACCAGTGGGGTTTTAAAGGTAAGACATTAAGCTAAATTCTAGAAGAAAAATCAAGATTTTTGGACCATTTTTCACTGACTTATGGTCGTTTCAAGTGAGGTCAAAATCTGGACAGATTACATATAAGACAATGGTGATCATTTTGGTGTGTTTTTCACTACCAACGATTTTTAAAGACAAGTTTCGTTTATTCGATTCGGGTCGCGTTTGCCGAGTTACTGAATTTCGGTTAATTCCGATTTTTGTGATGTCTTTGTGATTAAAGTTTGAGTCATGAAACTCTATCTTATAAGTTTATACCATTCATCAAAATGTATTTGATTCTATCACGATTGACATTCGCGAGTCAATTAACCGATTTTCGGTTGCGTTCACTGAGTTACGGAATTTCCGGTTAAATTCTGATTTTTGCGATATGATAACTATTTTGTGATGACTTATGAAATTTAATTTCACTTGTTTTCTTTGGCACTTTGTAACCTAATTTTGTGTTCCTCACAGTCTTAAAGTTCGCTAAGCAATCTCCTAGAACGTTACGCGATTTCGGTAACTTACGATTTCGGTACTTAAGGAGTCGTAACCTAGACTTTTCACTAGGATTTTAGAGTGCTGTAAATGTAATTAGATAGACTAGGAATTTAAATGCGTTAATGACCTGAGATTTTTGACGGTTGTCACAGGAGAGGGTATTGATTTTTGATAGTCAGTTTGTTCGACTCTCTATAGTCGATACACATTCGTAACGATCTGTCTTCCTTCTTAACGAATAGGACTGGGGCTCTCCATGGTGATGAACTAGGTCGTATGAATCCTTTCTCCAAGAGTTCTTGGAGTTGACTAGATAGTTCCCGTATCTCCGCAGGTGCTAGGCGGTACGGTGCCTTTGCTATCGGGTTGGCTCCTGGAACTAGTTCGATTCGGAATTCGACTTGTTTAAGCGGGGGAAGTCCAAGTAAGTCATCTGGAAATACTTCGGGGTATTCGCGCACTACCAGAATATCTTGCATTTGTTATTCTTCTGATTCCTTCTCGACTACATAAGCCAGAATAACAAGATATTCCTTCTTCAGGTACTTGTGAATCTTCATGGATGACACCATCTTCAAGCTCTTTCCGGACTTAACTCTGTGTACGACGAGTGTTTCGTTTGCTCGTAAGGGTATCCTTATCACCTTATCGTGACACCCTATGTTCGCATGATTTTTAGCTAACCAGTCCATGCCAACTTCTATGCCAAAGTTACCCAGCTCAATCGGGATTAAGTCGATGTTGAATAGTTCGTTCTCTAGGTTTAGAATGCAGTTAGGCACTATCTCCCTCATGAATGAATCTACATTTATTGCACCTCGGGTGAGGGCCAGTGTATCGCTTTGGTTCAGTCGTGGTGATCGTGAAGTTCCTGATCGGTTTCGGGTTTCTATTTGTCTTATTAACGATCTTCTTTATCGTCTGGCCTTCAGCCTTTCGTTTATTCACCAGATTTTCTTTTGTGCCTTAATATATGTCCATTTGAAATGGCACTCAGGAAATTAGATTGTTGTCCTGCAAGTAGAAAGATAATGAACTTCTATATATACATGGATGCATTGAGCATTGTACAAAGTTTTGAGACACATGTTACAAAACTGATCAAGGTCTTCCTCCTTATCTACGTCTCAATGCTTTTTCTTATGTACATATATATATTTATATATTCGAGATTTTTCTAATTCTAGGCTAATCTAAGTCTGGATCGTGGAATAACGTGGCAAAAGCAGGTCTATGTAACGGGGTGATGCAACGTAGATCACCGTGTCTTCTATGACTCGTTGACACTTTTTCATGATCCAAGACTTAGCTCTTCCTTCTCTTCTTCCAAAAGCGAATTTTGTCCTTGATTTGCACGAGAATAGGCCTTCTTGCAATTCTCTGCTCTAACTCATAGGTTTTTCACCTCGTCCTGAGTTCACAAACTCGAGCATCCAATTTTTCTGTTTGATCTCTCAGTCTTTCATACTCGTCTATTGTATTATCCCGATGCTTTAATTCTCGTCGAATTCTTCGACTATCTCTTCCATAGGAACTACCTCCTCACCGAGGTATTCGTACTGAATCTGTTCCTCATGGATTGAGTCGTTGTCGGACAATAACCGTACATAATGAGGTTTGTAATAATAATAGTGACAAAATAAAGATTTTCTTTTGTACGAACTGGACCTTAAAAATTTTCATGCACGATATACCATAAAACTTGAGATTTGTAATAATAATAGTCGTGTAGGTAATCAAAACATTAAAAGATTTTCGTTATGTTTAACCAACATTTCCTACATGGTTTTTGAATAAGACGTGCATCATAATAGTCTTTTTAACAAAATCTTAGCACAAAAGTTTTAATTTCAAAGCAGCTAAAACGTTTTAGGATATCAAAACAGAAAATGTTTTTCTTGTACAAAAAGTTTTAACAATCTAAGTTTTTGCCACTAAGCACTTCGATTATCACTATCCCCGGAACATAGCACTCAAGATAAATAATACCAATATGAGCAACACAAGTCCTTCCACTAACAAAGATAAGAACATCATCTTCCTAGCAGTGTTTCTCACTGCACTTGCTGCCTCTCATGCCCTGATCATACATCAGATGCTGCTGTACGTGGCATCTCATCCGACTCCTGATGTGGTACTGCCATTGTCACTCTCCTCAGTATCGGAACTCTCTTTCTAACTGTATTCCTAATGCGTAGTATTCGGGGAACTGGTTTGGGTAGCACGGGTGTAGAATGATACTCTTGAAGTGTCGCCACTTACTTTGTGTCTAAAATTGGTCTCCAAATTGTTGATCGTGCGATGAGTCTGCTTCTCTCTCAAAATATGCCGTTTCTGCCAGAGTTTATATCTGATAGGCACTTCTAGCCTGCTTAATCTGAAGCTCGGCGGTTATGGCGTCCATACTACGTGTTATCGTGAAGGTCATATTAGGGCCTCGTGATTTCGGGATTCCGGAAACGATTCTCGGGGGTTTCACGGCGTTGGATGTAACTCTCTCAAAGATAATCGGGCGGGTATGGCGACTGTCTTACGTGCGGTGACTCTCTAGCGTAAACCAAATAGAGGTGATCGGAATAAAACAGACGTAGGTGACGTATCATTACTCATTTCGCGTGTGGCTTTGATTTCCATCGAGGTCTCCTCTTCCTCGAGTTCGGTGTTTATGAGGGTTAGTCCTAAGTCGACTAGTGACGTAACCAGAACAGTTGGCCGATTCGGTGGCGTGGAATGAGAAACGCGATGTGATAAGACTATCAAAAGTGAACTCAACTCCTAGAGTTATATCAAGTCCTAGCATATGAAGGTACTCAGCATACTTAAAGAAATCGTACTAGCTTAAGTGAGTTCTAAAGCGTACCCTATTCCTATAACCAATTCCGATCTTGCATCGCTTCTCCTTTAATTGTACATAGTTCCAATTCCGATCTTGCATCGCTTCTCCTTTAATTGTACATAGTTGATCAGGCTATGTTAAATTAAATTTGAATGATGCAACACCCGAACAAGTCATACTCAGAGGGATACTATCTTAATGGTTATAGTTTCTAGGCTTCCCTAAGGAGAACCGGTGTTTCTATAACCTTCGGCTCTGATACCATTTTCTGTCACACCCCGCTAAAGCGTAAACACGAGATGTAACAGTACAATGATTTCACAATCGAAAATTACAAAAGATCACCGTTCAACGGTCTACAATTAAGACATTACATAAGGTCTTACAAGCGTTTACAGCACAAAAGTAAATAATCTAAACATGCGATTACATCCAAAAGAGAAAATCCCGTAACGCTACAGCAACATAGATCATATAACGGGTTTAGCTTCAATAAACAAGTGGTGACTAATTCCTGAAAAGCATGTAAAAGTAAACAGGTCAACTATGAAATATAGTTGGTGAGTACACAGGTTTTGTGTAATGAAAGACCCTTTTCCAGTGTTTACAAAGTCTAGTTTAAAAGTTCCACGTTACTACGTGATTAGTTCACAAAAGTAGTATGTTTAGTGTCGAGGCTCATACAAAGACGATAATCATCCCATAAGTTCTTGAAATCAATTTTTAGGATAGTCAAACGCTATTGCGCAGATAATTATAAAAGTAATTCATTAAAACAAGGCTCATTTAAGAGCGATATTCATTTGATAGCTAGATTCATTTGTTAATCGATGTTTTGTTTGCAAAGGAGGTTTATTTAAGAACGAGGCTCATTTAGGAGCGATTCCCTTCTTGTACTCAATTAAAAGTCGTGATTCATTTATAACGCCCCGGTCATATTTTCAAAGGAATATTTAATTCACATTTATAAAACTCAAGATATAGTGTTTAATAAGTTCAAGTTATATTTATAAAACTCATATTGTAGTATTTAATAAGTTCATGTTACGTGTATAAAGCCAATGGATCATCAAATCAATATCAAAACGTTTAAAGTCTCAACGGATTATTATGTCGAAGTTCATAAGAATGCGTGACGTTATTATGAAACCACGTTTCAAACGACAAAGTCATTGTAAAGCTTGGGTCGTAAGTTTATAGTTTCAAAGAAATATTGTTTCAGATGACAAAGTCATTGTAAAGCTCGGGTCGTAAGTTCATAGTTTCAAAGAAATATCGTTTCAAATGACAAGGTCATTGTAAAGCTCGGGTCGTAAGTTTATAGTTTCAAAGAAATATCATTTCAAATGTCAAAACGTCATACGTTTATAGTCGTTTATGAAATTTCTATGCTATCACGTTATAATGTCTATAGTCACAATGAATTATTATGTTTGAGTCCACAACCAAACCTACAACCGATAAACCTTTGCCCCAAAAGAGAGATGCCCTATCGTTGGCATTTAGGATGATGGGATGCACTCACGTGGCCGCGTGAGTGGGGAGGTGGTCTCGCTCCCAAATAGTACTATTCATATGCATCATTTGGCTCATATAGAGTTATGGTCGTGTAGATATACCAGGGACTTTAGATACGATAGAAAACAATCATATAATCATGTTCGTATAAACAGAAAACATTCACGACATCATTTGTAATCAATACGACATTTTAACCATGTGAAGTATTCGAAAGTAAGCAGAGCATATAGCATAGCGTAGCATTTGTAAATCAAGGATAACATTTGTAAAACGAGCATAGTATAAGCATAGCATTCGTAAATCAAGTATAGCATAAGAATAGTATTTGTAATCCAAATATAGTAGTTAGATCATATAGCATGCTTTTCACCCCAAAAATTTAAGTAAAACGTTAAAAAGAGGGGTTGTGTAAACTCACTATTGAGCGTGAGCGGAAGGATGGATGTAATGCGCGTGCCGACTGGGTTTGACTCCTATCCAAGTCCTAAGAACACAAGGTTTCTAATTAGTTTATCGACTAATACGGTTTTTTAGGATTGCTTAGCTAGCTAATTAAATTACAAAGTGCCGTAAAAGTTTGAATTTCCATTTAAATTACATTGCCGGTAATTGTTCGAGTTCTGAACAAAATAATGGAAATATATGTATACAACATCTAAAAATTACCAAACTTGGTATGAAACATGAAATATAGTTCAAAGATTTTCTGTGAAAATTTGGAGATTTTTAGACGTATGGATTATTTATAATCATTTTATGTCTAATAAGTGGGATAATTATGGGAAAAATAGTAATTATTCAGGAAAAATTCTGGAATTTTTACCAGATCATTTTCTACCCATTTTTAGGTTTGTGTAAAATTTCCAAGTCGTTTTGAGCACTAGAACTTAGGTTCTCAACATTATGCGTTTTAACGAGACGTAAATCGGAAAACATATCAAAACACCTCCAAAGAGTGTGAAATTTTGAGTATAGTGTCATTTCCTGAGAAAAATGACACTGGAATTTTCCCATAATTATTTGGTGTCCAAAAGTATTTTTCATGAATATTTCACCTTTTATAGGCTTTATTTGCATTAATTTAGGAAAAATACTTATGTTTTTCCAAAAATTCCAATTTTTATTTTCAAGAATCTTTTCATGATCTAGTTACTGGGAAAAATAATCCCTAAAATTTTAACACATTTTCTCTAGCAATTATGTATTTTTGAATCATCACAACACAAGTATTTGAGATTTACAAGCTTACAACAATGCATGATGTTCATGCATTTTCTAAAAACATAAGATCAACAAGATAAATTACCATCTTTTTATTCTACTGAGATACACTTGTTAGGAGTCTAAATTTTTTTTTTTTTTGAATTTATTGAACACCTTAAGACCTATGAACAAGTATCACAACAAGGTGCTCACAGAAAAGTTACTGTTTGCGCGTCAGTTTTGTGTGATACATTTGAAGGTCGAATACTCAATGGATTTGAGTGAGACCAGTGGGGTTTTAAAGGTAAGACATTAAGCTAAATTCTAGAAGAAAAATCAAGATTTTTGAACCATTTTTCACTGAGTTATGGTCGTTTCAAGTGAGGTCAAAATCTGGATTACATATAAGACAATGGTGATCATTTTGGTGTGTTTTTCACTACCAACAATTTTTAGACCTCATCCAATGATTGAAGCCTTGTCTTTTATGCATGTACATGCGTTTTACAGAAACATAAACATAAACATATTTTAACAATTTAAACCATTTAATTTAGCAAGAACATGTAAATACACATTTTAACACCAAAAAGACGATTTTCGGTTTGATTTCGGTTTGATCATGGGTTGCCCTTTTGTTTTAACACTTAAACAAGTGTAAGGGAACCTACAAACATCAAAATCATGTATGTGGATTATAACCATGAATAAGGTGTATAATCCAAGCATTTTTATGAATTTAAAAGTTAGTAAATGCAAGAATGGAAGTAAGGAATGGTATGTTTTACCTTAGAGATGTTGTTCTTCTGTAAGAACACTTTAAAGATGATGATTTTGATTGAAAGGGGGCTGGAAATCTGTGGATTCTTGAGAGAGAATTGAGAGTGTTTTTGAAAGTGGAAATGATGAAAATGAAAGAGTGTGCAAGTGTAGAAGGCTTTTTGCATGTAGAGTGAGTGGAGTTTTGTAAGAAAAGGAAGAGTTTTGAGTGGGGGAAAGGGAGGTCAGGTTTTGGCATGAAAATTTGGAGTTTTTATTTTATTTTTTTGATAAAATATAATATGTATTAGTTGCGGTATTTATTTGTATTAAAATTGCACAAGTCTTGTACATTTCAAGACTTTAAATTGTGTTGTTTTAATGCTTAATATTAGGGTTATAAAAATTGATGTTCTAAATTTCTAAAATACTTCAAATTGTATTTTAGATTGTTTATAATGGATATTCAAGTATTAGTTTGTCGGATTCGAGTTTCGTTTATTCGATTCGGGTCGCGTTTGCCGAGTTATGGAATTTCGGTTAATTTCGATTTTTGTGATGTTTTTGTGATTAAAGTTTGAGTCATGAAACTTTATCTTATAAGTTAATAACATTAATCAAAATGTATTTGATTCTATCACGATTGACATTCGCGAGTCAATTAACCGATTTTCGGTTGCGTTCACTTAGTTACGGAATTTCGGGTTAAATTCCGATTTTTGCGATATGATAAATATTTTGTGATGACTTATGAAATTTAATTCATTTGTTTTCTTTGGCACTTTGTAACCTAATTTTGTGTTCCTCACAGTCTTAAAGTTCGCTAAGATATATCCTAGAACGTTACGCGATTTTGGTAACTTACGGTTTCGGTACTTAAGGAGTCGTAACCTAGACTTTTCACTAGGATTTTAGAGTGCTGTAAACGTAATTAGATAGACTAGGAATTTAAGTGCGTTAATGACCTGAGATTGTTGACGGTTGTCACACTATAAATACCTAAACACGCGACCATACCTTAATCATTTCTGATTAAGAGAGTGCGACTTTACCTGCGACCTTATTACAGCGATTTCTGCAACTTTATTGCAAATTTCAAAATTCTCAAGTTTCAACCGGTTGAATCCATTGAAATCAGTTGCTATTCATTCGTTGTTATCAAATACATCTCAGGTATAAGTTTTAATCATTGTTTCAATTTATTTTTTGATTAAAATTGTTCAACATCATGCGGATTTAGGGCTTTTAAAATGACGTCATTTATATAAATGAATTACATGATTAAAATGCTTATATCTTGTACTAATGATTGATAGCGGCCTAGTGAGTATGTTTTGATTGGAAATTGTAAGTTTTAATATGGTTTCGTACTAAAACTGAAAACTAAATGTTCGTCTCTGCGACTTTAGTATGCGACTTTATGTATGCGACCTTACTGATTTTCAAAACACGCGACTTTAACATGCAACTTTATCCGAGAACTTATGTCTGCGACCTTATCGTGCGACTATAATCCAAGAGACTTTGTTGTGGGACTTTGATCAGAGACTTTAGTATGCGACTTTGTGCTTGGATATGTTATGCGACTTTAGCCTGAGACTTTAATGTGCGAACTTATTATGAGACTTTAGTTAGAGACTTTATTTTGAGACTTTAATTAGAGATTTCATACTAAGACTTTAACCAGGCGACTTTATCTTGATTCTGTGTGTTTAAACTTGTGAAATTAACATATCTACCATGCAACATTGCTATATTCTTTATAGATGTTTGAAGGGAGGCACAACACAACAGCTATTATTGATACTTCTTTGGCTACTGCGCAACCATATCTAGAGTTGTTGAATTTTCTTCAACGTTCCAGAATTCACTATGCACTGACTGCTAATACAACAGTATATGCTCCTCACATCACAGATTTTTGGACTAATGCAACACATGATACAGTTGATGGTGTGCAAAGACTGATCACCACTGTTCTTGATCAACAAGTCATAATTACAGAAGATACAGTGCGTACAGTTCTTCAGTTCGGGAATGATTCGTACGTAAAATTGGAAAACTAACTGTTCGTTTACGCGACTTTAGTCATGCGACTTTACTACGCGACTTTATCATGCGAACTTATAAATGAAAAATTTCTGCGACTATAGACAGCGACTATACTATGCGACTTTAATCAAAGAACTTATCATGCGATCTTGTTCAATGATCTGTCATGCGACTTTAGTCTGAGACTTTGTTTTGTGACTTTAGTTTGAGACTTTATCATGCGACTTTATAGTGAGACTTTACACTGCGAACTTAGTATGAGACTTTAGTTAGAGACTTTATTTTGAGACTTTAATTAGAGACTTTATTCTAAGACTTTAAGTCGGCAATAATATTTTGATTCTGAATCTTTTAAATGTTAAACTTAACATATCTATCGTGCAAAATTGCTATATTCTTTATAGATTACAGAATGGCTGATCCAAAGATGTTCGAAGGAAGGCACAACACCACGGCTCTAATTGATACTTCAATAGACAGTGCACAACCATACCTTGAGTTACTGAACTTTCTGAGACGATCAAGAGTTCATTATGCACTCACTGCTTCTACAACAGTATATGCCAGCCACATTATAGATTTTTGGACAAATGCAACGCACGATACAGTTGATGGTGTACAAAGACTGGTTACCACTGTTCTTAATAAGCAGGTTATCATTACTGAGGACACAGTGCGTACAGTATGGCAGTTTGGGAATGATGCAGATCATAGAATACTTTTCCCTACAACTTTGGTCTCTGGATTCTTTCAGAGAATTGGTTATCCTGAAATCTCACCAGACCAGTATAAGAAATAGAAACTGAGTCCTGTATGGAGATTGTTCATGCACTTTCTGATTATTTGTTCATCTGGACGCAAGGGAGGATTAGATGGAATGGGTCACGGTTTGGGATCTGCAATGATTGCCCTTACTTTGAACAAGCCCTACAATTTCTCTGGATATGTATTTGCTAACATGATCTCCAACATAACAAGTCGTACAAAGTTCTACATGTTTCCTAGATTTGTTCAGTTGATTCTTAATCATTTACATCCAAATCTACCTAATCAAGGGATGTATACTCTAAGACTGGTTCCCATGACAAAGAGAGTATATGTTGACTGTCAACACTATGGTAAAAATCCAACTCCAGCATTGATTCCAGTGTTTGGAAATATCATTGATGAGAACAATCAAGAGCCTTTAAATGATAATTGGTTAGATGATCCAGTTGATCAAGAGCAAGAGGGTGATGAGCAATTATTTGAAGCTCCAGTTGAGAATGATCCGAATATGGATGAAGATGAAGCAGTCAATGAAGACATGGCTGAAAACATTCAAGCTAATGAGCCTTTAGAAGTGGGAACTAGTGTACCACAGAGGGAAGAGGTTCATGTCTCAAGCGATAGTTCAAGTGAATCAAGTGATGATTCCGAAGAAGCTGAAAATAGAAGAAAGCTTGAACGTGAGAGAGACATTCGACGGGAAAGATTACAGAGAGGCAGCGTTGAACGTTTAGCTCAACTTCAACGTGCTCGTCAGGAGAAGAGAGAACTTGTAGCTGAAGCTGCTGATGCAGATTATGTTCCTGAAGAACGACCTCGTGTAAGGCAAAGGAGACAAGCTCAAACCACGACTACTCAAGTGCAAATCAATCAACCAATTCAATCTTCTCAAACGCCTACATCTCAATCAATTCCAACTCAACAAGATTCAACTTCTGCACCAATATTAATGACACAGTTGCTGACAATCATGGAAGAATTGAAATCTTCATTCTTAGAACAATCAAAGTTGATTGAAAAACAACAAGCTCAGCTAGACTCTCATGCTAAATTGTTTGAAGCTCAACAAGCTATGATTGATGCTCAATCTGAAAGGATTGCAGAATTAGAGGAGCGTGAACAGCATCGAAATTCTGTTGTTCAGGGGGAGAATCAGACTAATGAAGAAAATGATGAAGAAGAAGATGAAGAAGAAGACAGAGATGAGGATAAAAATGATTCTTCTGATTCTGATGATGATTCCTCGGTTGATGACGATTCTGATAATAATGATGGTGGAGCGCAACCAGAAACTGAAAATAAAGAATCTGAAGCTGCAAATGAACAAGCAGAATTTGTGAATGAACAACAACAATCAACGCCAAAAAATGAAAATAATTTACAAATGGTTGTGTATACTGGGCCAAGTGATAGAAGTTTGAATGAGGATGAAGAGTTTTTAAATGTTGAACCGTTATCGGTGTTTTGAAGAAAATCTGATTCCTATGATAGAGTATTTGGAAAGGGAAGCTGCTGGGATCAATCAAGATGATTCAGAAGAGCTACCCATTGAGATTCCAAGTGATAACGAGAATACTGAATATGAAAGTGTTGAGAATGAAGATGAATTGTGTGATGATTTTGTCTTTGAAAGTAATGATCAAGATGATGAAGATAGTAATGATAGTGAGGAGATGGATGAAGAAATAGAAGCTGAGGCAAATCCTGAAATTCCAGTCAAGTTCTAAACATTCAGAATGGTTCAAAGTACCTACACAAGCACCGATGGTTAAGAAGAAGCTTTACAAAGTAAATGGTGAATGTAGTGGTCAAATAATAAGCTGGAAATATGATGAAGACTTGAATATGATTGTGGTGAAAATAACTGGTGGATTACAGTACTTTAAGCGAAGCTTTAAAGATCTTAGTACTCTTCCTAAGTGTGAAATATCTAAGTTAGCTCAGCTAAATATCATAAATCACTCAGTGTCGAGCATGGGAAGATACATTGAAAGCAACGTACAGAAGGAAGTGAGATATGGATTTAATTTGATGAAGCCTACTTTTGGAAAACGGAAGATATACAAAAAGAAGATTAGTTCCCAAGCCTACTTTTGACACTAACATAAAGTCGCACATGCGACTTTACAGACAAAGTCGCAGATAGTGTCGCATACACACTAAATCTGTTTTCTAAGTCTAAGTCTTCATCAAGATGTTGACATTCTAACTTGCACCAACAAACTCCCCCTTGTCAGTAGCTTGATAAGTTTTTAGTCTCGCTTTATATCCATTTGCTTGGGAGGTTACTGCCAGCACAGATGCTGTTTTGAATACACACCTTCACCACATTTTGAAATTTCATGGCTTCACTTCCTCATTCTTGTTGAACATGATGTGATTTTCTTTAAGCATCAGTAAGTCTAGTCTTGATAGATTGATTAAACTGATCAGATCATAGACATAGACAAGTTCAACTTTATCCTTTTGTTCATCCTTGAATACTTCTATGCAGGCTTCTCTAGTTGTTCCATTATAGTACCACCACTTCAGATTTTTAACAAAGTCAATCGGCAGTCTTTCCAACAGAATCTTCTTTAACACTTTGACCAGAGGATATACAATTCTCACCCAAGGCTTATATATCTTTCGTTTACCAAGAGTAGGCTTCATCAAGTTAAACCCGTATCTCACCTCTTTCTGAACATTGCTTTCAATAAATCTTCCCATACTCGACCCTGAGTGATTTATAATATTCAGTTGAGCTAACTTATATATCTCACATTTAGGAAGAGTGCTGAGGTCTTTAAAGCTTCGCTTGAAATATTGCAACCCACCAGTTCTTTTCACGATAATCAAATTCAGCTCTTCATCGTATTTCCAACTAATTATTTGATATCCAGGCCGTTATCAATCAAATGTATCAAGATATATATGTTTTAACCGTTTATTTCAACAAATTTAATGATGTCATATTAAAACCTAAAAATCCGAATAAATTTCAATCAATTAATCAATAAATAAGTTGAATCAAAGGTTAAATTTTTTACCTTAGTTGAATCTGATAACAAGAAATAAGTTCATTCTCCCATAGAACTCATCTCAAATTTTGACTTTATAATTGTCTCGAAATCTTTACAAAGATTATCATTTGTCGACCCGAAGATAATGTCATCCACATAAATTTGCACAAGCAGCAAGTCTTCATTAGACTTCTTTATGAAGAGAGTACTGTCAATTTGTCCTCTGGTAAATCCGTTTTGAAGCAAGTGTTGAGACAATGTCTTGTACCATGCTCTAGGTGCTTGATGAAGACCATACAAGGCTTTGTCAAGCTTGTAGACATAATCAGGAAATTGATGGTCTTCAAAATCAGGAGGTTGACATACATAGACTTCTTCATGAACCTTTCCATACAAGAACGCACTTTTCACATCCAGTTGATACACTTTGAATTTCTTGAATGAAGCATAATCAAGCAATAAACGAATTGATTCAAGGCGCGCAACCGGAGCAAAGACTTTTGTATAATCTAATCCCCCAATTTGAGTGAAACCCTGTATGACCAATCTTGCTTTGTTACGAACAATTACTCCACGGTCATCTTTCTTTGCTTTAAAAACCCACCGAGTACCAATGGAATGTACTCCCTTTGGTAACTTGACAAGTTTCCAGACTTGCATTTTCACAAATTGTTGTAGCTCTTCTTGCATGGCTTCCACCCACGAAGGATCTTGTAAAGCCATTTTCACGTTTTTCGGCTCAATTTGCGACAAGAAACACGACTCCATTTGAGCTATCAAACCTTCTTGGGTTTGTTGAACTTGGTGTCGAGTTTGCACACCCTCCTTTAGATTACCAATGATGTTTTCTGAAGATTGTCTTGAATGATAGGGCCTAACTGGGAGGCAGGAAGAAGACTACACGAGTGGTTCGGGACGGAATCTCTTTGACTTTCTGGTGCCATAGCTTCCACTCCACCCTAGAAATAGTAACCCTAAGGTTAGGAAGATTAAGAATATCTTCAGCAACAATTGTATCTATGTTTGTTAGAATTTCTTCATTCAAACAATTGTTGTCATCATGATTGCTTGCATCATTAGAGGATGAATTTTCCAATTCGGATAGAGTTTCCTAGAAGTCTTCATCATTTGGCAATTGTTGCTCAGAGTTGTCACCTGTAGAAGTTGAAACAGAAACAGAAGTGGAGGCTATATCATTTGAATGATGATTGATATGATTATGATTATCCCCCTCATAAATCATACCAACCATTTCATCAATAGACTCGGGAAGAATGTTGAATGATTTAAACAGAACTGATACGTATATGGATCGAACTAAATTGGAACTATTGTGTAGGATATATGTGTTTAACAAATTAGACCTATAATTTGCTAAATAGATTGCAAATCAAGACCTATTGATTTGAATCAAGCCAAAATAAGGAACACGTCCCAAGATGACAATCAAAAGAATTATAACAATAATTCAAGAGAGTTTTGTTTTCTTTTCTTCAAAACAAACTGAAAATGGCTAAACAAAAGCCTACAAAATTGTCGGTTACAAAACTCCAAGAGCCTTACAATAATGGGGACTTTAACTATAATTTAAGACTAATAAAAACATAATAAAACCACATTTTAAAACTGAAAATTCGTTCACCATAAAATGCACCATGCAAACTTTAATCCACCAAGGTTACCATGCACACTCCATGGGTCATTGAGCCCAAACCAGCTTCAAACCCAATCGTAAGCGCCAACCCATCATAACACGTTTTATTTTGCTTTTTAACCGTTAACACTCTATTAAGAACATAACAGGCTGTGTTGACTGCCTCTGCCCATAAAGTAATGGGCAGATTTGAGTCAGAAAGTAATGTCCTAGCAGCCTCAATTAAGGTTCGGTTCTTCCTTTCTGCAACCCCATTTTATTAAGGGGTTCTCGGAGCGCTAAATTGGTGATGGATACCGTTTTGTAAACAAAAAAGTTCCAAATTATGATTTTTAAATTCCGTTCCGTTATCACTTCTAAGCATTTTGATTTTCAGTTTGCAAAGGTTTTCCAATTTTAAAAATAGAAATTTTAAAATCTCGGGTGTGTCATCTTTGGAATTTAGAAAGTATACCCAAGAAAACCTTGAAAAATCATCAGTAACAACCAGGCAATAAGACTTCCCTCCCAAACTTTTAACATTTACTAGTCCAAAAAGGTCCATGTGTAAAAAGTTCAAGCGGTTGTTGAATTGAATTTACCATTTTTTACCTGTGAGACTTCTTATGCTGTTTTCCTTTCTTACAAGAAAGACAATGATCAGTGATGGAGAAAGACATATTGGGAACACCTTCCACAAGATTATTTTTTTACCAAAAAGTTCATCTTGCGAAAGTGAATGTGCCCCATGCGCCTATGCCACATAAGAGAATCTCTTTCTGATGCTTTTGTGAGCAAACAAGACATATAAGGAGAAGACGAAGAGACAGTCCGCATGTCAAGTGCGTATATATCCTTTCGCCTTGGAGCTTTCATTAAAATCCATTCCTTCGGAATAATGAACCCCGATCTGAGTATCAAACATTCGACATCATTGAAGACGGTTGTGTATTTCTTATCACAAACTTGAGAAATCCTGAGCAAGTTGTGCTGCAACTGTTCACAGTAATTGACCTTTTCAAAACTTATTAAGTTATGTGTTGAAAAAGGAATACATGCTCGAAGTCATCTATCCAGTAGCTGGATCTGAAGAATGAAGAAATCAATCAAGCTGCTGACAAGGGGGAGTTTGTTGATACAAAAGCTATGTGTGTCAACCCTTAGAAAATAACGTTGTGAAAGCTCCCGTAGGTTCATACGATTTCCTGTAGGTTCGAACGTTTTCATGTATGTTCGTACGTTGTCCCTTTGGTGACTCTGCCATGCATACCTCTTTCTGATCCGTAGTTGCTCTCTTGATTGTGTAATGACCCGTTTATGGAGGTTTTCCACTTCTGTATTTGGTCTGTTGCATCTGTAAGGTTAGTTTTTGGATCCCGTTCGGTTTCCAGTGGGTTTTCGATTTTCTGTTCAGTTTTCTTCAATTGGCTGATCTGTGGTTCTCCTGACTGGAGTCTTTTCGTTCGTTTATCGTTTGCTGCCCCTGGGATTTTCTTTGCGCCGTTGCTGTTTAACCCTTCTCTGTGTTTTGTTCGTACGTACTCTTGTTCCTGTTATGGGCTTAGTTCATAGTGTTTTCTGCTTTGTTCGTAGACTAGGCTAAGTTCATAATCAGTAGCTTAGTTCGTAGGTTTCTTTGTTTGTTGATACCTGGACCAAGTTCGTATCTTTTCCTGAGGGCTTAGTTCGTAGGGTGCTAAGTTTGAAGGTTGCTGTCACCTTTACGGCAGGGTGGTGGTTTTTTTGATTTGTTATGATTGAAGATTCGGGAGAGGAAGACACTGGTTTTCGGATGACATCTTTAGCTAAGAAAATTAGGAACATCGAAGGAAAGATGATTGGCACGGATGGTCAAAGCTTGAAGCCACGTCGTTCGGTTAAGTTTGCTGATGTTGTGAAGGACATGCAGGTGCAGTCTGTAGTGCCATTGGAGTTGAATGCTGAGAACACGCTTCCGGACAAACCTGTTGATCAGCTGACTGATCCAACAGTTGTTGTTGATACATATCTGTGTGACAATCAGCTTGTTTAAAAATTAGATTGATTTTGTATGTCTGCGACACTAACCTTAAGGCCGTAGACTTGCAAAATGCGACTTTAACATTAAGGTTGCAGGTAGTGTCGCAGGTCATGAATAGTATAAATACAGCAGCAACTGTTATTTTGATAGAGCTTTTGAACGAGTTTATCTTTAGACAGAAAGTTGAGAGAGAGTTGAGAGCTAAATTGTAAAGTATTTCTGTATTCATTTCATATATCAATACAAGAAATCATTTGATTCAATCTCGTTCTTTCACATTCAATCAATTAAATTCGGATTCCGCACGTGTAGAAATATCAGCTTGAACGAACGTGTTTGTATATATATACTGAAATGCGACAATTGTGTTTTGCGACAGTCATTGATTGTCGCAGGTCGCAGTATAAATACAGGATCGTCGTTTAGTTGTAAACGTTATGTTTTTGAGAGCTTAAACAGAAAACTTATTTCTGAGATTTAGTTGAGAGACTTGAGGGAGTGTATATACTTCTGTAATCGTTATTGAATGAATTGAAAGCTTCATTTCTAGAACAATCAAAATTGATTGAAAAGCAACAAGCTCAGCTCGATGCTCATGCCAAACTGTTTGAAACACAACAAGCAAAGATCGATGCTCAATCCGAAAGGATTGTCAAGTTAGAGAAAGAGCTCGAACAACGTCAAAATTCTGTTGTTTAGGGGGAGAATGAAGAAGAAGATAAAGATAATGATGATAATGATGATGATTCCTCTGCTGATGATGATTCTGATAATGATAATGATGGTGGAGTTCCTGAAACACGAAATAATACGGAATCTGAAGCTGGAAATAATGAACAGGCAGAATTTTCAACTGAACAACAACAACCTGAGCCAGTAAATGAAAATCAATTACAAATGGTTTTTTATACTGGGCAAAGTGAGAGAAGTTTGACTAATGATGAAGAAGAGTTTGTATATGCAGAGCCATTATCGGTATCTTTCAATTTTGAAGAAAATCTTATTCCTCTGTTAGAGTTGTTGGAAAGAGAAGCTGCTAGAATAAATCAAGATGATTCAGAGGATACGGTTTCAGAAGAACTATCTCATAATCCTTTTGAGCTTCCAAGTGATAATGAGAATATTGAATTTGAAAATGTGAATGATGAAGATGAGTTGTGCGATGACTTTGTATTTGAAAAGAATGATCAAAGTGATGAAAGCATTGATGATAGTGAGGAAGTTGATGAATGTAGGTCGCCATGTCTTATTGATCAGATTACAATATCACGATAATCAAGTGCGGAATCCTGTGACGCAGTTACTGATTTAAGATTTTAACCTTTAAATCATAGGTTTCAACATGAGTTATCTCAAACTTATCCTCAAAACGTTTTTCATTTTCTTTCAAAACTTTATTTGCTTGTTTGAGTTTTTCAATGTCAAATAGCAAGCAATGATTATGATCTTGATATGTATTGAGTTTTTCAATAAACTCTGTTCATTTAGAACATTGAAGCACAAAAGAATCAGAATCAACCTCAGATATGTCACCCATAAAAGCTTGGTTATGTGCATAAGTTGCTTCATCAATATGTGCACTCCAGTCATAGTGCTCATCATTTGTAGAAATCAACGCTGTTTGTTGATTGTTCTCCTTTGGTTGTGCAGGCTTAGACACACTGGGTTTTGTAAATCCTGAAGCTGGTTGCATCGCCTTTTCACACTCTCTGGCAAAGTGACCATATTTTTGGCAATTATAACACCGGACCTTGCTCTTGTCCAATTCCAATCCACCTTTTGTTGTTCCAATGTTGGTACGGCCTGTTCTTTGAAGAAATGTCTTTGCATGGCGAGTAAGCATATCCATGTTCCATTTTATATCCATTTCCTCAAGGTCATCTGGATGAATTTGATCATAGTCTTCGTCCGTTATGTCCAGAGTTGAGGTTATGCTAGCAATGAAACTTTCATATGATGAAAGAAAAGCTGAGAAGATAGCAGCATGCTTTTTTTTTTTTGGGTAAAGGGTTATACCCGGTAAGATTTATAAATAACTATAAAATGTTATTTACAAGATGGGATGGCAATACACCACCCAAAAACTAAAGATTGTATCGAACATGCTCGATACAAACAACCAAAGAAGAACAGCCAACAAAACAAGGAAAAACAAACCAAAACCACCCAAAAGGGAAAACTAAGACAACCAATCTTCGGACCAGATCAACTTCAACTTGAGATAGAGCAACCCCGACAGATTAACCAACCCCCGAGCGGGTAAATGATAAACCTACCAACCAAATGGGAGAACAGAGAGCCCCATGAGACTGCCTCCTTAAAAACCTTCTCAAGAAAAACCCAATGGGAAAAACCTTGAAGAAGGAAAAGGGAGTACAGCTCTCACGAGGAATTCCCATTTGGATCCATACAAGAAGTTGGGATCTTCCAAGCATCTAACAAACTCCGAACATGAGACGCCACCTTCTTAAAACGAAGGGAAACAAGCTTGAGTCGAACAGTAGCAACAATAATATCATAAATCTGACTAACGGACCGAGACTTGTTCTTGAATAACCGATCATTCCTTTCTTCCCAGATGTAGTATGCAGAAGCAGCAAGCACAATTCGCGCAATAACACTAATAACAGTGCTACCTCTCGATATAGGAATAAGAAAATCCAACATGTCCACCAATCTATGCGGAACAACATCCATACCCGACTTCACACGAACCAAATGCCACACCTGCATAGAAAAAGAGCATTCAAAGAAAAGATGGTTATGTGAATCAGGAACCATTTTACAAAACGGACATCGAAGCAAGTTTAAGTTGGTAGAAGGACTAACATCCCATTGCCTCAACATATGCTGAGTCTTCAGCTTCTGATTAACAACAAGCCACATATGAAAAGCATGCCTTGGGATACAATGTGGAAACCAAATGACATGACTCCGGTCAACCGAATTAGCCCGAAATCTAATAGACTCCCAGACCAGGGACACCGAGAACGGTTTTAAGTTACCACTAATATCACACCAGAATATTTCATCCTGAGCATTATCGTTCAAACTGGGAGCATTCAATTGGGACAAATCCGTAAACCTAATAAGCCAATCTGACGGCCACCTCCAATGACCATTATGAAGATGATCATAAACCGTATCTTGTAACGAGAAACCAGAACGAGTGATAGCCCGAGTAGGAACTAACCTTTTGATAGGGCTGAATTCACACCAGTTATCAAACCACATAAAGGTAGACTTACCATTATGAATTTTATGCCATATAAACGGACGTATAGTATCACGAACCTGCAGGATCTTCCGCCAACCCCAACTCATATCCGCAGTGCAAGGAACATCCCAGAAGCTTCTCCCATTCAATTTATATGTATGAATCCATTTCACCCATAGAGATTCCCTATGAGTGAGAATACTCCAAATATGAGAGGCTATAAGCGCAATATTAAAATCATCAAACCGGCGAATCCCTAAACCACCCTCAGATTTTGGTTTACAAACGTTCTCCCAAGCAACTTTCGCCTTACCTTTCTTCATCTCTCCTTGGCACCAAAGAAAGTTCCTCATAAGTTGTTCAATTTCATAAACAATACGAGAAGGAAGAATAAAGACCGAAGCCCAATAGATGTGCATAGAAGATAAAACAGAGACAACAAGCTACAACCGACCCCGCAAAAGACAGAGATTTATTTTTCCAATCAGCAACCTGGTGTTGAAGTCTTTCAACAAGAACCCTACAATCTCTATATAATAAACAGGTGGAAATCAACGGAACTCCCAAATATCTAACGGGGAAGGTACCTTCTTCAAAAGGCAGAGAGTTCAAAATATCCACTTTAACCGCAGTAGGCACATTACAAAAGAAAGCAATACTCTTCGGAATACTTGGAACTAAGCCTGAGACATTCTTAAATTCCTCCAAAGCCGCCATAATAACACGCGCAGAATTATCATCACCATGAGCAAATAAGAATAAATCATCTGCAAAACAAACGTTAACAATCTTTTGCGTTTCACAATGGTGATGATATTGGAACCTTTCTGCATCGGTGACTCTACGCTGCAAGATAAGAGTTAGGACTTCCATAACTAAAGTAAACAGATATGGAGACAAAGGATCACCTTGCCTCAACCCACGCTTACCATTAAACCACCCAAATATATCACCATTAATACAAATCGAATACGAGCAGTCGACACACAAGTCATAATCCATGAGACCATCTTGGGATGAAAGCCAAATCCAACTAAGATTACCTTTAGAAAAGCCCCAATCCACCGTATCATACGCCTTTTGAATATCAATTTTAAACGCACATCTAGGGGGACCCCGACTTTTATGATAATTTCGCATAAGCTCTTGAGTCAGTAAGATATTATCAGAGATTTTACGACCCGGGACAAAAGCCGATTGATTAACACTAACCACTTTGCCAAGACCATCTTTCATGCGATTAGCAATAATTTTGCTAATACATTTATACAGAACATTACAGCACGAAATAGGCCTATAATCAGTAATTTTAGCCGGGGTAGAGACTTTAGCGATCAAAGCAATAATGGTATGATTAAGCTCTTTAAGAAGCTTACCAGAAGAGAAGAAATCCCTAATTGCACAAGTAACATCATTACCAACCACATCCCAAGCTTTCTTAAAGAAAGCAGCAGTATAACCATCAAGACCCGGGGCTTTATAATTCCCTATTGAAAACATAGCATCCTTAATCTCATTATTAGTCACATCACGCACCATATAATCAGCCACCTGGGATCCTAGGACACTCGTGAATAAAGCCTGAGTATCAAGATTAATCGTATGACCTTTCATTCCAAGGAAATGCTCATAATGATTCACAAAAGCCCCGGCAACAGCATGACCTTCAAAGAGCACATTAGATGCATCCCGAACCATATCAATACGATTACGAGCACACTTACTCTTAACAACCTTATGGAAATAAGCCGAGTTAGAGTCACCAACCCGAAGCCACTCAATCTTTGACTTTTGCTTCAAAAACCTTTCCTCATCCAAAAGAGCATTATTAAAAGCCGACAAATAAAAAGCCTGCTCTTCACATAACAAGGGACATGACGGATTTTTGTCCAAGGCTTTTTGAACTTCATCCAGCTCCACACGAAGCTTATTCACACGATTATGAAGATTACCTTGATCCTTTAACAGCTTACGAAAAGAAGGCTTAAGATATTTAAGACGTTTAACCACACGAAACATGGGACACCCTTCAATCAGCTGCTTCCAACCATTCTCAACCACTCTATGAAAACCTGCTTTATGCACAAGAAAGTTAGAGAATTTAAACGGTTTCGGTTTAGATCTACTAACCTTAGGGAGACGAAGCACACATGGAACTTTAAATTGCAAACGATCCTGGGAAAACATCATTGAACTTTAAATTGCCCATAATACGATCAATTTTCTTAAGAATACCCGAAGATCCTCTTGGTTTTTGATTCCAAGTAAAATGAAGACCTGTGCTATTAACATCCATCACCTCAATATTGTGAACACAATCTTGAAACTCATGCATGGCAATATTTGGCACATAGCTACCATAGGAGTGATCCTCCAAGGTAAGAGCAGCATTAAAATCCCCAAGCAGCACCCATGGTTTACCGCACATGAACCGAGCATGAACATCCAGATTACTCCATAGGGATCGACAAGCAACATAAGAATTCTCTGCATAAACAAAAGAACAAAAAAGAGCTTTATTGTCCTCTTTAATATTAACCTGAACATGCATAACTTGGTTTGTTTGAGCAAGAATCATTACATCCACAATCTCATTATTCCAACCAAGAATGATACGAGAACCCTTATCACAAAGATTATCGTTAGACGTCCATTTCCACCTATGACACACTTTACTACAAGTCCGATAGACACTCGACACATCAACATGGGTTCAAGAATAGCACACACACTCAAGTTATTATCATGAACAACCTGACGAACCTCTCTTTGTTTAGGGGAGCGATTCAACCCCCTAATATTCCAAGAAGCAATGCTAAACATGAGGAACCGTGAATGCGGGAGTGCTTGCCCCCGTTTTTATGTCACTCAAGTAAGTACTAGTTTCATCATAAACATTCTCGACCTCCTCATCATCGTCACTAGCTAAAGAACCATGGTCAACCTTTGTACCAAACCCAACACCCGGATGATCACACCTAGGGAGCTCGTGGGTTTCATGCACTAAAGAGTTAAACGAGTTAGACGTAGGAATCTTAGAGGTACTAGCCACATCCGTAGATGTCAATGCCACCACCAAAGTCTCCTTCCGAGTATCCGATTTTGCAGTATACATTAAAGGCTTGTTAACTTTAGGACGATATTGAAATTTTGAGACATTAGGCTTCCTAAATCGAGGGCCTCCAGTATGTTGCAAATCCTGAATATTCTTTCCAGTACGATGTTTTTTAGTCACCAGTTGAAATCCATCATTACTTGTAGCCGTAGTAGTAGGCTTAACCTCCTTATTCCGTGTACATGTTTCATGAGAATGGCCAAACAATTTACACATAGCACACCGCGGCGGTTTCCACTCATACTCAACCTGAATAGTCTCCTTTGTATGTCCCGACCCATTTAACAAAGGAATGGCCACAATAAGACTATCTTTTAAATCAGCTTCAGAACTGATCTCAATCAAAGCACGAGCAAAATTATTTCGACCCCAAGATTCCTCACACATTTTGCTAGTGAACGAATCCAACATCTTAGGAGTACCAAGCTTAGTAGCAATAAGACTCAACCCATCAGCCGTGAAAGCTGCCATAGGAACATCATATAACTTCACCCACACCGGGACTCTAGTAAGATCCTCCTTAAGCAAACTAGTGTTTTACGTCCATTCTTTAAGAATTATGGGAATATTCCGGATCATCCAAGGACCTTTTTCCAGGACATCTTGCATACCTGTTTTTGTAGAAAACTGAAAAAAGAAGAAACCCTTTGCATTCATCATAACTTTGGTTATTCCATATTTTGACCAAACATTACGAACATAATAATCAACCACAGGAAATGCAAGTCGCTTACCAATAAAATACCCATACAAAGTATTCAAATACCTGTTACTTACCTCCTCAACCGTAGCACGTGGAATAGCAATATCCGCCCCTTCACAAGCATTATCAGCTTCAAGAGTTCGAAAATGAACCTTTGGCCGAATTGGATCAGAATGCAAGGCCTGAATATATGACACCGGCTGCTTATTCACCTCAGAACGCACACTCAAATGTGCAACAGGTTCCGTGGACTGTAAAGAGTTAAAAACCGAGTCAGGTGATCCCATCTTCATAGGCTGATCTCTATTCAACCCAAGATCAGTAGGTTTGTTCAAGCCAGACAAAGGGATATCAGCAGGTCTGGCCGTAGCATCATGAGAAATAGCATTCTCTTGGTTACCCAGGACAGAATCCATTAACACACCACCATGTGGAACCTGCTGATTAAACCCCAAAGTTAGCTTCTCATTCGAAACATGCTGTTCATCCGTACCCACTACCTGTTGAGAAGAATTTTGCACAGCAAAATCAGCAAACGAGACCATTCGACGAGCTTTGAATGGTTTACCATCAATACATTTAATCTTATCAGCAATATTACTAATCTTTACATCATCATGCCCCTTCTCTCCCATACCCATACCTGAACCAAAAACTTAATCCACGCAAAAAACCAGGAACAAGACGTGAAAAAAGCCACCAAAAACCTTAAAGTAAAGCGCAAGTAATTCAGAATCTACATGCTTAGTGATTAAGATAACGAAATAGCAGGAAGATACTTAATCAGCAAGTAATGGTTCTTGACAGCGACACAAACCAAATCCAACGTGAAACCCAGCAAACCTAAACTTGAAGCACATAACAAAAGTGGGACGAAAGAAAACTAATTGCAGATTCGTCCTAATCTTTAGTGATTAAGAAAACCAATTAAGGATAGATACTTAAGCAAAAAGTAAACTTGATCACCATAAAAAACGAAATCAACAAACCCTAATCAGAAACGTAATCTTGAAACAAAAACTAGATCAGAACCATGAGAAATCATGAGAGATTGACATGCTTCATCACTAATTAATGCAAGAATCAAAACAATATAACCTGATCAGATTAGGGTGGCCTGCATGCTTCAAAAAAACGCCTAGGGTATCACCCACAGCAGCATGCTCTTTTGTTAGCTTTGAAGGTTTTGGAGATTAGGTTGATGAAACTGAAGCAGAAAACTTTGATAGATCTGCTGATAGATCTTTTCCAGATAGGAGTGCAACTCCTCCTGTGGTTATCTTGTTTGATACATCACTGTTACTTGGATCTTGAACATGAACTTTGCTTGTAGCTTTCCTCTTCATGTTCATCTCATATGCTTGTAATTTTCCGATCAGATCTTCAAGAGACCAAGTTGGCATATTTTCATTTTCTTCCATTAGTATGACTCGATTGTCCCACTTTGATGGAAGAGAATTCAATAGCTTCTTGTTGATCTCTACTTTCAGATATTCGACGCCCAACTCACTTAGCTCACAAACCAGTTGAGAGAATCTTGAAATTAAGTCTTCAAATGATTCGTTTGGAAGCTGATCGAATGAAACAAACTGTCATTTGAGTAAATCCTTTCTGCTTTGCTTCAACTGATCATTTCCTCCAAATCTTTTGGCAAGTGCTTCCCAAAGTTCAAAGGCTGTTTCCTAGCTTTTAAAACATTGCAACACATCCTTGGGCAAACACATAGTTATGCCCATACACCTAAACCAACTTTCTAAGGTATGAACACCATCTCTAGCTTCCATTCTTGCAATTTCCTACTTTGATTCTTGTAAAAACATGGATTTTATGCCTTTTTCATGGCTAAAATTCTCATACAAGGATTGATGGTTTGTAGGTTCCCTTACACTTGTTTAAGTGTTAAAACAAAAGGGCAACCCATGATCAAACCGAAATCAAACCGAAAAAGTCGACTTTTTGATGTTATAGAGTTTATTTACATGTTCTTGCTAGAATAAATGGTTAAAATGTTAAAATATGTTTATGTTTCTGTAAAACACATGTACATGCATAAAAGACAAGGCTTCAATCATTGGATGAGGTCTAAAAATCGTTGGTAGTGAAAAACACACCAAAATGATCACCATTGTCTTATATGTAATCTGTCCAGATTTTGACCTCACTTGAAACGACCATAACTCAGTGAAAAATGGTCCAAAAATCTTGATTTTTCTTCTAGAATTTAGCTTAATGTCTTACCTTTAAAACCCCACTGGTCTCACTCAAATCCATTGAGTATTCGACCTCCAAATGTATCACACAAAACTGATGCGCAAACAGTAACTTTTCTGTGAGCACCTTGTTGAGATACTTGTTCATGGGTCTTAAGGTGTTCAATAAATTCAAACAAAAATTTTTTTAGACTCCTAACAAGTTTATCTCAGTAGAATAAAAAGATGGTAATTTATCTTGTTGACCTTATATTTTTAGAAAATGCATGAACATCATGCATTGTTGTAAGCTTGTAAATCTCAAATACTTGTGTTGTGATGATTCAAAAATACATAATTGCTAGAGAAAACGTGTTAAAATTTTGGGGATTATTTTTTCCAGTAACTAGATCATGAAAATATTCTTGAAAATAAAAATTGGAATTTTTGGAAAAACATAAGTATTTTTCCTAAATTAATGCAAATAAACCCTATAAAAGGTGAAATATTCATGAAAAATAATTTTGGACACCAAATAATTATGGGAAAATTCCAGTGTCATTTTCCTCAGGAAATGACACTATACTCAAAATTTCACACTCTTTGGAGGTCTTTTGATATGTTTTCCGATTTATGTCTCGTTAAAACGCATAATGTTGGGAACCTAAGTTCCAGTGCTCAAAAAGACTTGGAAATTTTACACAAACCTAAAATGGGTAGAAAATGATCTGGTAAAAATTCCAGAATTTTTCCTGAATAATTACTATTTTTCCCATAATTATCCCAATTATTAGACATAAAATGATTATAAATAATCCATACGTCTAAAAATCTCCAAATTTTCACAGAAAATGTTTGAACTATATTTCATGTTTCATACCAATTTTGGTAATTTTTAGATGTTTGTATACATATATTTCCATTATTTTGTTCACAACTCGAACAATTACCGGCAACGTAATTTAAATGGAAATTCAAACTTTTACGGCACTTTGTAATTTAATTAGCTAGCTAAGCAATCCTAACAAACCGTATTAGTCAAGAAACTAATTAGAAACCTTGTGTTCTTAGGACTTGGATAGGAGTCAAACCCAGTCGGCACGCGCATTACATCCATCCTTCCGCTCACGCTCAATAGTGAGTTTACACAGCCCCTCTTTTTAATGTTTTACTTAAATTTTCGGGGTGAAAAGCATGCTATATGATCTAACTACTATATTTGGATTACAAATACTATTCTTATGCTATACTTGATTTACGAATGTTATGCTTATACTATGCTCGTTTTACAAATGATATCCTTGATTTACAAATGTTATGCTATGCTATATGCTATGCTTACTTTCGAATACTTCACATGGTTAAAATTTCGTATTGATTACAAATAATGTCGTGAATGTTTTCCGTTTATACGAACATGATTATATGCTTGTTTTCTATCGTATCTAAAGTCCTCGGTATATCTACACGACCATTAACTCTATATGAGCCAAATGATGCATATGAATAGTACTATTTGGGAGCGAGACCACCTCCCCACTCACGCGGCCACGTGAGTGCATCCCATCATCCTAAATGCCAACGATAGGGCATCTCTCTTTTGGGGCAAAGGTTTGTCGGTTGTAGGTTTGATTGTGGACTCAAGCATAATAACTCATTGTGACTATAGACATTATAACGTGATAGCATAGAAATTTCATAAACAACTATAAACGTATGACGTTTTGACATTTGAAATGACATTTCTTTGAAACTATGAACTTACGACCCGAGCTTTACAATGACTTTGTCATCTGAAACAATATTTCTTTGAAACCATAAACTTACGACCCGAGCTTTACAATGACTTTGTCGTTTGAAACGACATTTCTTTGAAACTATAAACCTTACGACCCGAACTTGAAAATGACTTTGTCATTAGAAACCATATTTCTTTAAAACCATAGATTTTATAACCTGAGTTTTATACTATAAATCAATGTGGTCTTGGACAATGATAAACGTGGTTTCATAATAACGTTGCGCATTCTTATGAACTTCGACATAATAATCCGTTGAGACTTTAAACGTTTTGATATTGATTTGATGATCCATTGGCTTTATACACGTAACATGAACTTATTAAATACTACAATATGAGTTTTATAAACATAACTTGAACTTATTAAACACTATATCTTGAGTTTTATAAACGTGAATTAAATATTCCTTTGAAAATATGAGCGGGGCGTTATAAATGAATCACGACTTTTAATTGAGTACAAAAAGGGAATCGCTCATAAATGAGCCTCGTTCTTAAATAAACCTCATTTGCAAACAAAACATCGATTAACAAATGAATCTAGCTATCAAATGAATATCTCTCTTAAATGAGCCTTGTTTAACGAATTACTTTTATAATTAACCGCGCAATAGCGTTTGACTATCCTAAAAATTGATTTCAAGAACTTATCGGATGATTATTGTCTTTGTATGAGCCTCGACACTAAACATACTACTTTTGCGAACTAATCACGTAGTAACGTGGAACTTTTAAACTAGACTTTGTAAACACTGGTAAAGGGTCTTTCATTACACAAAACCTGTGTACTCACCAACTATGTTTCATAGTTGACCTGTTTACTTTTACATGCTTTTCAGGAATTAGTCACCACTTGTTTATTGAAGCTAAACCCGTTATATGATCTATGCTGCTGTAGCGTTACGGGATTTTCTCTTTTGGATGTAATCGCATGTTTAGGTTATTTACTTTTGTGTTGTAAACGCTTGTAAGACCTTATGTAATGTATTAATTGTAGACCGTTGAACGGTGATCTTTTGCAATTTTCGATTGTGAAATCATTGTACTGTTACATCTCGTGTTTCCACTTTAGCGGGGTGTGACATATTAGGTGTACCTATTTCATTATCACATTTTAGCATAGCAGTCATGCTTGAATAGGCCATCTTATCCAATTAAACGTCAAACAATTTCAAAAATAAAGTCTCAAGTATATATGCGAACTTAACTATGCGAACTTATGAGTAAAGTAGCACAATATCTGATGCTAAGTTCGCTAAACAAAGTCTGATAGTGTCGCACTATAAAGTCTGACTTTAGTGTCACACAAATAAAATCTCAGACTAAGATCGCACAAATAAAGTCTCAAGTTTGTTTTGAAAAACAAGTATGCGATCTTAATACTAAGTTCCCATATGCGACTTTATCAATAAAGTCGTTGAGCGTGCTGAAAAGTTTAAAAACTTGATCAAAAACGAGTTTAAAGCTTGAATTGATTGTACCAATGCGTGTAGGTACTCCTTATCAATGCACAACGACTTTATCAAAGTCGCAGAAGCTTAAAATCGCAGTTTCACCTTCAACCAAATTCACGTCCGTACACACAATCAAATTCAACCGTGAATTTGATTTAAAACCTAATGAATACGCTTGCTATGATCAATTCGAAGTTAACTGTATCCTTTTCAGAACACTTCAGTCGTCAAATCTTCAAGAACTTCAAAGTCCGTACAAATGCGTATGTGACGTCACCTGTGATCGATCAAACTTGTTTTAATCCATGAATTTCACCGTGTAATTATCTAATTCAATGCTTAATGAACTCCAATAATACAATTCTTCAATCAATTCAATCTGAATCAATCACAGTAGATCAAATTTTCGAGAACTTCAAATAACCAAAACTTTAACCGATCAATTCACTCCGTATACAATTGTAAAACCTCAATTAAGCTCTGATACCACATGTAGGTCGCCCTATTACACTGATCAAATTACAATTTCACTATGATTAAGTGCGGAATCCTATAATCATATGAATATACGGATAGAATTGAACACAAGATGTAAATAACTGTTTTATATTGATTATCAATTGATTACTAATGATTACAGACGCTCACAAGAATAATTGATAACAATATACATAGAGTTCTCTCGTTTTAGCTACGTACAAATGAAAACAGAACAACCTATTTATAGACACAGACCCTGTGACACTAACATAAAGTCGCACCTGCGACTTTACAGACAAACTCGCAGATAGTGTCGCATAGCCACTAAATCTGTTTTCTAAGTCTAAGTCTTCATCAAGATGCTGACATTCTAACTTGCACCAACACTAAAGCATCAATGCGTTGAGTTTGAGTATCAATTCTGTCATTCTGAGCCTCAATATGAAGTTGTTGAGCTTCTATAAGTTTTGATTGTGACAGAAATGACGATTCCAATGCTGAAATTTGAGATAATAATTGAGTTAATAACTCTTCAGCAGGTTTGTGTGTTGGTGTTGGTGTAGGAATCGGTGTTTGTTGAGACGAAGAAGCAGGTAATTCTCATCGTTGACGAACAAGAGGAGGTTCAGGTACATAATCAGCATCCATCTCTTGCTCTAGGCGAATTAAGTATAGCACAGCGATCAGCCTGGCTTTGCTCTAGGCGAATTCTCCGTTCTTGTCTTGCAAGATTAAGTGCTGCTAGTCTTTGAGCTTGACTTTGCACTTTTTGGCAACGAGGGTGAACATGTAAGAAAGGGTCTTCGGCTTCTGAATCACTTGTTTCATTTTGAGTTATATCAACTTGAACAGGCTCATTTGCTTGAATGTCTTCAGGAGAAAACTCATGAGTTTGAACATCTTCAGGAGATGAAGGTTCTGATGTGATTTGCTCATTTTCAACATTCACTTGTATCAGTGGTTCTTTAAGAGGATAATCTAACCAATTATCATTGGTTGGTTCTCGATATAAGGGATTAAGAATGTGACCGAACAGAGGTAATGTCGGTGGAGCAGGAACTCCTCTTCCATAATTTTGACAATCAGTGAAGACACATATTCCCATTGGCGTTAGTCGCATTGGTAGCATCCCCTCAGTTGGAAGATCAGGAATCAAATGATTTAACATGAGTTGCACGAATCTTGGAAACATGTAGAACTTTGTAGGATTATTTACCTTGGAGATCATGTTTGAGAAAACATAGCCAGTGAAGTTGTACTGGTCCGGAGAAACATCTGGATCATAAATGAGGACATGCATCATAAATCTCCAAACAGGACTTAATTTAGCTTTCCTGTACTGGTCCGGAGAAACATCTGGATAACCGATTTTTTGAAAGAACACAGATAAGAGATGATGGGAACATGGTTCGTGCTTCGGAATCATTACCAAACTGTAAGATAGTTCGTATAAGATCTTCAGTAATAACCAAGGGACGATTGAGAACAGTGGAAGTTATTTGTGAACATCATCAACAGATGAATAAGAAGCATTTGCCCAGAAGTCCATAATATGATTCTAGTAAATTGACGTTTGAGCAGTTAAAGCATGAGAAATTCTGGAATGCCTCAAGAAGTTGATCATCTCAGAATATCTGAGCACCATCCACATATGTGTCTAATAAAGCAGTTGTGTTGTGTCCTGCCTTGAACATCTTTCTATCAACCATCTCTATCTATAAGAGGTATAGCATATATATGCACGGTAGATATGTCAAACACAAGTCGAATATTTTGCTGATTTTGAAAATTAAAACTTAGTGCGACAAGCAGCAATACATGCGACAATATTTAATTGTCGCACAATGCCTGTGACAAATTAAAGTTGTCGCACATGATTGGTTCTCAGAAGTTGTCGCATGGTTTAAAACTAATAGTGTTTGTCGCAGTGAACAGTGCTGCGACAATCATCCCAATTGTCGTAGAAAGCGCAGTTTTTCAAACTTTAAATTTGATAAACTGTTAAATAACATCAATTTTTATCAAATAAGCATATCTACAGACCGCTATAATGTAATAGAACATGATTAAAGCCTTTTTGGTCATTTCAACCATACGCATTGTGATTTATAATGAAACGAAATATAATGATTAACGTTCAGTAATTAAATTTTTAAACACGTACCAGTTGTAGATCTAATAACAAAGAACACGTTCCACTAGAAAGATTGAATTTTCACCGGTTGAAAATCGATTAATTTTGAATTTTGTAAGCAAATTGTCGCAGGTAATTGTCGCAAGAGATTAAACACAAATGATTTGAAATTGTCGCAATGATTAAGTATTTATACTAATCACTGTTGTAGGTCTCTCTACCTCTCTGATCGAATCACAATCTCAAATCAATTACGTGCGGAATACAATAACGATTTGATATACGAATGAATTGAATGAACACGATGTAAATAAGCTGTTTGTGTTGACAATCCAGTGAATAATGAAGTTTACAATGCTCAGTGGTACAATTGATTTCAATGCTTACAGACAACGCTAGTTCTAGTTAGTTGCAAATGACTGAAAACAAAACCTATTTATAGACCGAACCGGCGACACTATCACAAAGTCGCATAGGCGACACTGTAGACAAAGTCGCACCTAGTGTCGCATAGACACTTAATCTGTTTTCTAAGTCTTTATCAAGATCTCTGACACTCTGTCTTGCACCAACAACTGTTACTGCGACAATCGATTAATCTCTGATTGTCACAGAAAACAGTTATGAGACAACTTCTTGCGACAATCAACCATTTTTTATTTTTCAAGACTTTTTCAATTTCGAATTTGTGATGAGTAATCTAGGACAAAATACCACAAATACGTAAAATCTTTTTGGATTTTTATTCTTTAAACAAATATACAGAAAAACGAACAATATTTTTGTGAGAGAGATTAAAAATGCTTTGGAATCAGATCAGTATAAGTATGACTTTATTTTTAAAAACGTCGATCTATTTTGATTGATAATATATTTTTCCGTTTTGAACTTGAAATAACATTTTTAAATATCTGCTTTCTAAGTTTATATAATAAAGACATAGATTTCACTTTTTAAAGAAATACGTACATACTCTGAAAGTTTACAGTGAGTTATGCATATAATTACATAACTTTTATTTTAACCAGTATCCAAAGATTATAACAGATATAAATAGATATGATAAAGTACATTCAAGTGAGAACATAAACAGCCGTTTGGACTCACATGCACATAGGGACTTACATGCGTGCAACTATTTATTATACTTCTCATATCATCAAAATACTACTAATATTCATTTATATAGCTAATTTGAGTCATAACTAGCATTGGATCATGTTTAAATACATCCAAATGAATACGTATACTAACGTTTGGACTTACATGCACATACGGACTCACAAGCCGGCATCAATATACTATATTTAAACATTTCTCCGAGTCAAGAAAATAGGATTTACTGATACGTACGACTTTGCGTATCTTTTGCATTGATTTAGCACACTTGTTATAGATTTGCATCATTTCCAAGTTAATAATAACCGTTTAGGACTTACATGCAACAACGGTCTTACAAGCCCCGCTTATAAATTGTGCCCTTAAATCAATGATCCTATTTGGCCTCATTGGACTCTTTTAGCTTAATTCTTTGAAGCACTTAACACGTTTTGGATTTATCAAATTATAATCTAAGGATAAAGGTGTATGTATGTCAAGAGTATAACTCACTTTTTGTTTTGAAAATATGTCCATAATCACTTTAAAAGTTAATTCATGTGTTTATTATATAAAGATGAAAACTTAGATTTAAAAATGTTATTTAAGTATATGAAATAGTACCAAAATTTTTATTTTCTGCATACTTTTCTGATGTACTATCATTTCCCATATTTTTTGAACAAAATCTGCCCCTTTTTCGTTTTTCGGTTTTCCCATATTTAAAAAAAAAAAAAAAAAAAGCAAGAAACATATCAATATGAAAAGTTTCCTAGTTACTCATCGAGATTACGCATATTTAGCATTGAGACAAGTTCATCAAATCGGGTTTTTGAAAATGCTTTAGTGAAAAGGTCAGCTTTCTGTTTTAAGGTGTCCACATGTGATACATACATGGATAAAGAAGGCCCGAAAGGTGATGGGCTGTTGGATGATGGGTTGGCGCTTACTATTGAGTTTGAAGCTGGTTTGGGCTCAATGACCCATGGAGTGTGCATGGTAACCTTGGTGGATTAAAGTTTGCATAGTGCATTTTATGGTGAACGAATTTTCAGTTTTAAAATGTGGTTTTATTATGTTTTTATTAGTCTTAAATTATAGTTAAAGTCCCCATTATTGTAAGGCTCTTGGAGTTTTGTAACTGACAAGTTTGTAGGCTTTTGTTTAGCCATTTCCAGCTTGGGGAATCAGATTTTGAAGAAAAGAAAACAAAACTCTCTTGAATTATTGTTATAATTCTTTTGATTGTCATATTGGGACGTGTTCCTGATTTTGGCTGGATTCAAATCAATAGGTCTTGATTTGCACTCTGTTTAGCAAATTATAGGTCTAATTTGTTAAACACATATATCCTACACATTAGTTCCAATTTAGTCCGATCCATACACGTATCATTTGTGGTATCAGAGCCATGAATTTCGATGATCCAGATTTCCTACAACAACTCCGTGAGGCTTGCAAGAAGAAGGACAAAGGCTGCCTATACGGGGGCAAGCCAAGATCGAGGGAGGAGTTTAAGGTGAACGAATTGCCTGAATTTGCTGGGGGTAGGGATCCAGAAAAGTATTTGGAGTGGGAGAGAAAGATTGAACGTATGTTTGACTTCAAAGAACTTGACGATGAGAAGAGGTGCAAATACGCAATTCTGAAATTGAGTGGTGGTGCTTCGTTGTGGTTTGAAGGGCTTAAGGCCAAGAGGACACGGGAAGGCAAAGAAAAGATTTTGTCTTGGGATTCTCTCAAAAGAAAGCTGAAAAAAAGTTTGTTCCCATAAATCACCGGATTACCACTTATAGAAAATTAGCTGAATTGAAACAAGGCAAGATGAGTGTGGCTGAATACATTGATGAATTTGAAAAATTAACACTAATGGGTGATTTAGAAGAAGTGGAGGAGTAGAAAATGTCTCGATTTTTGCGTGGTTTAAATGTGAATATTGCAAGTGTTGTTGATTTGTACCCATATGCTGATTTTGGTACACTTTGTGGGTTGTGTATAAAGTTGGAAAATCAGGGGAAAATAAAGTATGTAGGGGGTTCTGATATGGACTCTATGAAGCCTAGACCTTGGGCTAAACCCGAAACTACTACACCTAGTCACGTGGGTGTAAGTAGCTCTTCAGCTGCTCCTAAGATAGTGACTCCAACCAAGGAAACAAGCCTGTCCAAGGTTCGTTGTTTCAAGTGTCAAGGGTTTGGACATTTCCAAAATGCATGTCCAAATAAAAGAATAGTGACTTTAAGGGAAGCCCTTGATTGCCATGAAGAGCTGATCGAAGAAGAGGAAATGTTGGGTGACGTTTTTGTGTTTGGAGAGAAAGAGGAGTCCGAAGAGGAGGAAAGTTATGAGGCACCGTCTTATGACACGACTTTGGTTCTTAGAACATTACAAACTAAAGTTGTGCATGCTGATTCCGATCAAAGAGACCAGCTTTTCCATACCAAATGTCTCGTCAAAGACAAATGGTGTAGCGTGATAATTGATGGGGGAAGTTGCACTAATGTTGCTTCTAGTGAAATGGTGTCAAAATTGGGTTTACTCACTACAGCCCATCCTAAACCATATGCACTACATTGGCTAGATGATGGCAATAAGGTGAAGGTGTCAAAACAGGTTAGGGTTTGATTAACTATGGGTTCGTATAAAGATGAAATCCTTTGTGACGTGGTTCCCATGGATGCTTGCCATGTGTTATCGGGACGTCCTTGGCAGTTTGATAGGGACGTGATACATAAGGGGAGGAGCAATGAGTATGAGCTGAAGGATAAAGGCAAAAAAATTGTGTTGAAGCCCATGTCCTCACAAAACAGTTCGTTCGATAAGTACCAAACAAAAAAAAAAAACCCAAATCTCACCATGTTGGCTGGTGAACGGGAGGTTGAGCAAGCTCATGATTTTGGAGAAGTGGTGTATTTGCTGGTGTCCAAGGAGAATTCTATGGAGAACGTGAATTTGATGGAGGGCAGCCCCATTGCTGATTTGGTAGTTGAATACGAAGATGTGTTTCCCGATGACTTACCACCCGGTTTGCCTCCTATCCGTGGCATTGAACATCAGATAGATCTTATTCCGGGAGCACCATTGCCTAATAAGGCTGCTTATCGGTGTAATCCGTAGGAAACAAAGGAGTTACAAAAACAGGTTGATGAGCTTGTGAGCCGAGGTTATGTGCGTGAAAGCTTAAGCCCGTGTGTTGTACCTGTTTTGCTTGTATCTAAGAAGGATGGAACGTGGCGAATGTGTGTTGATAGTAGGGCGGTGAATAACATTACCATCAAATATCGTTTTCCAATCCCAAGGCTGGATGATATGTTAGATGAGCTCCATGGATCGGTGGTGTTTTCAAAAATTGATTTGCGGAGTGGTTATCATCAGATTCGAATGCGTGAAGGGGATGAGTGGAAAACAGCCTTCAAGACCAAGCATGGGTTATATGAGTGGACCGTGATGCCCTTTGGTCTCACGAATGCTCCTAGTACGTTTATGAGGCTGATGAATGAAGATTTGAAGTCGTTTCTGGGCAGGTTCGTTGTGGTTTATTTGGATGATATATTGGTGTATTGCAGGAACAAGGAAGAACATTTGAAGCATTTGAAGCAAGTCTTTGAAACCCTTAGAGCTCAAACACTCCTTGGAAAACAGGAGAAGTGCTCATTTCTAGTTGATAAGGTGATGTTCTTGGGTTATGTGGTTTCCAAAGATGGGGTGTCCGTGGATCAGACCAAGATTGAAGCAATCAAATCCTGGCCTAGTCCAAAAACATAAGTGAAGTGCGTTCGTTTCATGGTTTGGCCTCATTTTATCGACGTTTTATTCGTGATTTCAGTACTCCTATTAGTCCATTACTAATTGTTTGAAGAAAGGTGCATTTGTATGGGGGATAGATGCCCAAAAGGCGTTTGAAACAATCAAGGAGCATTTGTGTGCTGCTCCTATTTTGGCTCTTCCAGATTTTTCGCAACCCTTTAAAGTTGAGTGTGATGCAAGTGGAGTCGGTATTGGTGCTGTTCTGATTCAAGCCAAACGTCCCATTGCTTACTTTTCGGAGAAATTGGGAGGTGCTCGTTTGAATTATTGTACTTATGACAAGGAATTTTATGCCATTGTTAGGGCATTAGATCATTGGAGTCATTATTTGCGTACAAATCATTTCATTTTGCATTCAGATCATGAGTCTTTGAAGTATATTAATGGGCAGCAAAAGTTGAGTCCAAGGCATGCTAAGTGGGTGGAGTTTTTGCAATCCTTTCATTTCTCTTCGAAATATAAGGATGGCAAAAGTAATGTGGTGGCTGATGCACTCTCGCGTCGTTATGCTTTACTTGCTACACTTGATGTTCGTTTGTTGGGCTTTGAAACTTTAAAAGATTACTATGGTGATGACGCTGATTTTGGTAAGTTGTTTGGGAAATGTACTAATGGTGTCCAAGGGGAGTTTTCGGTGCAAGATGGTTTTCTCTTCAAGGGGAACCGGCTTTGTGTCCCAAAACATACTATTCGTGAATTGTTGATACGCGAAGCACATGGTGGTGGGTTGGCTGGCCATTTTGGGGTGGTCAAGACTTTAGAAGTGTTGAAAGAGCATTTCTTTTGGCCAAAGATGTAGGGGATGTAACTAACATTGTGGGTAAGTGTGTGACATGTCATATTGTGACAACCCTCGAAAATCGGTACTTCCCGTACACTTTAAAATCATGCATTCTTACGCTAATTCCCTTTAATGAAATCAAACGTGTTTTTAAATTGAGATAAGTCTAGCACAGGCCCAGGTTGCACATTTTGGTGCACACTACTTTGATGCTTGAGACATTACGTTTAAGTAACTATTGATGATTTCACAATACAAATCGAGTGATTCCGACAAAACATGAACGTTGGTGATAAGCGTTTCCTAAATAACGTAAGGCTAACTAAGAATGGTCACTTACCGATACCATTGTAATAGAATCTTAGACTCAACCTTTCTAAAGACTTATATCAAACCTATACGATTCAAGTTAAACCAACGAAGAAAGGTAATATGAGATTCACTAAGCGAAACGCCAATTATTTACGAATGAGCTAACAATTAATAACTATGTTCCAACCTCCTTGCTTACTTGCTTAAACACCTACTTACTTACTTGCTTGACACCTTAAAATCATAAGCATCAAGACAACTAGCTCAAATTAAATACAAGCTTCCTAGCACATAGCTCAAACTAAATCAAGCAACTAGGTAACTAGCTTAAATTAAAGACAAGCTCCCTAACACCTAGCTCAAACTTTCAAGCAACTAGCTAGCTAGCTTAAACTAATTCAAGCATCTTAGCAAGCATGTCAAATTTGGAAATGCAGATTTTCGTTCCTTTCTTCTTGTCGACGTAGCATCCATTTCCACCTCTCCTTTTCTCCTCTCTAGTTACTTGCTTGCCTTCCTTGCAACTTGCTTGATGGGACTAAGCACCTCCCATCAAGACTTCCACTTGCCTTACTTCTTAGTAAGGAAATGAGAACACAAGCATACGTACAACTCAACTTCACAACTTCATTTTCAAATCTGCACATTTTCCTCTCAACTTTCCCTCTCATTTCACCTTCTTCATCCCTCTTTGAAGATCAACCACCACCCCACCACCACAAACCACCATAAGACCACCATGGAACCACCATGAACCACCACCATTTTACATCATTCTCATCACCATTTAGACTCTAGTTCAAACACCTAAAGGAAAACTAGTTCATTTGGGCATTTAAAAGGAGTTTTGGGTTGAAGCCTCCAAGTTCTTCTCTTTTCTTTCTTACCATTTCATCTTAGTGCATTGTAAGGAAGCTTCCACTATAAACTCTTTAGATCTCTTATTTAAAATGCATACATGATGGTTAGAATATGTTTAGATGTTCACTCTTACTAGAAATAAACTTAAAAACTCGTAATTGTATGAACTATAACAGGAATGTATTAAAAAGAACCAAAACAAAAGCTATAAAATTCGGACAGAAACTTTGCTTGACTTTGGAAGTGAATAACTTGGTCAAAACTTAACCAAATCTAGTGTTTCTTGAGTCTAAAATTAATTTTAAAGAGTTATCTTTCCAACCCAACTGGTTTCATGAATTTTGGACAAGTATAAGTACTTCAAAACGTATTTTTAAACCAAGTTGTACAAACTGTTCTTAAAAGTCAGAAACTGACCCAACTTTAGAAGGTCATAAATTTCAAACCGTGGATCTAAATGAAGTGATTCTTTTTCCTACAAGTCACATATTGTGTTAGCTTTCAAAGTAGTATGATTACACTCCGTGAAAGTAAGTATAACTCCGTGTACAAACAGATCTTCGACCAACTGTCCAGAAAGGGTACTGTTGGACCCCTGTGTAGAATTAAACATGTTTGAACCCCTTAAACGTAACCAAAAATTATGAAACTTACATTTCTGAAAAGCTAAGACATAGGGGAACATGTGGTAAAAATTTCATAAAAATCTAAGCTCATTTGACTAGTCAAAATCGTGGCCAAAGAGGGACTAAATTCTGGACAGAAACTGTGAAAATTGGTGGAAATCTTTGACTTGCGAACTGAGTTAGTCGCTGACCAAAACTTGCGGACTGAGTCAGTTCGCAGAGCCCAAAACTCGCGAAACGAGACGTGTATAATTTAAAACCCGACAAACTCAAAGATTAGGTTAAAAAACGAAGTTAAAACATGGATTTAAATGAGTTTTAATGTTTTTGAAAACTAATAAAGATCACCAACGGGTCGTATACTTTTCGAAAACGAAACACATTTTCAATCTACTAGTTGAGTGAACAACTAGCATAGATATGCGGGTAGCTATCTACTTATATCAACCAAGGTGTGCGGGTAGCCACCTACTATTACAAATCTAGATATGCGATTAGCTATCTACTTACACAAACGACCTCGTGCGTTTAGGGCGCTAGGAGGCTTTTTGGGCAAACACTCTTATTACTTGCTAGCACTCACATAAGCTCACCAGGTGAGTTCACAACCCCTATTTTACTGCTTTCTAAATTTGGGGTGAAAAACATATGTACTGTTTACATACAAACTGATTTCATGCGATGATTGAAAACCTGACAACGAATCCTTGTGCGAACCTACTTTAAACTAGTTGTAATGCATAGAAGTCCTCATGACTACAAACTGTAACCATTAGCTAGATGACGCTAGCCACCGAATATGCGAATAGTACTATTGGGATGACATCCCTCCCACTTTTGTTAGTCATGCTAACTGCCGACTGTATGTCGAGACGAGGAGCGTATATTTTATTGTCCCAGGCACAAACATTTAAAGTCGTGGTTTGGTTATAGGCCTAGGTGTCGTCACTTTAACTCGAGAGGTCTAGCTAACCTTCGGGGGATCACAGTCAGCTGTTTATTGTTTTAAACTACATATCATCGTACTACTTGCCACGGATGGCACAAACGACTTGTGAAACACTTACTAAACTTTTGGTTTGAATGACGATGTATTAAACCTGTGAATTTCACTCAACAATTTTGTTGATCCTTTTAACTATGTTTTTCAGGGAATTAGCAGCGATGTAAGGTCATGCATGCATACTTTTGGGACCCTTGCTCACCACGATGAATAGGATGCCATGCTTTTGATAAATATTGAAACTATGATTTGTGATTAAATTGTTAACCATATTCCTTTGCTAAACGCCTATTGTTTTGTAAACACGATGAACTTGTAACCCGGTTGTTTAAGATATTTATGGCATTCTAAGTTTATGTTTGCGGTAATCATACGCTTATTGATCGTTCTCGTCACGCCCCGAGCTTCCGCACTTGTTACACGTGAAACGATTTTATCGGGGTGTGACACATATGGCTAAAAGTTCGTTCAAACCTGGTTTGTACTCGCCTTTACTAGTTCCAGTTCGTCCTTGGGAAGATGTGTCCATGGATTTTATTGTAGCTTTACTTTAGGATCGTCTAAAATGACAGAATACATGCAAATCAACATTCAACAGCTAATGAGCGGAAATCAATAGCTAAACACAAGTACGTTTTTAATCACAAGCACAAACAATATTGTATTAAGAATTATAATCAATGAACGAATACAATACTGACCACAGAAGCAGAAAACACAGCCAAAAGCTCTTCTGGAAATCGTCAAGTTCAACAACCCCAACAACTGAAACCCTAAGCGCATATTTATTGGTAACTAATCAGCGACATAGCGATATTGGTGATATCGCCTATGCGATATTGTCAATATCGCCTAAGCGATCTTGCCAATGTCGCCTAATACAGAATGTAACTAATTAATTACAACTCAAAACCTAGACCAAGTGACAGACACACTAATGTACCAACATTTACCTCGCACTCAAAGGGGTAAGGATGCTATTATGGTTGTTGTTGACAGGTTTTCCAAGATGGCTCACTTTGTTGCTTGTCACAAAACTGATGATGCTAGTAATGTAGTTGATTTATATTACCGGGAGATTGTACGTTTGCATGGTATCCCCAAAACCATTGTTTCTGATCGGATTCCAAGTTTTTGAGTTATTTCTGGAATACTTTGTGGAGGAAGGTGGGAACCAAGTTGTTGTTTAGCACATCACATCATCCTCAAACAGATGGCCAAACTGAAGTACAAAACAGGACCTTGGGGACGTTGTTGCGGGGTTTGGTGAGCAAGACTCAAAAAGATTGGGATGTTAAGCTCGCTCATGCTGAATTTGCTTATAATCGTTCCCCTACTTATGCTACTGGTCATTCTCCGTTTGAAGTCGTTTATGGAGTTAATCCCTACTTGCCATTAGATTTGATCCCATTGCCAAAGGAGGAGTTGGTGCACAAGGATGCTGATGCTAAGCTGAAATCTATGATGAAGTTGCATGAACAAGTTCGTAATCGTATTGAGGCTGTTAATGCAGCTTACAAACAGAAATCCAATAAAAACTAGGAAGCCTCAAGTGTTTGCTGATGGTGATTTAGTGTGGGTGCATTTGAGAAAAGAGCGTTTTACGTAAGAACAAATTGATGCCAAGAGCTGAAGGTCCTTACAAGGTGGTTGCACGTGTGAATGATAATGCATACAAGGTGGAGTTCCTCGGAGATTATGGGGTGCATGCTACTTTTAACGTGGGATGATCTTTCACCCTATCTTGATGATGATGGTCTTGCTGAATTGAGGTCAATTCCTTTCAAAGGGGGAGGGGATGATACATACATGGATAAAGAAAGGTGATGGGCTGTTGGATGATGGGTTGGCGCTTACTATTGGGTTTGAAGCTGATTTGGGCTCAATGACCCATGGAGTGTGCATGGTAACCTTGGTGGATTAAAGTTTGCATGGTGCATTTTATGGTGAACGAATTTTCAGTTTTAAAATGTGGTTTTATTATGAGATTTAATTATAGTTAAAGTCCCCATTATTGTAAGGCTCTTGGAGTTTTGTAACCGACAAGTTTGTAGGCTTTTGTTTAGCCATTTTCAGTTTGGGGAATCAGATTTTGAAGAAAAGAAAACAAAACTCTCTTGAATTATTGTTATAATTCTTTTGATTGTCATATTGGGACGTGTTCCTGATTTTGGCTGGATTCAAATCAATAGGTCTTGATTTGCAATATGTTTAGCAAATTATAGGTCTAATTTGTTAAACACATATATCCTACACATTAGTTCCAATTTAGTCCGATCCATACACGTATCAACATGTTCTAAGGTTATCAGCCGCTTTTCGAAATATTCCAGTATAAAATGATATCAAATTTCGATATGTTTAGTTTTTGAGTGTTGTACGGGGTTTCGAGTGATAGATTTAACGGTTGTGTTGTCAATATGGACATGAGTTGAAGTCAATACTAAACCGTAGTCGCGCAGTTGATGCTGAATTCATAGAATTTGTGAGCAACAACTTGACGCAACAATGTATTCTGCCTCAGCTGAGAACGTTGAAACAGTCGTCTGTTTCTTACATTGCCAACTGACTAATCGGTTTCCTAGAAATTGACATCCACCCGTTGTGGATTTCTTGTCCATATTACAACCCCCATAATCAGAATTAGAATAAGCAAGTAAAGAAAAATTATCATCTTTAGGGTACCAAAGACCAAGCTTTGATTTACCCTTAAGTTAACAGAAAATAAGTTTTACCGTTTTCATATGTGAAACCTTTGGAGCTGCTTGATAACGAGAGCAAATTGCGACGGCAAACATAATATCTGGTCCAGAAGCTGTCAGATACATTAAGGATTCGATCATAGATCGATATTCCTTTTGATCGACATCTTCTTCTTCCAATGAAGGTCCAAGCTTGTGGTTGAGCTCAATCGGCATACCAGCAATCGTACAGTCAAGCATCTTAAATCGGCTTAAGATGTCATTAACATATTTAGTTTGGTGGATAAAGAGTCCTTTGTTTGTTTGTTGAACTTGTAAGCCCAAAAAGAAGGACAATTTTCCCATCGAGCTCATCTCAAATTTGGATTTCATGATCTTCTCAAATTCCTTACACAAATTTTCATTTGTAGAACCGAAAGTGATATCGTCGACGTATATTTGAACAAGTAACATGTCATCTTTTGACTGTTTGACGAAGAGAGTACTGTCGATTTGACCACGAGTAAAACCATTTTGCAATAGATGTTGCGATAAGGTTTCCTACCACGCCCTTGGGGCTTGATGAAGTCCGTATATAGCTTTGTCAAGTTTATAAACATGTTTTGGATGATGAGGATCTTCAAAGCCTGGCGGTTGTCTGACATACACTTCTTCGTGAACTGTGCCATACAGAAAAGCACTTTTCACATCCAGTTGAAAGACCTTGAATCGTTTGTAAACTGCGTAGGCTAAAATCAATCGAATAGATTCAAGTCTAGCAACTGGTGCAAAGACCTCATCGTAGTCTAAGCCTTCAATTTGCGTGAACCCTTGAACTACAAGTCTTGCTTTGTTTCTTACAACAACCCCACGATCGTCCTTTTTGGCGCGAAAGACCCAGCGAGTACCGATTGAATGAACGTCTTTCGGTAACTGCACTAGTTTCCAAACCTCCATTTTTATTGGGCCTCATGTTTCATCTTACCTACTTGTATTATTTTGGATATTGAAAGGCTGATGCGTGGTTTTCTATGGTGCCAAGGGGATAGGCGTAAGGGGAAAGCTAAAGTTGCGTGGTCCTCGGTTTGTCTTCCTAAGAGTGAAGGAGGTTTGGGGATCCGTAGTTTAAATGCTTTTAATATTGCTTTGGTTACTTCTCACATTTGGAGTCTTCTAACACGACAGGAATCTCTTTGGGTTAAGTGGATTCATGCTTATAAGTTAATGGGTCGTAACTTCTGGGATTTCCCAGCCCCGTGGAAACATGAGTTGGGGATGGCGAAAATTACTACAAGTACGCCCAATGATTCGTGAGTTTGTATGGTATAAATTGGGAGATGGCAAGACGACTTCCATTTGGTTTGATAATTGGTGCGAGTTAAGTCCTTTGAGAAATATTCTATCGATTCGTGATATTACGAGGAGTGGCTGTCTTATTTCGTCCAAAGTGGCAGATCTGTGTCGGGATGGGGCGTGGCAATGGCCAAGTATATGGGCTGCTCACTTTCCGGGTGTTTATAATATGGATCCGCCTGGTCTTGTTCCTAATACCCATGATGAGCTTCTATGGAAGGATAGAACTGGTCGTTTACAAGTGTTTTCAGCTGGTATAGTTTGGGATTGTATTCGGTCTAGAGAGGTGGAGGTGGAATGGGCTAAGGTTGTTTGGTTTGCGCATTGTATTCCTCGGCATACCTTTGTTCTTTGGTTGGTTATTAAACGTAAATTGAAGACGCAAGATGTGTTGAGACAATGGGATGTTAGTAATATGGTTAACTTAAACCCGTTTCAATGCCATTTATGTGAGTTGCAGCCGGACTCGCATGAGCATCTGTTTTTGAGTGCAGGTTTTCGTCTCAAGTGTGGAAGATGGTTCGGTCCTTGGCTGGCATGGAGTCGTTATCCCCTATTTTAAATGATATTCTTACTTGGCTTATTCCCAGAGCTAACTCTCGGGCGGTTAAAGGTGTTCTCCCCAAGTTGGTGTTCGCTGCTGCGGTTTATTTTATTTGGCAGGAGCGTAATCTTCGGCTTTTTCAAAACACGAAGCGGTCCACAGAGCAGGTGTGTGCAGTCATTTTATCGACGGTCCGTCTTAAACTTATGTCGTTTCGCTATAAGAAGTCAAAGAATGTTACTTTTCTGTTCGAGAAGTGGAAATTACCTAAATTTCTTGTTCATGATGAAGTTCAATGTTAGAGATCTCTGCTTGGATGGTTCAAGATGGGAGATCCTTCTGAGAGCTGTACTCTTTTTTCCTTCTCCAAGCTTTTTCCCTCTGGGTTTTTCTTGGGAAGGTTTTTTAAGGAGGCAGTCTCTTTTGGATTATTATTCTCCCTATGAGGTGCTGATGATTTGGCTTTGGAGTTTGCTTTGTTGCTTTGGTTTACATGTCCTAACTATGCTTGAGTATGGTTAGATAGTTGGTTAGGATTTTGTTTGTGTTTATGGCATGTCATAAACACATTTGTTTTGGATGTTTAAGCTTGTAGCTTGAGGTTAATGTGGTTTTCTGCCACATTCCATTTGTACTTAATTTGTGAGTAATATATTTTACCGGGTAGATTACCCTTTACCCAAAAAAAAAAAAAACCCTCCATTTTTACAAACTGTTGGAGCTCCTCTTGCGTAGCCTCAACCCAAGAAGGATCTTGTAAAGCAATTTTGACATTTTTCGGCTCAATTTGGGATAAGAAACAAGATTCCATTTGAGCAATCAAAACTTCTTCAGTTCTCTTGAGTTGATGTCGAGTTTGAACTCCATCATTTAAATCTCCAAGAATGTTCTCAGATGATTGTTTTGAATGAATTCTAAGATTTGGGAGATTGATAATATCTACAACAAATGTGGAATCAGGATTTGTCAAGTTTTCCTCAGTTACACAATTGTTGTCACCAGAATTACTTGCATCATCAGAGGACAACTTTTCCAATTCAGATAGAGTTTCCTGAAATCTTCGTCATTTGGCAATGGCTGTTAAGAGATGTCATCGTAGAAGTCGGAATAGAAGCAGAAGTGGAAGCTATATCATTTAAATTTGAATTTGAATTATGATATACATCCCCCTCATAAATCATACCAATCATATCATCAATAGCCTCGGGAAGTATATTGAATGATTTAAACAAGATATCATAATCGTACATCCATTCAGGACCTTTTCCGGATGGAGAAATTATGTGTCGAAGACATTCGACCTCATAATGTTCCTCAATTCACCTAGTTACTTTACACACATTTATTTGGTGAATTTACAGAGTAGCCAAGAAAGTAGCCATCACTGGACTTTTCACCAAATTTTGATAATCTATCTTTAGTGTTCAAAATAGTACAAGGACATCAGAAAGTTTCTAAAATTTTTTGAGATTTGGTTTTTGATTATTTAGCAACTCATAACAAGTTTTGTGTTGCTTCTTAATCGTTAACACTATATTAAGCACATAACAAGCTGTATTGACTACTTCTGCCCAAAAAGTAATTGGTAATTTTGAATCTGAAAGCATAGTCCGAGCAGCTTCATTTAAAGTTCGATTCTTCCTTTCTGCAACCCCATTTTGTTGTGGGGTTCGAGGAGCACTAAATTGATGATGGACACCATTTTGTAAACAAAAAAGTTCCAAATTATGATTTTTAAACTCCGTGCCATTATCACTTCTAAGCATTTTGATTTGTAATTTGCAAAGATTTTCCAATTTCAAAAATAGAAATTTTAAAATTTCAGGTGTTCCATCTTTAGAATAAAGAAAATACACCCAGGAAAATCTTGAGAAATCATCCGTGACAACTAAACAGTAAGATTTTCCACCTAAAGTCTTTACATTGACTGGACCAAACCGATCAATATGTAAGAGTTCAAGTGGTTACTGAATTGAATTTACCAATTTAGACCCATGAGACTTCTTATGTTGCTTTGCCTTTTTGCAAGAAAAACAATCATCTGTAAGCGAAAAAGTCTGCTTTGGAACACCTTCCACAAGATTATGTTTTACCAAAAAGTTCATCTTGCGAAAGTGAATGTGTCTCATTCTTCGGTGCCACATAAGAGAATCCCTTTTTGATGCCTTTGTGAGTAAGCAAGTAAAATCCGGAGAAGAAGAAGATACAGTCCTCATGTCAAGAGCATAGATATCTTTTCTTCGAGGTGCTTTCATCAAAATTCATTCCTTAGGAATCACAAAACCCGGTTTGAGAATCAAACATTCAACATCATTGAAAACGGTTGTGTATTTCTTGTCACAAACTTGGGAGACACTAAGCAAGTTGTGCTGCAATTTTTCACATTAATTGACTTTTTCAAAACTAATTGATCCGTTGGAAACTGTTCCTTATTTTGAGATCATTCCTCCTTTATCTCCGGCAAAAGAAACATATCTCCATTAAATTGATTTGACATCAGTTAGTAAAGATAAGTTTCCAATCATGTGCTTGGAACAACCACTATCCACATACCATTAGTTTTCTTGAATTCTGCTTGACTGTTCGAGCACAACATAAAGAACACATTAGTTCGAAAGGGAGACCCAAGCCTTAATGGCCTTGGGTCGTCCATTATCATCAACTGTGATTACATCAACTAATTTTGAATGAATTCGAAAATCAGTGGGAATAGTTGATGCATCAATTTTAGGAATAACAGATTCCTTTGTTGTATCCTTTACTTTCCAAACTTTTTCCTGTTTGAAAGTCTATTTGTTTGAAATGTTGTGTTTTTGAGTTTTTACAACATTGACTTGTTTCTTGACAAATTTTGAAGAAGAAGACGATGTTTTAGAAGAATTTCTTTGAAATTGCTTCTTCCGTTCGTGTTTCTTCAACTTTTGTTTCTGAAACAACAAACAGTCTTGAATAATATGACCTTGACGACCACAATAATAACAACACCTATATTCAATGTATACTTCTGATTTATGAGTCTTGTTATTTGTACAACACAGATTTGTACATTTGGAAGTAGATGTCTCAGCTTGAGAATCTCTTTTCAAAAATTTTACTTCTTTGATTTGAGTAATTGAAGATTGAGGTTGTGATTTTGAAGTCTTTTTAGGTTTCTTATTTGAAGAATCCTTTGTCAAAATTTCTTTCTCATCCTTAAGTTTTGATTTGCCTTTGAGAAAAACCTTTTGATATTCATCAGTAATAACTAATGAAATTTTAAGGTTTTACTGCAGATTTATCAATTTTAGGAATCGGCACATCACAATTTTCAAGTTCAGTTTGTTATGTTCTTTCATAGTAGAAACTGGATCTACAACTAATGGAGTTGTAGGAACAAAATCTTTGATTTCATCTTTGACGGGCATGGAGGTATAACTAGAGGGAGGAGGTACATAGTTATACCCAATGCCTGTTTTGGATTTTGTATCCAGCTTTTGTGAGTGAATAATTTGATCCAAAATTAAGGAGGATGCTAAAAGATTTGATAATTTTCGTTTAAAGTTCAAAATCTCACTTTGAGCATCAGCATACTCCTTTCGTTGCAAATCGATTTCAGTGATGTAACTACGATTGCAGTTTGTTGATTTAAGATTTTAACCTTTAAGTCATAGGTTTCAACTCGTGTTAACTCAAGTTTATCCTCAAAGCATTTTTCATTTTCTTTTAAAACCTTGTTTGCTTGTTTGAGTTTTTCAATATCAGATAGGAAGCAATGGTTATGATCTTGATATGTGTTGAGTTTTTCAATTAACTCAACACATTTTGAATATTGAAGCACAAATGAGTCAGAATCAACCTCAGTTATATCTGCCATAAAGGCTTGGTTGTGAGTGTAGGCAGCTTCATCTAGGTGACACTCCAATCATAATGCTCATCATTTGTAGTTACCGAAGCTTTTTGTTGATTATTATCCTTTGCTTGAGCAGGCTTTGGAATACTTGGTTTTGTAAATCCAGAAGCTGGTTGCTTATCTTTTTCACACTCTCTTGCAAAATAACCATAGTTTTGGCAATTGTAGCATCAAACTTTTCTTTTATTAAATCCCAGACCGGTTTTGTTGTTCCCAATGCTAGTACGACCAGTTATTTGAAGAAATGTCTTGGCACGGCGAGTAATCATCACCATATTCCACTTGATGTCCATTTCCTCAACATCATCTGGGTGAATTTGATCATAATCTTCATCGTTTATGTCATGAGTAAAAGTTCTGCTAGCAATGAAACCTTCGTATGATGAGAGAAAAGCAGTGAAGATTGCAGCATGATCTTCTGTTAACTTTGAAGGTGTCGAAGATTGAGTTGGTGGAATTGCAGTAGAAAACTTTGAAGAGCTTGAACAATTTGCGCAATTTACACAGGAGTTCATCATTATGTTCTGGTTAGATTAAGTTGATAAATCTTTTCCAGATAGTAATGGAACTCCTCATGTTGCACTCTTGTTGGACACATCACTATACAGGCTAGGATCTTGCACCCGCACCTTTCCAGTAGCTTTCCTTTTCATGTTCATTTCATATGCCTGTAGTTTTCCAATCAAGTCTTCAAAATTATCCCATTTGGATGGAAGGCAGTTCAACAATTTCTTATTTATCTCTACCTTCAGATACTCCACTCCCAATTTACTAAGTTCGCATACCAGTTGAGAAAATCTTGAGATAATATCTTCAAAGGATTAATTTGGTAGTTGATCAAATAGATCAAACTGTCGTTTTAGCAAATCTTTCCTGCTCTGTTTCAACTGGTCATTACCTCCAAATCGCTTAGCAAGTGCTTCCCATAATTCAAAAGCAGTTTCCTGTCTTTTAAAACATTGAAGAACATCTTTGGGCAAACACATTGTTATGTCAGCATACACTTTTCTTTCTTTATCGTATTCTTTTCTCTCCTCGGTAGTCATCTGCTTGACTGTCTTAATAGGAGAATCTTCCCTAAATACCATCCACTTTTGGTCTTATATAGCGCTCAGTGATAGGAATCCAGAGATCCGAATCATTAAAGGCTATAAAGGACTCAAAACGATTTTTCAAACTAGAATACTCGTTATTACTTAAAAATTTAGGTGCTTTATTAGGTGTACCGATTTCGTTGTCAAACTTTTAACATTGCTGTCATATTTGAATATGCCATTTCTAATTACTTTTTGAAAAATTTAACGCTTCATAAACACTTATGCGACAGAAGATTTTTGTCGCAAGAATTTTGATTCTGTGACAGTTTTAATTTTGTCGCACACACTTGTAAAACACATACTTTTGTCGCACTTACATCAAGATTTGTTGAATCTGCGACAATCAACAATTATGATTGTCGCAAAGATTACCTACTGCGACAATTAACCTTTGTTGCACTGACAAATTTTTCAGAAATGTTTAGGTATGCGACAATTGAAATTTGAAATTTGTCGCAAGTCAAATTTGTCGCAGGTCGCGAACTCAGCCTTTTCAAAACTTATAAATAATCGTTTCTCTCTTTAAATTGGTAATGTAACCATTTTACTGCGACAATATGCAAGTTTTAATAACAGAATTGATTGTCGCAGGTGCAGGGATAAACACTTGCAGTATCAAAATTTTATGTCCGTAGATACCGTTAACGTGATCACTTGAATTTGATCAAAATCTGAGTAATTCACCGAGTAGTTCCTTTTCTGCTATCCAAACAAACCTTTCTGTGCTGATAAAGTCGAAAATTAAGCTATAACATCTATAAAAACCATGTCCGTACCTTGTCCGTACACTTTTCTTAATTCAAGTCATTTTGTTTGAATTTATCAATCAATTAACTGATTTGAACCGTCAATTATGCAATTAGATACTCCAAAAAGCTTTCTCAATCAACAATTTGATCCAATTCTAGAGAATAGCATGTGCGTGATTTGAACCGTATGATCGTAACCCATAGTTTCTTTAATTCAATTCATATTTTGATTGTACAACCTCTACAAGCTCTGATACCACATGAAGGTCACTCAATCTCTGATCGCAATACAATCACACACTAGAAACTGTGCGGAATCCAAGAATCTAATGTATACGAATGAATCGAATGGATAAAACGAGTAATCAAGTAATCAACACACAAACGTAAATAATATGCTGTTGTATTGATATTCACAGAGTTAGAAACGATTCACAATTAATTAGCTCTTAACTCTGAACAGTTCAATCTCTTTCGAATGAATACGCGCGTTTCTATTTATAAACTATTGCAATATGCGACAATTGGATTGTGCGATGTTGGTACATATTGGTGTGATAATCAGCGTGTAGAAATATCAGCTTGAACGAACGACATTTGTATATCTACACTGAAATACGACACTCACTGAAATGCGACATTTGTGTTTTGCGACAGTCATTGATTGTTGCAGGTCAAAGTGAACTGTCGCAGAAAGTGCAGAACTTGTATAAATACAGCAGCAAGTCTTCATTTCAATAGAGTTTTTTTAGTCAAGTTTTTGTGCGTGCGTATTAGAGAGAGAATTGAGAGAGAGTTTATGTAACTTCTGTAATCGTTATTGAATTATCAATAAGAAGTTATTCAATCGAATCAATCGCGTTCATCACATAATAATATAAACAATTGATTCAATCGGTTCCGCACGTTGATTCAATTGATTCGAATAAGATCCAAAGCAATACAGACTAACAAGTGGTATAAGAGCCTAATAAGAGTTAATCAACAGGTGATTCGAATACAGAAAGAAGATTGATTCGGTTTTCGGGTTTCTAAATTCAAAACTCAATTTCATTCGAATTCGATTTGAATACATAAGTGTTTGAACAAATTATGATACGTTATGGAGTATATGATCGATTACGAGGTATGTGTGATTAATTGCAAGAGATTTTAACGGTGAAATTTGATTTTTGATTTCCTACAAAAACGTTCTGCTGCTGTTCTTCATTGTGCGACAATTTAGATTTTGTGCGACAATCTATTGCGACAATGCCATAATTGTCGATTTGATTTTAAGCTTACCGTTGAATACTATTAGTTTGAGAAAATTTTCATTTTACTTGACATATTTCCGAAAAATTTTGGACGGAAAATGGTGTACACTTTATCAAGAGTATTTGAAGGTTTTGTTCTATAAAGACTATGCTAGCTGGAAGGAGAAGTTTGAAGAATATATTGAATACACCGATTCAGATTTGTGGACTTCCATTACCGAGCAATATGAGGGATCAACACTCATCAGTCGAATGCCACCTGCAGAACAAAAAGCTTTTGACAATGACAAGAAAGCACATGAAACAATTATCATGTGTGTACCAGAAGATGTGGCACAAGGTATAATTCCATTTTATGTCCATTTCCTCAAGGTCATCTGGATGAATTTGATCATAGTCTTCGTCGGTTATGTCAAGAGTTGAGGTTCTGCTAGCAATGAAACTTTCATATGATGAAAGAAAAGCTAAGAAGATTGCAGCATGATCTTCTGTTAGCTTTGAAGGTTTTGGAGATTGAGTTGATGGAATTAGAGCAGAAAACTTTGATGAGTTTGAACAATTTGTGCAATTTATACAGGTGTTTAACTGGGAAGGTTCTCCTGATAAATCTTTTCCAGATAATAGTGCAACTCCTCCTGTTGTATTCTTGTTAGATGCATCACTATAAAGACTGGGATCTTAAAACTGAACCTTGCCTGTAGCTTTCCTCTTCATGTTCATCTCATATGCCTGTAATTTTCCGATCAGATCTTCAAGAGACCATGTAGGCATGATTTCATTTTCTTCCATTAACATGACACGATTATCCCATTTGGATGGAAGAGAGTTCAACAATTTCTTATTGATCTCTACCTTCAAATATTCCACACCCAATTCACTTAGTTCACAAACCAGTTGAGAAAATCTTGAAATAAGGTCTTCAAAAGATTCATTTGGTAGTTGATCGAATAGATCAAACTGTCTTTTGAGTAAATCTTTCCTGCTTTGTTTCAACTGGTTGTTACCTCCAAATCTCTTGGCAAGTGCTTCCCATAGTTTAAAAGTTGTTTCCTGTCTTTTAAAACATTGAAGAACATCTTTGGGCAAACACATTGTTATAGCAGCGTATGCTTTTCTTTCTTTATCGTATTCTTTTTTTCCTCTGTTGTCATTTGTTTGACAGTTTTAATTGGATAATCTTCCCTAAAACTACCGTCTACTTTCGGTCTTATATAGCGTCCAGTAATAGGAATCCAAAGATCCGAATCATTAAATGATATAAAAGAAAGCACATGAAACAATTATCATGTGTGTACCAGAAGATGTGGCACAAGGTATAATCCATTTTACAAACATCAAGATACTTCTTATGAATTGTGGAAATCACTTAAAGAAAGTTTCGGAGGAAATGATAAAGTATAGCAAATTCAAAAAGATCAAAGCATTGAAATGCATGATTTGAAAGTTAAAGTTTCAAATCAACAAATTGAAATTGATAGTTACAAAGCTGAAATCGATTTACTATGCAAAGAAAAGCCTGTCACACCCCGCTAAAGCGGAAACACGAGATGTAACAGTACAATGATTTCATAATCGAAAATTACAAAAGATCACCGTTCAACGGTCTACAATTAATACATTACATAAAGTCTTACAAGCGTTTACAGCACAAAAGTAAATAGTCTAAACATGCTATTACATCCAAAAGAGAAAATCCCATAACACTACAGCAGCATAGATCATATAACGGGTTTAGCTTCAATAGACAAGTTGTGACTAATTCCTGAAAAGCATGTAAAAATAAACAGGTCAACTATGAAACATAGTTGGTGAGTACACAGGTTTTGTGTGGTGAAAGACCCTTTTCAAGTGTTTACAAAGTCTAGTTTAAAAGTTTCACGTTACTACGTGATTAGTTCGCAAAAGTAGTCCGTTTAGTGTCGAGGCTCATACAAGACGATAATCATCCAAAAGTCTCTTAAGATCAATTTGTAGGATAGTCAAGCGCTATTGCGCGGATAATTATAAAAGTAATTCATTAAAACAAGGCTCATTTAAGAGCGATATTCATTTGATAGCTAGATTCATTTGTAATCGATGTTTTGTTTGCAAAGGAGGTTTATTTAAGAACGAGGCTCATTAAGGAGCGATTCCCTTTTTGTACTCAATTAAAAGTCGTGATTCATTTATAACGCCCCGCTCATATTTTCAAAGGAATATTTAATTCACGTTTATAAAACTCAAGATATAGTGTTTAATAAGTTCAAGTTATGTTTATAAAACTCATATTGTAGTATTTAATAAGTTCATGTTACGTGTATAAAGCCAATGGATCATCAAATCAATATCAAAACGTTTAAAGTCTCAACGGATTATTATGTCGAAGTTCATAAGAATGCGCGACGTTATTATGAAACCACGTTTATCATTGTCCAAGACCACATTGATTTATAGTATAAAACTCAGGTTATAAAATCTATGGTTTTAAAGAAATATGGTTTCTAATGACAAAGTCATTTTCAAGTTAAGGTTTATAGTTTCAAAGAAATGTTGTTTCAAACGACAAAGTCATTGTAAAGCTCGGGTCGTAAGTTTATGGTTTCAAAGAAATATTGTTTCAGATGACAAAGTCATTGTAAAGCTCGGGTCGTAAGTTCATAGTTTCAAAGAAATGTCATTTCAAATGTCAAAACGTCATATGTTTATAGTCGTTTATGAAATTTCTATGCTATCACGTTATAATGTCTATAATCACAATGAGTTATTATGCTTGAGTCCACAACCAAACCTACAACCGATAAACCTTTGCCCCAAAAGAGAGATGCCCTATCGTTGGCATTTAGGATGATGGGATGCATTCACGTGGCCGCGTGAGTGGGGAGGTGGTCTCGCTCCCAAATAGTACTATTCATATGCATCATTTGGCTCATATAGAGTTAATGGTCGTGTAGATATACCGGGGACTTTAGATACGATAGAAAACAACCATATAATCATGTTCGTATAAACGGAAAACATTCACGACATTATTTGTAATCAATACGACATTTTAACCATGTGAAGTATTCGAAAGTAAGCATAGCATAGCATTTGTAAATCAAGGATAGCATTTGTAAAACGAGCATAGTATAGCATTCGTAAATCAAGGATAGCATAAGAATAGTATTTGTAATCCAAATATAGTAGTTAGATCATATAGCATGCTTTTCACCCCAAAAATTTAAGTAAAACGTTAAAAAGAGGGGCTGTGTAAACTCACAGTTTGAGCGTGAGCGTACGGATGGATGTAATGCGCGTGCCGATCGAGTATGACTCCTATCCAAGTCCTAAGAATACAAGGTTTCTAATTAGTTTCTCGACTAATATGGTTTGTTAGGATTGCTTAGCTATCTAATTAAATTACAAAGTGCCGCTAAAGTTCGAATTTCCATTTAATTTACGTTGTCGGTAATTGTTCGAGTTGTGAACAAAATAATGGAAATATATGTATACACATCTAAAAATTAACAAACTTGGTATGAAACATGAAATATAGTTCACAAATTTTCTGTGAAAATTTGGGGATTTTTAGAATTATCGATTATTTATAATCATTTTATGTCTAAAAAGTGGGATAAATATGGGAAAAATAGTAGTTATTCACGAAAAATTCTAGAAATTTTACCAGATCAGTTTCTACCCATTTTTAGCTTTGTGTAAAATTTTCAAGTCGTTTTGAGCACTGGAACTTTGGTTCCCAACATTATGCATTTTAACGAGACGTAAATCGGAAAACATATCAAAACACTTCCAAAGAGTGTGAAATTTTGAGAAAATGACACTAGAATTTTCCCATAATTATTTGGTCTCCAAAAGTATTTTTCATGATTATTTCACCTTTTATAGGCTTTATTTGCATTAATTTGGGAAAAGTACTTATGTCTTTCCAAAAATTCCCATTTTTATTTTCAAGACTCTTTTCATGATCTAATTACCGAGAAAAATAATCCCCAAAATTTTAAAACGTTTTATCTAGCACTTATACATTTTTGAATCATCACAACACAAGTATTTACAATTTACAAGATTACAACAATGCATGATGTTCATGCATTTTCTAAAAATATGATATCAACAAGATAAATTACTATATTTTTATTCTACTGAGATACACTTGTTAGGAGTCTAAAAACAATTTTTTTTAGATTTATTGAACACCTTAAGTCCCATGAACATGTATCACAACAAAAATGCTCACAGGAAGGTTGCTGTTTACGCATCAGTTTTGTGTGATACATTTGGAGGTCGAATACTCAATGGATTTGAGTGAGACCAGTGGGGTTTTAAAGGTAAGACATTAAGCTAAATTCTAGAAGAAAAATCAAGATTTTTGGACCATTATTCACTGAGTTATGGTCGTTTCAAGTGAGGTCAAAATCTGGACAGATTACATATAAGACAATGGTGATCATTTTGGTGTGTTTTTCACTACCAACGATTTTTAGACCTCATCCAATGATTGAGGCCTTGTCTTTTATGCATGAACATGTGTTTTACATAAACATAAACATATTTTACCAATTTAATCCATTCAAACTAGCAAGAACATGAAAATAGATACAATAATATCAAAAAGTCGACTTTTTCGGTTTGATTCTTGGTTTGATCATAGGTTACCCTTCTTTTACACATGAATGTGTATAAGGTGTAACCTACAAACCATCAAACCTTATATGAGGATTTAAGCCATGAAAAAGGCATGAAATCCTTAAAATGAACATGATAAAAGAAGGAAATGAAAGCTAGGATGAGTGGTTATACCTTAAGGATCTTGTATTAGTGTAAGAACACCTTTGGAATTGTGATTTAAGGATGAAAAGGGGGCTGGAAATTCTGGAGTTTAGTGTGTGTTTTGGGAGTGTTTGTGTGTGTTTTCTTGAGAGAAAAAAGAGAAATGATGAGAGAAAGAGTGTAGGAATGGATGTAAAGATTCTTGCATGTGAACTAAACAAGTGAGTGGAGGATTTGAGTGGCAAGAGAGAGGGCTGCAGATTTTTGGCATTAAAATGAGGGTTTTAATTTATTTTTTTGTCAAAATTAATTTATATTAGTTGTAAATAAAAGCCTCAAGTTACATCTTTAATTAGTACAAGTTTTGATAAATATTGTAATGTTTAATTGTGATTTCTTTGTGGTTTAGTTGGAGTTATGAAACTTTATTATCATAAGTTTATAACATTCATTATAATGTATTTGATTCAATTACGATTGACATTCGCGAGTTAATTAACCGATTTCCGATTGCGTTTACCGAGTTACGGAATTTCCGGTAAACTTTCGATTTTTGAGATATGATTAATATTTTATGTTGATGTATGAAATTTAATTTCGTTAATTTTCTTTGGCACTTTGTAACCTAATTTAGTGTTGCTCAAGGCCCTAAAGTCCACTAAGCAATCTTCTAAGACGTTACGCGATTTCGGTAACTTACGGTTTTGGTACTTAAGGAGTCGTAACCTGGAATTTTCTCTAGGATTTTAGAGTGCTGTAAACGAAATTAGATAGACTAGGAATTTAAGTGCGTTAATGACCTGAGATTTTTTTGACGGTTGTCACAAAGCCTGAAGCTCAAAGTGAGATTTTAAACTGTCAACGCAAGCTCTCAAATTTTGAAGCATCTTCCGTGATTTTAGATCAACTTATTCATTCTCATAAAAAGGATACGAAATCCAAAACTGGTATCGGATATACATCAATACTGGTCAAGGATGAGTTTGTTGAAATTGTTCATGAAGTCGAAGAATGTGATGTGCCAACACAACAGATTAACAAATCTGATGTCAAGCTTGAAAATTTCATCATCACTAATGAGTATATCATAGCTTCTAAACAAGGGAAATCTAAACGCGATGCAAGAAATGTCCAGACAAAGGAATAAATGAGAAGTTGATAAAGAAGGAAGAAGATATTAAGACTTTTCAACTACAAATACTTATTAACGTGGAAACTGAACGTTAAGAAATGCGTTCAAAAATTGTCAGACTTGAAAAGCGGATTTTAGAATTTGAGCAACTAACCAAACCTCAACTCTCTCACTCAACTGAACAACAAGTCAAGGTGACTAAGAAGGTTTACCCGACTAAATCTTCCAAACCATGTTCAAAAATGGTTTGTGCGAAAAAGATTTCACAGTTTACTAATTATTGCAAAATAATAAGAATTATTGCAAAGAATACGAAGTATTCTGAGAAGTTACAATCAACTAGAATATTCGATCATCAAAAGGTCATGTTGTGATTCTGTAGCCTTTGAACGAATAAAAAAATCAGTTTCAAGATCTCCAAAGTCAACAAAAGTTTGGAAACCGATACAACCGGAATTTGGTGAAACAAGATCTTTTTTTTTTTTTTGGGTAAAGGGGAAATTTCCCCGGTAAAATATATTAATCACCCAACACCAATAAGTACAATGGAATGTGACTAAAACGCCACATTAACCTCAAGCAATGCTTGAACTACCAAAGCCGAAATGACATGCCACACAGCTAACACCTAGATAGAACAGTAACAATAACACCAATTGGAAAAAACCCACCTAAACGAGCATAAGCACACTCTAGAAGCATACAAACACGAGACTATATCAGAGAACCAATAACTTAAAAATCGAAACATCATGGATAAACAATGATGGTGTCGGGCAAATGCCAAAGCTTAGCGAAGTAGAGACCATCCTGGGACTTCTTAAACCGACAAGAAAGGAGCTTGAGACGAACGGAAGACATAATGCATTCGATAACTTGCTTGACCGTCCTCTTAGTCGTCTTGAAAAGCCGCCAATTTCTTTCTTGCCAAATGAAATAAGCCGTAGCAGCCACCACAATTCTAGCAATCACACTCTTCGACTTTCGGCTTTTAGCTATAGGAATAAGTGAATCCACGATGGAATAAACCGAATCAGAAGCAGCAGAAATACCTCCAAGCCTTTTCATATGAGACCAAAACTGCTGAGAAAAAGCACACTTAAAAAACAGATGATCATGTGAGTCCAATTGAGTTGCACACAAAGGGCAAACCATGCTCGAAATCTCAGAATCTGTAATCTCCCACTGTCGCAATGTGTCTTGAGTCTTCAATCGCCGATTAATCACCAGCCAAAAATTAAACACATGACGTGGGATACAAAAAGAAAACCAAACCACGTTGAACCAATTCACTGGAGCATTATGATGGCGCAAAACATCCCACACCACATGCAACGAAAAAGGCTTAACGACTCCTGGATGAGGACGCCATTCCAGCTGATCGACAACCCTTGGGTTATTAACAGGAACAGTCACATAGTGCAAAATGGGATACTTGGATAGCCAATCAAGAGGCCATGCCCATGCCCAGCTACCTTGCGAAATCAGATCCCGCACCTTAGTCGAAAGGTCATAACCTGCGCTAAAAATGTACCTGGTTGTAACAATATTCGCTAAAGGGCTGTTTAAACTCCATTTATCAAACCACATAGAAACAGTAGAACCGTCACCAATCTTATGCCAAATAAATTCTCGAGTAATAGGGCGAAGCTGAAGAATTTTCCTCCATCCCCATGACATGTTACCACGAGCCGGAACCTCCCAAAAACTACAACCTCTAAGCTTATAAAGATGAATCCATTTAACCCACAACGACTCTTTTAAAGACAAAAGCTTCCAAATGTGAGAAACCATAAGAGCCTGATTAAATTGATCAAGCCTACGCAAACCCAGGCCACCTTCATTTTTCGGGAGACACACAACCTCCCAAGCGACTTTAGCCTTTCCTTTCCACATACTCCCTTGACACCAAAGAAAGCCGCGCATAAGTTGCTCAATATCACGTAACGTACGAGACGGGAGACTGAAAACCGAGGCCCAGTATATATTCATAGATCCAAGCACATCTTGAACCAATTGTAATCTACCTGCAATCGAAAGGGACTTATTCTTCCAATCATCAATACGGTTTTGCACCTTCTGAATCAGTTCCTTACAATCCCGATACACAAGTCTTGAAGAAACTAAAGGCATTCCAAGATATTTAACCGGGAGACGACCCTCTTCAAAAGGAAGAATTTGAAGAATATCAAGCTTTATATGAGTAAGAACATTACAAAAGTATGCTGTACTTTTAGGAAGACTAGGAGTTAAACCCGAAGTAAGCTTGAATTCCTCCAAAGCCTCCATAATAACTCTAGTAGAGCCCGTATCCCCAAAGGTAAACAGAAACAAGTCATCTGCAAAACACTGATTGAGTAAATTTAACTTGGAGCAATAGCAATGATATCTAAACACCTCAGAATCACGAACCCGCCTTTGAATAATGAGGGTAAGAACCTCCATGATAAGAGTAAACAAGTAAGGAGATAGCGGATCTCCTTGACAAAGACCACGTTGGCCCTTAAAATAACCATGAAGAGAGCCATTAATATTCAACGAGAAGGAAGTAGAAGACACACACTCCATAATCCACGAAAGCATCCGATCATGAAAACCAAAACCAATGAGAACAACTTCTAAAAAACCCCAATCAACCGTATCATAGGCTTTTTGGATATCGACTTTAAAAGCGCATCTAGGAGATCCACGATCTAAATGATAATTATGCATAAGATCCTGAGTAAGAAGAATATTATCTGCAATGCTACGACCCGGCACAAAAGCCGACTGATTCAAACTGACTAGAACCTTTAGACTTTCCTTAAGACGGTTCGCGATAATTTTGCAAATACATTTATATAGCACATTGCAGCACGAGATCGGTCTATAATCAGTAACACTCGATGGAGATGGCACTTTAGGAATGAGAGCAATAATCGTATGGTTTAATTATTTCAAAATGGTACCATTAGTAAAGAATTCACAAACCGCTTTAGTAACATCTGTAGCTACAATATCCCTGGTTTCTTTAAAAGACGCAACAGTAAAACCATCGGGCCCCGAGGACTTTTCATTCCCCATCGAAAAAATAGCCTCACGCACCTCACATGGCCTGACATTACGAATCATATGCAGTGCCTCAGAAGGAGCTAAACAGGTCTGGAAAAGGTTATTAGTATCAAGAGTAGTGGTCACACTAGCTTGACCCAAGAACTCTTCATAATGGTTAACAAAAACAGTAGCCACCTGATATTAGCAAACAAACTACCCTCAGCGTTAGACACAACATCAATACGGCTCCGGCTAGTTCAATTCTTCACACATTTATGAAAGTAAGCCGAGTTGGAATCACCCTCCCGAAGCCAATTGATTTTAGCCTTTTGTTTCAAAAATCTATCCTCCATTATGAGAGCATCATTAAATGCTTGAAAATATACTGCCTCCTCCTCCGTAAAACAGAATTAAAAGGATCTGAGTCAAGAGCCAGCTGCACTGTATCCAGCTCAAATCTAAGCCTTTTCACATTTTCATGTAAGTTACCATGCTCATAAAGGAGCTTACGAAGAGGCTTCTTCAAACGCTTGAGTCTCTGAACCACACGGTACATGAAAAACCCACTAACCGGCCATGACCAACCATCAACCTCCTTAAACCTAGAATTATGAATAAGGATATTAGAAATTTTGAAAGGTTTAGGTTTCACCTTAACAATGGTAGGAATATTAAGAATAGCCGGAGAATGGTCAGATATACAATAAGGATGGAAGGTAGCATGGGCACCAATAAAACTATCATTGAACTCCTGATTAGCCATAATACGATCAATCTTCTTAAGATTCCCATTATCACCCTTCGGTTTTTGATTCCATGTAAACCTAAGACCCGATCTTTGGACATCAGAAACTTCAATCTCTTCCACACAGTCCCTAAATTCTCACATAGATATGTCAATATTCGACGAACCAACCAACGAGTCTTTAAGAAAAAGCGCTGCATTAAAATCCCCAAGAATACACCAAGGACGGTTGCGAATATAGTTTTTATGCAAACATAAATTCTCCCAAAGGGCACGACGGTGGGTGTATCTGTTGTGAGCATAAATAAATGTACAAAACAGCTCCAGTTTCTCAGTTTTCAACCAGATACGTGTATGAATGGCCTGATCATCTTGAGAAATAACCGTTAAATCAACATCATTACGGCTCCAGCCCACAATGATACGAGAACCTTTAGGTACCACATATTATTAGACGTCCACTCCCAATGATGAAAAACATAAGAACACAGCTTGTCAAGCTTAGACGCAGTCACATGAGACTCCAGAATACCACACACAGATAATTTATTTTCAAAAATTAACCTGCCAAACCTCATTTTGTTTAGGGGATAGGTTCAATCCCCTAATATTCCAGGAAGCAATACTAATCATGATTAACCTCATTTGAGGGAGTGCTTGCCCCCTTAGGATTATCAGTAGCAACCTTGGATTCACCAAGAGGGTCCTCAAGGATCATCTCTTCACCCTCCTCATCATCACTATCATTAATAAGATTCTGCACTTGGTTAGCATGCATCCTATTAGCATCATTCCCCCAGGCATGATCCTCCCCATCAGCTAACAAGCTGAAAGAGTTTTTGACATTAACAACATTAATCTGATTCGGCTTAGATTTCTGCACTTTGCTATCAGGTTGAGTCACCGTGTTCTCCGTGACTTTTGCTGAGGACGTTTCACCTTTTTCAACCCGACGATAATAATAGCTAGGTTTAGACTTCGTTAATCTAATACCTTCAATTTTGGTATTAGTCTTAGCCTTAGCTTTCTTGCGTTTAACTTCAGTAAATCCATCCGTACTATCTTTTGATGCTTCTGCAGTCCTAATTTTCTTTAGGCAATATTCATCATTGTGATAAAAAATTTGACATGTCGAGCATCTCGGCGGCTTCCATTCATACTCAATATCAACTGTTTCCAAAGAATGACCTGTGCGATTGCTAAACGGAATCGCAACAACAATCGAGTCCAAAAGCTCCTGATCTGAAGACATCTCGACTAAAGCTCTAGCATACGTATTCTTACCCCACGATTGTAAACACACGTCACTAGTGAATGAGTCCAGCATGATTGGTTTACCCATTTGCGTGGTGATAGGACTCAATCCAATCTCTGAGTAGGCTGCTAAAGGGACATTGTGTAACTTCACCCAAAGAGGTGCAGATTTCACCTCATCCTTCTTCAAACAGGAATTCGGAGTTAACACATTAAGAATTAATGGAACCGATCTAATCAGCCACGGCCCATTTTGAAAAACCTTATCCATTTTGATATTATTATGGCTACGGTCCAGCTTAAGCTTTTATCTTTCCGATTTAGGAAGTCTAACACGGTGACGGTTTTGATGGAGAAGTGGCAAATTCCGCCTTGTTTGGTCCATGATGCTGATAGGTGACGCTATGTTTGGGTCTTGGTTCTTCTTGGATGGCTCTGATTCGGGTTGGTTTATCTTGGGAGTTCCTTATAAGCGTTGTACTCTTTTTTCCTTATCCAAGGTTTTTCCCAATGGGTTTTTCTTGGAAAGGTTTTTAAGGAGGCAGGCTTATTTGGATTGTTGTGCTCCTCGCGGTTGAGGTGGTTGTTCGTGATTCGTTGGGCGTTTTGTTCATAGGGTGTGGATGTTCCTTGCTTGTGTCCTAGTGGGATTGTTTGTTTGTTTTTGGGTTTTGTTAATTGTATCGAGCATGTTTGATACAATTAGTTTAGGTTGTGCTTGTAGTGGTTTTATTTCCACTTTTTCTTGTATTTAACCTTCTCTTGTCTATATATTTGCCGGGTTTTACCCTTTACCAAAAAAAAAAAATTGAAAGAAGAAGAAACCGTTTTGGAGCATAACCCGTTTTAAGCCAAACTTAGCCCATGTATTTTTAACATAGACCTCTACCAGAGGATATGCTAATCGTTTCCCGATGAAGTAACCATATAAAGTGTTAGCAAATCGCGACCGAACTTCCTCAACAGCAGCAAGTGGAATTGCAACTTTCGCCCCTTCCACCTTTTCATCATTGTACATTTCAGTAACCTTCCCATTCTTTTTACTATCCGTATTTTGGACTGCTTTGGCAAAGAACATACTATTTGGATCATTTGTAACACTAGCCTCCACATATAACGCACTAGGATTCAGATTAGGGTTTTCACCCTCATTCGTTTTTAAACAGCTCACGAGAGGTTGATGATTCTCATGATCCTCCATCAGTGATTGACCCTGATAAGAATCACGTTTTTCCTTGCCCATGATCATAGTATTATCATCTGCATCAAACTGAACCCCACGTCGAACTCTCATAGGCAACCCATCCTTTCCAAGAATTTTCCCATCAATATTCCGAACCCTAGATGAAATATTATTCAGTAACGTGTCTTTAGTTTCCATACTCTCTTAACCCATAAAACAGTCCCCAAAAAGCAAATAATGATTGTCAGCAGCAAAGTCAACAACCCTAGAATTAGAGTATCAAAATCACCGACCAACTCAACTTCCTAAATATTAATAAATGATGAATACAGATTGTGCGCACAATCCAATGATACCCTGATAATGCGACAACTTCCAGTGAACCCCAATAAAAAAACACCCACACAATCTAATAAAAATCAGCCGCCAAAAAACTAATTAATGTGTCACGATCAGAAGATCAGATATCATTAATAATAGTGTTATAAGGCATTAAAATCTATCAGAAAAGGGATTATTCGAATAACATATATGAGGAGCTGCCAAAAATCGCCCACATTAGAGAGAGAGAATAAGGGTCCCCTTCAAACCTTTTTGCTGAAAACAAGATCTTTGGTATATTCAAGAAAGGAAATGATTGCTCTTGCACCATCACGTTGTATGGTGGTGAAAATACAAAGAGATTTTGTTCTTTTCTCCCCAAGAATAGTTCTACCACCATTGTTTCCACAACGAGTTTTTAGAAAAGAAACACCGCGTTTCAATTTTAGATGGAACTCAATGTCTTTGGAAAATAGACACAACATATAAATGGATTTCGAGACGTTCAAATCCTATAAGCAAAGTGCTTAAATGGGTTCCTAAAGTTGTTGCCTAGATTAGAAGATCAAGAGGAGTAAAGGTAGAAGAAAAGAACAAGATACTTCTAGTGCTATTTCTTAATATCATGATTGATGATCAACAACAAACGCTTGAATCTAAAGATCATTCTAGGTTAAAGTTAAAAAAAAAAAATTGCTGTTTAGGGGGAGTAATTCTGAAATTTAGTGAACAGGCAGATTCTTGAAGGTTTCTGTGAAGTTGTTGGCAAAAGGGGAGGTGGTAGGTAAGGAAATGGATTTGCACTGGAAGAAAACTCTCTCTCATCAAGCTAAGATTGAAGATTGATCAAGCTAAGAAAAAGATAAGAAGATTTCTACAAGCTGTTGTCAAGGGGGAGTTTGTTGGTACATATTGGTGTGACAATCAGCGTGTAGAAATATCAGCTTGAACGAACGACATTTGTATTGGCACCGTGATCAAATGGGTTCCTAAAGTTGTTGCCTAAGATTAGAAGATCAAGGGGAGTAAAGGTAAAGAAAAGAAAAAGATAATTCTTGTGCCATTTCTTAATATCACGATTGATTGCTGATCAACAACAAACGCTTGAATCTAAAGATCCTTCAAGATTAGAGTTAAAGAGGCAATATGTTGTTCAGGGGAAGTAATTCTGAAATTTGGTGAACAGGCAGATTCTTGAAGGTTTCTGTAAAGTTGTTGACAAAAGGGGAGGTGATATTGGTTTGAGACCATAAGCTTACGAGAATACAAAGTTTAATGAACTTTCAATTAGGTCGCAACTTTCGAAAGAAAAAGTTGCCGGTACAGAAATGGATGTGCACTGGAATACAACTCTCAACTCTCTCTCATCAAGCTAAGATTGAAGATTGATCAACCTAAGGTTGAAGATAAGAAGATTTCTACAAGCTGTTGTCAATGGGAGTTTGTTGGTACATATTTGTGTGACAATCAGGGTGTAGAAATATCAGCTTGAACGAACGATAGTAATATATGATTAGCGACACTTGTAGTGCGACAATTACTATTTAGCGATAATTAAGTAAATGCGACAGTCTCTGATTGTCACTTTAGACTGTCGCAAGTCTGTCTGTGCAGGTATATATACAGCAACAAGTCGTCATTTTAGATAAGTTTTTCTGGAGTTTGTTTTTACAGAAAGTTGAGAGAGAGTTGAGCGAATTTGTATACTTCTATATTCAATATTGCATATCAATATACAAGAAGTTATTCAATTGAATCAATCGCGTTCATCATATAATCAATTAAATTCGGATTCTACACGGTTTAATTGATGATTCGAATCAGATCCTCAGTCTCTGATTGTCGCAGGTAACTGTCACAGGTCTGTGTAGAACAGTATAAATACAGCAGTTGTTGAGTTTTTGCTACAAGTTTTTGGAGTTAGTTTTTAAAGAAAGTTGAGAGAGTGTTGAGCGAATTTGTTTACTTTTGTATTCATTATTGCATATCAATATATACAAGAAGTTATTCAATTGAATCAATCGCGTTCATCATATAAACAAACTAATTCGGATTCCGCACGGTTAGTTTGTTTCGATTTGAATCAAGATCCGTACAAGAACCTACATGTGGTATCAGAGCCTACAAGTGAATTGAATGAATGAATGTGATCATCAGAAGATTGATTGATTCGGTTTTGGGTTCTTGAACGAAAAATTCAATTTAGTCAAAATTAGAATAGAAAACGTAAGTGTTTGGACAGAAATTGATGCGTTATGAAGTATATAATCGATTACAAGGTATGTATGATTGATTACAAGAGATTTTGACGGTGAATTTTAAATTTCTCAGTTTCTGCAAAAACGTTCTGCTGTTATTCTTCATTGTGCGACAATTCTTTCTTCCAAGTGATTAAAAAAAAGTAAAAAAAAAAAAAGAAAGAGTTATTTGGAGGGAAAATTTGTCGATTATGAAAATTTGAATTTAAGCTTACCGTTGAATGATTTTAGTTTGAGAAAATTTTAGTTTTACTCAAGATATCTTCGAAAAATTTTGGAGTTTGGCTTACACAAAATATCAAGAGTATTTGAAGTCCTTGTTCTATAAAGACTATGCTAGCTGGAAGGATAAGTTTGAAGAATTTATTGAATTCACCGATGTTGATCTGTGGAATTCTTATACCGAGCAATATGAGAGATCAACACTCATCAGTCAAATGTCACCATTAGAACAAAAAGCTTTTGACAACGACAAGAAAGCACATGAAACAATTATCATGTGTGTACCAGAAGATGTGGCAAAAGGTATAATTCCATTTTACAAATATCAAGATACTTATGAATTGTGGAAATCACTTAAAGAAAGCTTCGGATGAAATGATAAAGTACAACAAATTCAAAAAGACCAAAGCGTTAAAATGCATGAGTTGAAAGTTAAAATTTCACACAGGCCCGTCCTGGGTCCCGTCCTTGGGCTAGCCGTTCTGGGTAGAACGGCCTGTCTCTCGTCCTATGTGCATGCGTGTGTGTAACGGATAGCTAGAAACGGCTAGTCCGATTACATAAATAATTTTTTTTTTACTCCAAACACCTATATAAATACATACATCATACCATTTTTTTCACACTCACTTCTCAACATTCCTATTTATTTTTATATATATCAACAAATTTGTTGGTGCAAGATTAGAATGTCATAATCTTGATAAGTCTTAGAAGTCTAGGTTTTTGTCTATGCGACACTGTCTGCGACTTTATTCAATAAAGTCGCAGGTGCGACTTTGTTCAACATAGTCGCATAACAGTATAGTCGCATGTCTGTCTTTAATGTGACCTACATGTGGTATCAGAGCTGATTGAGGTTTTACAATTGTGTACGGAAAGAATTGATCGAGCAAAGTTTTGGTTATTTGAAGTTTTGAGAAATTGATCTACTGTGACGAAATCTGATTGATTCTAATTGAAGAGTTGTGTTCCTGATATTCATTATGCATTGAATTAGATTTATACTTGGTGATTTCATGGATTATAACAAATTTTTGATGATCACAATAACGTCACATACGTACATGTACGGAGTTTAAAATTCTTGAAGATTTGACGACTGAATTATTCAGAAAAAGATACAGACAACTTCAAATTTATCATAGCAAGCATATTCAAGAATTTTGAATCAAATTCACCGTTGAATTTGATTTTGTGTACGGACGTGATTTCGGTTGAAGAAGATATTGCGATTATAAGCTCCTGAGAACTTGATAAAGTCGCTATGCATTGATAAGAAGTACTTACAACTGTTGGTACAATCAATTCTAGCCTTAAACTCGTTTTTGATCAATTTCTTAACATTTTCAGTACGCTCTGCGACTTTATTGAAGACTTTATTGAATAAAGTCGCATGTGCGAACTTAGATAAGATCGCATACTTGTTTTTCAAAATTGATATAGTCTCTACTCCTGTTTCTGTTTGTGTTTCAACTTTTGCAGGTGACAACTCTGAGCAACAATCGCCAAATGATGAAGACTTTCAGGAAACTCTATCTGAGTTGGAAAATTCATCCACTGATGATGCTAGCAATCATGATGATAACAACAGTTTGCATGAAGAGATTCTGACAAACATAGATTCAATTGTTGCTGAAGATATTCCTAATCTACCTAATCTTTGGGTTCATTCAAGACAATCTTCAGAAAACATTATTGGTAATCTACAGGAGGGTGTGCAAACTAGACATCAAGTACAACATAATCAGGAAGGATTGATTGCACAAATGGAGTCGTGTTTCTTGTCACAAATTGAACCTAAAAATGTGAAAATGGCTTTACAAGATCCTTCATGGGTCGAAGCTATGCAAGAGGAGCTACAACAATTTGTGAAAATGCAAGTTTGGAAACTTGTCAAGCTGCCAAAGGGAGTACATTCCATTCGTACTCGATGGGTTTTTAGAGCTAAGAAGGATGACCGTGGAGTAATTGTTCGTAATAAAGCTCGCTTGGTCGTTCAAGGTTTTACTCAAATCGAAGGTCTGGATTACACCGAAGTCTTTGCTCGGGTTGTGCGCCTTGAATCAATTCGGTTATTTCTTGCTTATGCTTCATTCAAGAAATTCAAACTATATCAACTGGATGTGAAAAGCGCGTTCTTGTATGGAAAGGTTCATGAAGAAGTTTATGTATGTTAACCTCCTGGATTTGAAGATCATCAATTTCCTGATCATGTATACAAATTAGACAAAGCCTTGTATGGTCTTCATCAAGCACCAAGAGCATGGTACGAAACCTTGTCTCAACATCTGTTACAAAACGGATTTACCAGAGGACATATTGACAGTACTCTCTTCATAAAGAAGTTTAATGAAGAGTTGTTGCTTGTACAAATTTATGTGGACGACATTATTTTTGGGTCGACAAATGATAATCTTTGTAAAGATTTTGAGACAATCATGAAGTCAAAGTTTGAGATGAGTTCTATGGGAGAACTAAACTTCTTTTTAGGTTTACAAGTTAAACAGACTGAGAAGGGAATTTTTATCCATCAATCAAAATATGTTAAAGACATTTTGAGTCGATTCAAAATGAATGATTGCAAAGTTGCTGGAACTCCAATAGAAGTAAATCACAAATTAGGCCCGTCTCTTGAAGAAGAAGATACAGACCAACATGAATATCGATCAATAATTGGTTCATTAATATATCTTACTGCGTCCCGACCAGACATAATGTTTGCTGTAGCAATTTGTTCACGATATCAAGCATGTCCGAAGATTTCTCATCTTAAAGCTGCAAAAAGAATCTTTTGTTATCTTAAGGGTAAACCATTGCTCGGGTTATGGTATCCTAATGATGAAGATATTCAGCTTTCGGCCTTTTCCGATTCAGACTATGGAGGATGTAATATGGATAAAAAAATCTACAACAGGAGGATGTCAGTATTTAGGAAACCGACTTGTTTCATGGCAATGTAAGAAACAGGCCACTGTTTCCACTTCATCCGCTGAAGCAGAGTACATAGCCGCTTCAAGTTGTTGTTCACAGGTCTTGTGGATTCAACACCAAATGAGGGACTACGGTTTACTTCTTACTAAAACTCCTATCCATATTGATAATACTGCTGCAATTTCCATAACACGAAACCCCGTACAACATTCAAAAACAAAACATATCGAAATTCGATATCATTTCATATGGGATTGTTATGAAAAGCAACTGATCTCCCTAGTTCAAATCGACACTTTGCAACAAAACGCGGATATTTTTACAAAGGCTTTTCTGAAAAATCGATTTGAGGAACTTGTGAAAATGATTGGGATGCGAAATCTTGATCTAGATTAAAAACTGACTTAGATCATTTTTATTATTATATTGCTTTCTAATTTTAAAAAAAAAAAAAAAAAGCGATTTTTAAGAAAAGTGGGAGATTTTGTTTGTAAAAATATCTGGAAAATGATAGTACATCAGGGAGATGTGAATAAAAATTGAATATCCTAAGTAATTTGTTTGATATATTAGTAGGCTCATGTAAATAATTTTGAATCTTATGTTCTGATTTTTAAAATGATAAACATCTGGATCTACATTTTGAAAATTGTGACTGGAATTATTTTTCAAATTAGAAAGTAAAGTATATTCTTAACATTCACACACCAATCTCCAGTGATCATACACAAGAGATATATATATATATATATATGTATATAAATCTTTGAACAAAAAGAGCTAATGGGGCCACATAGGAGAATACTTTGAGAGGCATAGTATGTAACTGGGGCATGTAAGACCGTTGCTGTATGTAAGTCTTAAACAGTTACATACGTACTTGATTTAGGATGTAAGTCCGTTGTTGCAATCCTTAATCAAGTGTGCTAAAAATCTTTAAAGTCAAAAGATACGAAAAATCGTACATATTAGTATTATCTTATTTTGCTCATTTGGTGAAATGTCTGAATGTACAGTATATAATTGCCGGCTTGTGAGTCCGTATGTGCATGTAGGTCCAAACAACTATATACGTTATTCACTTGAATGTGCTCAGACATGATCCACTGCTAGTTATGTTCAAAAATAGATATATATGATAGGACAAAAAATCTCAAAATGTGATCATTGGTTAATGGTTAAATCAAGTTGTGGTGTTACGTATATAATTTTCAAAATTTTGAAAATATGATGGTTTTATTTTTAAAATGCAAAAGATCAAGTTTGTTATCATTTAAAAGTCAGAAAATTTGTTTTATAAATGATTACATTGAACTTATAAATTAAATACTGATAAATCAAGCTTATAACTTTTGATATTCTTAATAAAATCACATTTTAAACTGATATGATCCCAATATCAAATTAAGATCTCCTTCACAAAAATATGTGTAGATTTTATTCTTTAAAATTGAATTTTATATTCTGTATTATTTTTGGTCAAAAGTCGTTTAAAATCTTGATTAAGTAACGCATCTGGAAAAAGAAAAAGTTCAAAGTAAAAAAATCACAAGTTGGAGTCTGCGAAATTGTTTATGCGAACTTATCTGTAAGGTCGCTTACGCGACTTTATAGTAAGGTCGCATAACCTGATTAGTATAAATACTTAAATCTCGCGACTCTATCTTAATCATTTCTGATTAAGATTGTGCGACCTTATCCGCGACCTTGCTACAGCGGCTTATGCGACTTTATTTCAAAATTCAAAATTTTCGAGTTTGAATTGTTGGAATCTGTTGCGGATGACGAGTAATTGTAACGTAGTTTTTCTTGTAATGTTTTTTATTATTAATGTAACGTAGGCTTTTTTTAATTATTGTAATGTTTTTATTATTAATGTAACGTATGCTTTTTTTAATTATTGTAATGGTTTTATTATTAATGTAACGTAGGCTTTCTTAATATCACAATTGGCAATACAAATGTAATCATTACAGATTACTCGAAGTCGGTGGGTTCGTTAGGCGTAACATTATTTCGAACACGGAAATTTGACGGGAGGCTCCAAATGTGTTCGATAAGATTATTACGAAGTGAATGATGCGTTCACCTATTGCGTAATTCTTTTTCCATACGATCATGAACTGCTACCCTCTCCAACCAAGAACGTCTCGGAAGATTGTTCGGGTTTCGGAGGTAGTCTTCCTCAAGTTGACATATATTGCGTCCGTTGTCTTCGATTATCATATTGTGTAGAATCACACAAGTGTATATGATTATTCTTATCTTGTTAATGTTATATGGTCTTGTTGGATTTTTAAGTATCGCCCAACGACCTTGAAACACACCGAATGCTCGTTCCACGTCCTTTCTTGCAGCTTCTTGAAATCTCTTGTATTTGATATTTTTTTCCTCGATCGGACATTTAAACAATTTAACAAGAGTCGCCCATTCTGAATAAATTCCGTCAGCAAGATAATATCATTTGTTATATTCAACCCCGTTCACAATAAACCTTGCCTCGGGAGCTCGATCTTGGAGTAAATCGCTAAACAAATCTGATTCATTAAGAACATTAATATCGTTGTTTGAACCTGCAGGACCAAAGTAAGCGTGCCAAATCCACAAATCGTACGAGACCACCTCTTCGAGCATGATTGTTGGATGCCCGCGATCACCTCGTGTGTATTGACCTTTCCATGCTACTGGACAATTTTTCCAAGGCCAATGCATACAATCGATGCTTCCAAGCATCCCCGGAAAACCATTTAATTCCGCATGTTTAGCATGTAACGTTGGACGTCTTGTAGTGTAGGTTTTCTTAAATACTTAGTCGAGTATAAACGAAATATACATTTACAAAAGTTATCTAAACAATCATATGAAGTTGTTGACCCATATGTATTTATTCATCAAACGCATCGGCGACACAACCGTATGCCAATTGTCGTATGGCGGAAGTGCACTTTTGGTTAACGTTAAAACCAAGTGTACCGGTAATTTCAGGCGCTTGATGAAAAAAACTAAAATATGGAGGTATTGGTAGTTGAGAGTAAGAAGTTATACCTTCACATATACGGAGAAACAATACTTGCTCATCCTATATCTTCTTCGAAAGTAATCTTCTGGGAATGTTGGATTAGGTGCAAAGTAAACCGTGCGGAATCCGAATTTAATTGATTGAATGATGAACATGAAAAACACCAATGATAGAATTTGAATAACTTCTTATTGATGATTCAATAACGATTACAGAAGCTCTCAACTCTCTCAACTCTCTCTGAATAATCTCGCTCAAAACAAAACAATTTCAGCTCTCTCAAAATAATACTCTGCTACTGTATTTATACTAGACCAGCAAGACCTGCGACTTTATTGATTAAAGTCGCATTTATACTACCTGCGACTTTATTGATTTAAGTCGCATTTTCACATTTATACAAATTGAAAGCTAATTTCTAAACATGCTAATTGTCACACAGATATGTATCAACAAACTCCCCCTTGACAACAGCTTGTAGAAATCTTTTAATCTTGATTAATCTTCAATCTTAGCTTGATGAGAGAGTAATCTTAGAGTAATCTTCAACCTTAATGAGAGAGAGTTGTCTTCCATTTCTTTATCACAGGAATCAGCAACTTTTTCTTTTGAAAGTTGTGACCCTTGAAAAATAAGAATCTGCCTGTTCACCAAATTTCATAATTACTCCCCCTGAACATCAGAATTCTTCTTTTTCTTTTCTTCTACCTTTGCTCCTCTTGATTCTTTAATTCAAGCAACAACTGTGAGAACCCATTTGAGCACGATGCCAATCGGAATCTCCTTTTTCAAAAGCCATTTGTAAGTTGTATCAATATAATCCAAGGACATTGAGTTCCATCTGAAATTGAAACGTGATGTTTCATATCTAAAAACTCGTTGTTGAACCAATGTTGGTAGAACCATTCTTGGGGAGAAAGGAACAAAATCTCTTTGTATTTTCACCACCATACGACGAGATGGTGCAAGAGCAAGCATTTGCTTTCTTGAATATACAAAAGATCTTGTTTTACCAGATTCCGATTGTGTCGATTTCCAAACTTTTGTTGACCTTGGAGATTCTGAAACCGATCTTTTGATTCGTTCAAAGGCTACGGAATCACAACAATCAACCTTTTGATGATCAAAATTTCTGGTTGATTTTGATTTCTCATAATACTTTTTATTCTTTTGCAAAAAATAATTAGTAAACTGTGAAATCTTTTTCGCACAAACCATTTTTGGACATGGTTTGGAAGATTTAGTAATCTTCTTAGTCACCTTGACTTGTTGTTCACTTGAGTGAGAGAGTTCTAAAATCTGCTTTTCAAGTCCGACAATTTTTGAACGCATTTCTTCACGTTCAGTTTCCATGTTAAGTATTTGTAGTTGGAAAGTCTTGATATCTTCTTCCTTCTTAATCAGCTTCTCATGTATCCCTTTGTCTGGACATTTCTTCAACTTATCACTTCTTGCATCACGTTTAGATTTCCCTTGTTTAGACGCCATGATATACTCATTAGTGATGATGAAATTTTCAGGCTTGACATCAGATTTGTTAATCTGTTGTGTTGGCACCTCACATTCTTCGACTTCATGAACAACTTCAACAAACTCATCCTTAACCGATATTGATGTATATCCGATACCAGCTTTGGATTTCGTATCCTTATTCTAAGAATGAATCAATTGATCTAACCTCAAGGAAGATGCTTCAAATTTCGAAGGCTTGCGTTGATAATCTAAAACCTCACTTTGAGCTTCAGCTTTTTCTTTGCGTAGTAAATCGATTTTAGTCTTGTAACTCTCGATTTCAATTTGTTGGTTTGAAATTTTAACTTTCAAATCATGCATTTCAACGCTTTGGTCTTGAATTTGTTGTACTTTAACATTTCTTCCGAAGCTCTCTTCAAGTGATTTCCACAACTCATAAGAAGTATCATGATATTTGTAGAATGGAATTATACCTTGTGCCACATCTTCTGGTACACACATGATAATTGTTTCATGTGCTTTCTTGTCGTTGTCAAAAGCTTTTTGTTCCGTTCGTGACATTTCACTGATGAGTGTTGATCTCTCATATTGCTCGGTAATAGAAATCCACAAATCAGAATCAGTGAATTCAACATATTCTTCAAACTTCTCCTTCCAGCTTGCATAGTCTTTATAGAACAAAGCTTTCAAATACTCTTGATATTTCGTGGACGCCATTTTCCCTCCAAAATGTTCCGAAAATTTCTCGAGTAAAATGAAAATTTTCTCAAACTAAAGATAGTCAACGGGAAGCTCAAACTCAAATTTTGATAATTGCTAAATTTTCCCACCTTCTTTTTAAAAAAAAAATAAAAAAATTCTGATAAGAATGCGAACTTACTGTTATGCGAACTTAAGATAAAGTCGCACAATAAAGTCTCACAATAAGGTCGCAGAAGCTACTGTTCATCGTCTTCACCAAATCTGAGCTTGGATTAAAACTTGAAATTTAAACCTGTAATTGATTCCTGTATGTTCCTCAACACTAGTAGAGTACTTTGATCGGTTGAATTGATCAAATTCAATCTCAAACTCCTTCTATTTGAATTTAACTGCCATTTTCATTCAAATACCCATTTTCACTTTTCTTTCAAATTGAAGCTTGATTCATTCACGAATTCGAATCACCTCTTGGCTCTGATACCACACGTAGGTCCGTATGCTCTGGATCTGATTCGAATCATCAATTAAACCGTGCGGAATCCGAATTTAATTGATTGAATGATGAACATGAAAAACACGAATAATTCAATTTGAGTAACTTCTTATTGATGATTCAATAACGATTACATAAGCTCTCAACTCTCTCTGAATCTGTTACAAATAATCTCGCTCAAAACAAAACAATTTCAGCTCTCTCAAAATAATACTCTGCTACTGTATTTATACTAGACCAGCAAGACCTGCGACTTTATTGATTAAAGTCGCATTTACACTACCTGCGACTTTATTGATTAAAGTCGCATTTTCATATTTATACAAATTGAAAGCTAATTTCTAAACAAGCTGATTGTCACACAGATATGTATCAACACTTGCCACAAACGTTCACTTCGTCTTCTTCATTTTCTTTTAACGCTTCAAGAACATCAAGCATAACATTCGAATCTTAAGAAGCAATACTTGCTTTGAGTTCTTCTAGATCGGAATCGTCGTCGAAATTATTATAGTGATCCATTTAACGATTTGATAAAAATAGAAGGTATTTGAATTATATATGAAGATGTTAATAAGTAGAAATTGGGAGAATTGTATGTGATAATTGTTTGATATAATATAGGAGTAAAAGGAATGAGAAAGAGTTAGTGTGTGAAAAAATATATAATAGTTATATGTATATATATAAGTTGGTTTGAGATTTTTAAAAAGTATTAAGTTTTTATTTATTTAATTATTTGTAGCCGTTGGGGGGAAGCAGTTGGCATATATCAGTTGCCAAGGTCCCAATGTTTCGTTCTTGATCCGTTCCCAGTAAGACGATGGACCATAGGATGGTCCCTAAGATGGGACTGTGCCTATGGTGACGAGCTTAAGAAGGGCGACGTAGCAAGCCAGACGGACACAAAACGGAAACAAAACCACCTCATAGAAAACAATCTTAGAGCAGTCCCAACAAACCCGTCGATTGGGTCGTTGGTTTAGCCGACGAAACCGACGCCGTTGGCACGGGATCGTTGGTCAGTCGTCGGTTTTAGCAAGTCGGATTTCCGACGAAGGTTTGGGCCGAAAGTCGGATTTTTTTTCTTTTTTATATATCAAACGTCATTTTTTCAAAATTCAAATATTTTGGATTCTAAAAAGATGTGTCAAACGGCAAGCAAAGAAACAAACAAATTTTTTTTTTTTTTTTTTTAATTATCTATTTATTTAACCTATTAATTCATACCCAATTATTCTATATATATACACACTTCAAACAACTATAATTCACACCAAAAACAACTACTACACTTACAATTACACACTCATTTCATATACAAAAACAACACAACAATTCACCCATTTTATACACAAAACCTACACACAATCACACTCATTTCATCCAAATTGTCTAACAACCAAAACAAAACAACATCTCCATCAAATATAGCCCAAGATATGTGGAATAATTTGTTAAACACAACAATTCCAACCGCAATTCTAACTTTCCAACATTGTTTCAAACGTCTCCACAATTCGGGTTTGCACAATACGTACCCTTACAAACCCTTACTCTCAAAGTTTCTACCAATCAGAACAATACCAACAATTCCAACAAACACAACAATTCCAACACCAAGAAACAAATATTGTCATTCCCGACACCAATACTCAAGTCGAACAAAGCGAAGATGAATTCGAAGCTGAAACCCAACAAGATGTCAAACAAAAAAGAAAAAAAGTTCGGTGGATCGACGAGGATGCATGAATTTTAGCCGAACGTTGGGTACATTGTTCCGAAAACGGCATACAAGGAAATTCTCAAACCGACGCAAGTTTTTGGAGAAAAATACAAAAGGATTTTAATTCCTTCATCGCCGAAAAACGTAATATTAATCAACTTACGGGCAAATGGAACAAAATTGCACCCGACGTGAAAAAGTTCAACGCAATTTACAAAAACTATTCCGAACTTCACCCTCAAAGCGGTGCGCGAGATGAAGACGTGTTAGAAGCCACCCGAAAGCACTTCAAGCAACAAAACAATAAATATAAATTCATTTACGAGCAATGTTGGAATGTACTAAAACATTACCCGAAAATTTTTATGGAGCCGGGGGTAATGTGTAACGTACATTTGAAGCCGACTTGGAACCCGTCGATCTAGAAGCGGGTGACTCCCAACCACCGGTCAATGCAAATCTTGCGGCTTACATGAACATGTTGTTTCAAGACGACCCACTACGTCGTCCACCCTGTCGCAAGTCTCAAAAAAGTTCGAGTTCATCGGACGCGGCTACTTCTTCAAGAAGTTTAAAAGACGAAAAGATTGAAGCACTTTAGGAAGTTAAAAAAACCGCTCGCCTCCAACAAGAAGCAATAAAAATGATTACAGAAAATTTGATGAAAAAGTTAGCTTTCAAAGCGTTGAATTTTCTTTATAAAAAAATACCAAAGCGTGCTAACAAAAAGGAACTAAAAATCATTAAAGCCGCTCAAAAAGAAGTGGTAAACACGTATAGTTCAATGTTTTCGACGGACGATTCGGACGAAGACGAACACGAAGCCGATGCCGTGGACGAAGAAATGAGTTCCGATTAAATTACGTTTTAATTATCTAGTGTGTTTTTTATTGTTGTAATGTTTTGTTAACATGTACCAATAGCTTCTATTATGTAATAGATTAGTTCTTGTAATAATCTTTGATATTAATAAATGAATATTTTGTTATATGATTGTTTATTAATATGTTAGAAATATATTTGTGTTATGTGTAAGTGTCGTACGAACCTAGTCTAGTACGAACTTGGGCAGGTAAGTTTGTACGAACCTAGCTGCCTATAAATACAATGTTCGAAAATATCATTTTAAATCTTTTATACGAACTGAGATCAGTAGACTAAGTTCGTACGATTCATCTTAGTAAGGGTTTGTAAGTGAGATAGACGTGTTTTAGACACTCATATCATTTCTTAGAGTATTCTGCACTCTAACAAGCGTTGTTACCCCGTTGGATCCGTTCAAGGGTGACCTACAATTGGTATCAGAGCTTTAGAACTTAGCGTTTAGGTTTGGGGTAAAGAAATCAAGTGGTACGAGAGTTTGGACCGTTAAAAGTGTGATTTTTTGCTTCCAAACTTGTTTATTTTCACTTTGTGTGTTGTAGTTCAAATTTGGTCGGTTGAAAGTCACTCAAATTCACAGATCTGAGATTTTGAGTTTGTTCAACAGCCATCGTTCGAACTTGTACGGAATTTGCTTTTTATTCAAACTTGTACGGCAGCATCGTACGAACTTATTGGAATCTAAGTTCGTACGAACCTACATTCGAACTTGTAAGTTCGAACAGTTTGAATTTCTTGTCAGTTTGGTTCGTTTGACTTTGTTGGACCATTCGAACTTAGTGAATCTAAGTTCGTACGAACCTGTCATGTTTGACTTTTTGTTGATACATGTACAGTGTCAGCAACTTGATCAAAGACTTAGAAATCAGAATTTTTGTTTATGCGACTTTACTTAGCGAACTTATGTTTAGTGTCGCATATGCGATTTTATAGTTAGTGTCGCATAGTTAATTAGTGTCGCGTATGTTGTCTATAAATAGGCTGACTTTGTTCTTCATTTGTACAGAACAGAATATATACATTTCAGAGAAACTATTGTCATTTCAATTGTAATCATTCCTGTACTGATTCAATCGATTGATAATAAAAGAAAACCGTTATTTACATCACTCGTTCAATTTCTATACGTATTACTCAATTGTTTGTAGGATTCCGCACTCAGACAATTGTGATTGTGATCTGATCTGGATAGAATACAAGACCTACAATTGGTATCAGAGCTTGCATAGGTGATCACAATCTTATACTGAGTAAATTGAGCGATTGAAGTTTTGGTTATTTGAAGAATTATCAAATTTGATCGACTGTGAATGTTATGGATTGATGTGATTGAAAAATTGTTATCAGAAGACTATTTAGCATTAATTCTATCGATTACATGGTGTAATTCAAGGATTGAAGTTCAAATTTCATGATCACAGAGTGACGTCACATTCGGTTTGTTTAAATTTGATTTCAAGTTTGGAAGGATTTCGGTTGAAGTTGATATTTCGATTTTAAGCTTTTGCGATCTTGCTAAAGTTGCTGTGCATTGCTTAGGTGTATCTACAAACTGTGGTACAAACAATTCAAAGCTTTAATCTCGTATTTTATCAAAATTTTCAAACTTACAGTACGCTCTGCGACTTTATCTTTAAGATCGCATACTTGTCTTTCTTGCGATCTTAGTCTGAAACTATTTGTCATCAGACTTTGACTTGCGATCTTATTTGTGCGACTATACTACCAGACTTTAACCCTGCGAACTTATCACCAGACTTTATCTTAAAGTCGCATAGTAAGTTCGCATCCTTATAAGTTCGCATTCCAGACTTTATTTCAAAATTTTAAAATGATGTCTTATAACATGAGCGCTATGATTAAATTTGATAATGAAACCGGAACGCCTAACAAACCACCCAGATTTTTAAAACCAAGTGATTACGCTAACTGGAGATATCGTTTTGAAAATTATATTGCTTTTAATGATCCGGAGTTGCTAGTATACTTAACAAAGAAGTATATAGCACCAATGATTGATGGAACTGGAACCGAAAGAGTTGGTAATCATGTAAAGACTATAGACTTGATGACACCTGATGAGAAAAAGGATTACGAAAAAGAGAAGAAAGCATATGCAGCTATTACAATGTGTTTGAATTGAGAAGTAATGATGCTTTTTAAAAAGAAGCAGACAACGTTTGAGTTATGGGAAGCCATTGCTACTAGATTTGGAGGCAATGATCAGTACAAGCAAAGTCGTCAGGAATTGCTTAAGAAACAATTTGATTTGTTTTCCCAGCTACAGAACGAAACATTTGATGAGCTGCTTTCTAGATTTTCTCTTCTGATTTGTGAACTTCGAGAGGTAGATGTGATCATGACTGATATAGTGATTAACAAGAAACTACTTCACTCTTTGCCGAAAAAGTGGGAAGTCAGAGTCATGCTTCTAGAAGAAAATTCTTTCTTGTCTGACTGGTCATTAGATAAATTAATTGGAAAGCTTCAAGCTTACGAACTTGACATGCAGACAAGAGAAACAGGTGTACACACTGTACAGGACCCAAGTTTGTATAGTGATATTTCTGTCAAGGAATCGGGCGGAGTTGCTTTACTATCTGGTCTAGACATACCAGTTGAGAAACAAGAAATCAATGTCAATTCTTGTGTTAACTGTGTTCAATGTTCGAACAAATCTACTTGTGTTCCACAGGTGCATACTGCTTCTACTTCAAAAGCAGTAGAAGATCATCTTGGTATCTTTCATGCTTTTCTGAGCTCATATGAAAGCTTTCTATCCGGAACTGCTATAAATCTTGATCTCACTGAAGAAGATTATGATCAGATTCATCCGGATGACTTGGAAGAAATGGATCTGAAATGGAATATGGCTATGTTAACCAGAAGAGTGAAAAAGTTCTTACAACGAACTGGTCGAGCTCAAGTTGGAAATAATTCAAAGCAAGGACTTGGTTTTGACAAAAGCAAAGTTAGATGTTATAACTGTCAGAATCTTGGTCATTTTGCACGTGAATGTGAAAAGGCTAAGCAACCTGCTTCTGGTTATACCAAACCTAGTCCATCCAGATCATATTCCAACAACCATACTTCAACACCACAAGATAATGTCAACACTTCAGCTGCTCTAGTATCAACTACCGATCATCACTATGACTGGAGTAATCATGCTGAAGAAGTTGCTTATTCACTGAATCAATCTGCATTTATGGCTGATATAACTGAGGTCGATTCAGAACCATTTATAACTTCTTGTCTATCTTGTGCTGAACTTCAAACTAAGCTCAAATTATATCAAGACCAGAATCAAAATTTATTGGATGACATTGAAAAGCTTAAATTTGATAAAAGGGTTTTAAAAACAAATGAAAAATTATATGAAGAAAGATCTAAGTCTTCTTATAATGAAATTCAATTGTTGAAAAACAAAATCTTAAATCAACAAGCTACAATCAATGTTTATCTAATGGAAATGGATTCTCAAAAGAAAGAATTAGCTGAACATCAAAGTGAAATTTTGATGTATAAACGTAAGTTTTCAAATCTTTCAGCTTCTTCTATGGTTCTTGATACAATTTTAAATGCACAGAATAAAGATACAAAATCTAAGTCTGGCATTGGGTATCATAATGTCCCTCCTCCAAAAGCTTATACCCAAATGCCAGCTACAACTGATATTCAAGAAGTTGTATCTTTAAAAGTTTCTGACATTGAAAAATCTGTTGATCCTGATGCTCCTATTAGTATTGAAGAAGAATTTGAAGAGCCTGTGATTGTAAAAAATAATATCAAACCAGAAAATCATATCATTACAACGGAAATTGATGATATCTATTTTCAAACGATAAATTCTCAAAAGAATTTTAAAAGGGTTGATAAAGTTTTAACATCAAAATCTTCTGATTTACAATCATGCTCATTAAAATTTTCTAATCCAAAAGCATTGAAGGTCAATACTCCGATAGCAAAACCAAAGGTTTGTGCCAAAACAGAAACTGTGAATGTTGTCAAAGCTAAATCTAAAACAAATTCACATTCTCCAAAATGTACTCATTCATGCTGTTTTTCTAACAGATCTATGAAATCTAAATCTGACAAGATCTCATATGAATATAGGTCATGTTATTATTGTGGTGTTCGAGGCCACATTGTTCGAAACTGTTTGTGGTTTTATAAACAAAATTTGAAGAAAATTGCTTTGACAAAGTTTAACCGAAAAACTTTCATAACTTCTACTGTCTCTTCAAAATTTGATAAAAATCAGATTACCAAACCAGTTTCTAACCAGGCAAAAGTTTGGAGGGTAAAAGGATTGGTCAAAGAAGCAAGTGCTTCTAACAAAACAAATGGACGACCCAAGGCCATTAAGGCTTGGGTGTCCCTTTCAAACTATTTTTTTTTTGTTTATGCTGGAACAGACCCGACGAATTCAAGATAATATTTGGTATGTAGACAGTGGGTGTTCCAGGCACATGACTGGAAATTTATCCTTATTGAAAGATGTAAAGTCTATCAATGGAGGATATGTTTCCTTTGCCGGTGATAAAGGAGGTCACATCTCAAAAGAAGGAACTGTTGCAAATGATTCGCTGAGTTTTGAGAAAGTTCAATTTTGTGAACAACTGCAGCACAATCTTCTAAGCGTATCTCAAGTGTGTGATAAGAAGTATGTCACAGCTTTCACTGATAAAGAATGTCTGATTCTTAAGCCGGGATTCGTTATTCCTAAAGAGTGGATCATAATGAGAGCTCCTCGTCGCAAGGATCTTTATGCTCTCGATATGAAAAATGTTTTAGTATCTTCGGATCTTACATGTTTGCTAACAAAAGCATCTGAACGAGATTCTCTTCTCTGGCATCGAAAAATGGGACATATCCACTTTAGAAAAATGAACTTTTTGATTAAACATGATCTTGTGGACGGAGTTCCTAAACAAACTTTTTCTATCACAGATCATTGTATTTCATGTAAAAAAGGTAAACAAGTGAAGAAATCTCATTCCTCAAAGAAAGTTAATTCTATTCAGGCTCCATTGGAACTTTTGCATATGGATCTTTTTGGTCCCATCAATATCAAAAGTCTCGCTGGAAAATCATATTGTTTGGTTGTAACGGATGACTACTCCAGATTCTCTTGGGTTTACTTTCTAAAAACCAAGGATGAAACTTCAGAAAATTTGAAGTTTTTATTCAATAAATTGGAGAATTTGTGTGGATTTAAGATAAAGATGCTCAGAAGTGATAATGGCACGGAATTCAAAAATCAAAAAATCTGGAGTTATTTTGTTTACAAAAAGGTATACATCATCAGTTCAGTGCTTCAAGGACCCTGCAACAAAATGGGGTAGCTGAAAGGAAAAATCGAACTCTCATTGAGGCTACCAGGACCATGTTATCAGATTCTAAATTGCCTATTACTTTTTGGGCTGAAGCGGTTAATACGGCATGTTTTGTGCTCAATCGTGTGTTGACGGTTAAGAAACAACAAAAGACGTGTTATGAATTGTTTAATAATCGAAAACCAAATTTAAAGTTTTTGGAACCATTCGGTTGTCCATGTACTTTCTTGAAGACCAAAGATGTTTCAAAATTTGGAGAAAAGTCCAGTGATGGATATTTTCTTGGTTATTCAGTTAACTCTCCAAATAAACGTGTTTTCAATAAAATATCTGGTCGAATTGAAGAACATTTTGAGGTTAAATGTCTTAGACATTTGGATTCTCCTCAAGGCAAAGGACCTAACTGGTTATTTGATTATGATTTGTTGTTTAAATCATTCAACATTCCTGAATCTGCTGATGAGGTCATTGAAATTCTTTATGAACAGACTATTTTTCCAAGAACAAGTGATATTGCTTCAACATCTTCCGTCTTACCACCTGTTACTGCTGAACCTATTGATGATCAAATGGCTCCTGAGAATGAAGAAAATTTTCATGAAACATTGTCTGAATTAGAAACTTCTTCGTTGGATGCAAGCACTCATGATGATTCTATCGAAGAAACTTTGACCAACATTGATCCAACTATTGTTTCTAATGTTCCTAATCTTAGAGTACATTCAAGATAGTCTTCAGAAAACATCATTGGAAATTTACAGGAGGGCGTACAAACTAGACATCGTGTTCAACAAAGCTTAATTGCTAGTTTGGAATCATGTTTCTTGTCACAAATTGAACCTAAAAATGTCAAAATGGCTTTACAAGAGCCATCATGGGTTGAGGCTATGCAGGAAGAGCTACAACAGTTCGTAAAAATGAATGTTTGGACCCTAGTAAAGTTACCTAAGGGCTCGCTGGGTGTTTCGAACGAAAAAGGATGATCGTGGAGTTATTGTGCGAAATAAAGCCAGACTTGTAGTTCAAGGCTTCACTCAGATTGAAGGTCTTGACTATGACGAAGTTTTTGCTCCAGTTGCACGTCTTGAATCAATTCGAATATTTCTCGCGTATGCGGCATTTAAAAGATTCAAAGTGTACCAGCTTGATGTAAAAAGTGCGTTCTTATATGGAAAGGTTCATGAAGAGGTGTATGTTTGTCAACCACCTGGATTTGAAGATCATCAATTTCCTGATCATGTTTACAAGCTTGACAAAGCATTGTATGGTCTTCATCAAGCACCACGAGCATGGTATGAGACTTTGTCTCAACATTTGCTTCAAAATGGCTTTTCAAGGGGGCAAATTGATAGTACTCTCTTCATAAAGAAGTCTAAAGATGACTTGCTTCTTGTGCAAATATATGTGGACGACATTATTTTCGGTTCGACTGACGACAAACTTTGCAAAGAGTTCGAAATGATCATGAAGTCAAAGTTTGAGATGAGTTCTATGGGAGAGTTAAACTTTTTCTTGGGTTTACAAGTTAAACAAACCGAAAAAGGGATATTCATTCACCAGTCAAAATATGTAAATGACATTTTGACTCGTTTCAAAATGACTGATTGCAAAATTGCTGGCACTCCAATAGAAGTTAATCACAAATTAGGACCATGTCCTAAAGAAGAAGATACGGACCAACATGAATATAGATCAATTATTTGTTCCTTAATGTATCTTACAGCGTCACGTCCGGATATCATGTTTGCCGTTTCTATTTGTTCACGATATCAAGCATGTCCCAAGATTTCTCATCTCAAAGCTGCAAATCGTATCTTATGTTATCTTAAGGGCAAGCCACATCTTGGTTTGTGGTATCCTCATGATGAAGATTTTCAGCTTTCCGCCTTTTTAGATTCGGACTATGGGGGTTGTAATATGGACAAAAAGTCTACAACAGGAGGCTGTCAGTATTTAGGATATCGTCTTGTCTCATGGCAGTGCAAGAAGCAGACAACTGTCTCCACATCGTCTGCAGAAGCTGAATACATCGCTGCCTCGAGCTGTTGTTCACAAGTTTTGTGGATTCAGCATCAAATGAGGGATTACGGTTTACTTTTTACTAAAACTCCTATTCATATTGATAATACTGCTGCTATTTCCATAACACGCAATCCCGTACAACATTCAAAAACAAAACATATCGAAATTCGATATCATTTTATACGGGATTGTTATGAAAAGCAACTGATTTCCCTTGTTCAAATCGACACTTTAAAACAAAACGCTGATATTTTTACAAAGGCTTTTCTAAAAATCGCTTTGAAGAACTTGTCAAACTGGTTGGGATGCGCGATCTTGATTCTTAAATGAAAAACGTCTTGGTCTACATTTTAAGAATTCTGACTGGATTATTTTTCAAAATAGAGAGAAAAGTATGCTCTTAACATTCACACATCAATTTTCAGTGATTATACCAATTGAGATATATATATATATATGTATATAACTTTGAACAAAAAGAGCCAATGAGGCCATATAGGTGAATACTTTGAGAGGCACAGTGTATAACTGGGGCATGTAAGACCGTCGTTGTGACAACCGTCAAAAATCTCAGGTCAACATCGCACTTAAATTCCTAGTACATTTGTTTACATTTACAGCACTCTAAAATCCTAGTGAAAAGTCTAGGTTCGACTCCTTAAGTACCGAAACCGTAAGTTACCGAAATCACGTGACGTCTTTGAAGATTGCTTAGCGGACTATAAGACCGTGAGGAACCTTAAATTAGGTTACAAAGTGCCAAAGAAAACAAATAAAATTTAATTTCATTCATCAACACAAAATATTTATCGTATCGCAAAAACCGGAATTTAATCGTAAATTCCGTAACTCGGTTAACGCAACCAGAAACCGCACGATTAACCCGCGAATACCAACCGTAAACAAATCAAATATATTATGATGAATATTAAAAACTTATGAAATAAAGTTTTATGACTCACACTTTAACCAACAAAAAAATCACGAAAATCGGAAATTAACCGAAATTTCGTAGCTCGGCAAACGCGACCCAAATTGAATAAACGAAACTCGAATCCGACAAACTAATACTTGAATATCCATTATAAACAATCTAAAATACAATTTGAAGTATTTTAGAAATTTAGAACATCAATTTTTACAACCCAAATATTATGCATGAAAACAACACAATTTAAAGCCTTGAAATGTACAAGACTTGTGCATTTTTAATACAAATAAATACCACAACTAATACATATTATATTTTAACAAAAAAATAAAATAAAAACTCTTTTTTTTAAGCCAAAAACCGGACCTCCCTTTCCCCCACTCAAAACTCTTCCTTTTCTTACAAAACTCCACTCACTCTACATGCAAAAAGCCTTCTACACTTACACACTCTTTCATTTTCATCATTTCTTCATTTCCACTTTCAAAAACACTCTCAATTCTCTCTCAAGAACCCACAGATTTCCAGCCCCCTTTCAATCAAAAATCATCATCTTTAAAGTATTCTTACATAAGAACAACACCTCTAAGGTAAAACATACCATTCCTTGCTTCCATTCTTGCATTTACTTACTTTTAAATTCATAAAAATGCTTGGATTATACACCTTATTCATGGTTATAATCCACATACATGAGTTTGATGTTTGTAGGTTCCCTTACACTTGTTTAAGTGTTAAAACAAAAGGGCAACCCATGATCAAACCGAAATCAAATCGAAAATCGTCTTTTTGGTGTTAAAATGTGTATTTACATGTTCTTGCTAGATTAAATGGTTTAAATTGTTAAAATATGTTTATGTTTCTGTAAAAAGAACAAGTTCATGCATAAAAGACAAGACTTCAATCATTGGATGAGGTCTAAAAATCGTTTGGTAGTGAAAAACACACCAAAAAGATCACTTTGTCATGCATGTAATCTGTCCAGATTTTGACCCTACTTGAAACGACCATAACTCAGTGAATAATGGTCCAAAAATCTCGATTTTTCTTCTGGAATTTAGCTTAATGTCTTACCTTTAAAACCCCACTGGTCTCACTCAAATCCATTGAGTTTACGACCTCCAAATATATCACACAAAACTGATGCGCAAACAGTAACTTTTCTGTGAGCACCTTGTTGTGATACTTGTTCATGGGTCTTAAGGTGTTCTATAAATCTAAGAAAAATTATTTTTAGACTCCTAACATGTGTATCTCAGTAGTATAAAAAGATAGGAATTTATCTTGGTGATTTACTATTTTTAGAAAATGCATGAACATCATGCATTATTCTAGCCTTGTAGAATGTAAATAATTGTGTTGTGATGAAGCAAAAATACAAAAATATTAGATAAAACGTGTTAAAAATTTGGGGATGATTTTTCTCAGTAACTATATCTTGAAAAGAATCTTGAAAATAAAAATGAGAATTTTTGGATAAACACAAGTAATTTTTCCTAGATTAATACAAATAAAGACTACAAAAATAAAAATATTCATGAAAAATACTTTTTGACATCAAATAAATATGGGAAAATTCATGTATCATTTTACACAGAAAATGACACTATACTCAAAATTTAACACTCCTTGGAAGTGTTTTGATATGTTTTCCGATTTACGTCTCGTTAAAACACATAAAGTTGGAAACCAAAGTTCCAGTGCTCAAAACGAGCTGAAAATTTTACACAAACCTAAAAATGACTTAAAAAGGATCTAGTAAAAATTCCAGAATTTTTCATGAATAATTACTATTTTTCCCATATTTATCACACCTTTTAGACACTATTTGATTAAAAATAATCTGTAAGTCTAAAAATCCCCAAATTTTCACAGAAAATTTGTAAATCATATTGTATATTGTATACTAAATTTGATAATTTTTGGAGTCTGTTTTCATGTGTTTCCATTATTTTATTCGCAACTTGAATGATTACCGACAACGTTAATTAAACGACAAATCAAACTCTAACGGCACTTTGTAACGTATTTGACTAGCTAAGCAATCTTAACAAACCATATTAGACGAGAATCTAATTAGGAACCTTGTATTCGTAGGTCTTGGATAGGAGTCACACTCGGTCGAAACGCGCATTACATCCATTCCGTACGCTCATTAACGATTGTGAGTTTACACAGCCCCTCTTTTTAACGTTTTACTTAAATGTTTTGGGGTGAAAAGCATGCTATATGATTTAATTACTATATTTGGATTACAAATACTATGCTTATGTTATACTTGATTTACGAATGCTATGCTTATACGATGCTCGTTTTACAAATGCTATGCTTACTTTCGAGTACTTGACATGGTTAAAATGCCGTATTGATTACGAATAACTTCTTGAATGTTTGAAGTTTATACGAACGTGATTATATGCTTGGTTTCTATCGTATCTAAAGTCCCCGGTATATCTACACGACCATTAACTCTATATGAGCCAAATGATGCATATGAATAGTACTATTTGGGAGCGAGACCACCTCCCCACTCACGCGGCCACGTGAGTGCATCCCATCATCCTAAATGCCAACGATAGGGCATCTCTCTTTGGGGCAAAGGTCTATCGGTTGTAGGTTTGGTTGTGGACTCAAGCATATTAACTCACTGTGACTATAGACAATATAACGTGATAGCATAGAAATTCATAAACGACTATAAACGTATGACGTTTTGAAATTTGAAACGATATTTCTTTGAAACTATAAACCTTACGACCCGAACGTTACAAAGACATTGTCATTTGAAACAATACTTCTTTAAAACCATAAATTTAAAACCTGAGTTTTACACTATAAATCATTGTGGTTGTGGACAATGATAGACGTGGTTTCATAATAACGCTTCGCATTCTTATGAACTTCGACATAATAAACCGTTGAGATTATAAACGTTTTGATATTGATTTGATGATCCATTGACTTTATAAACGTAACCTGAATCTATTAAATGCTACAATATGAGTTTTATACGCATAACTTGAACTTATTAAACACTATATCTTGAGTTTTATAAAAGTGAATTGAACATTTCTTTGAAAATATGAGCGTGGCGTTATGAATGAATTACGACTTTTAATTGAGTTCCAAAGGGAATCACTCCTAAACGAATCTCGTACTTAATTAAACCTCTTTTGCGAACAAAACATCGAATCACGAATGAATCTAACTATCAAATGAGTATCGCTCTTAAATGACCTTGTTTTAATGAATTACTTTCATAATTATCTGCGCAATAGCGCTTGACTATCCTACAAATTGATTTTCAGATGATTATCGTCTTTGTATGAGCCTCGGCACTAGACAGACTACTTTTGCGAACTAATCACGTAGTAACGTGGAACTTTTAAACTAGACTTTGTAAACACTTGAAAAGGGTCTTCCATTACACAAAACCTGTGTACTCACCAACTATGTTTCATAGTTGACCTGTTTATTTTTACATGCTTTTCAGGAATTAGTCACCACTTGTTTACTGAAGCTAAACCCGTTATATGATCTATGATGCTGTAGCGTTACGGGATTTTCTCTTTTGGATGTATTCGCATGTTTAGATTATTTACTTTTGTGCTGTAAACGCTTGTAAGACTTTATGTAATGTATTAATTGTGGACCGTTGAACGGTGATGTTTTGTAATTTTCGATTATGAAATCATTGTACTGTTACATCTCGTGTTTCCGCTTTAGCGGGGTGTGACAGAAAATGGTATCAGAGCCGAAGGTTATAGAAACACCGGTTCTCCTTAGGGAAAACCTAGAAACTATAACCACTAAGATTAGTACCCCTTTTAAGTATGACTTGTTCGGGTGTTGCATCATTCGAGTTTAATTTAACATAGCCTGATCAACTATGTACAATTAAAGGAGAAGCGATGCAAGATCGGAATTGGTTATAGGAATAGGGTACGCTTTGGAACTCACTTAAGCTAGTAAGATTTCTTTAAGTGTGTTGAGTACCTTCATATGCTAGGACTTGATATAACTCTAGGAGTTGAGTTCACTTTTGATACTCTTATCACGTCGCGTTTCTCATTACACGCCACCGAATCGGCTAACCGTTCTGGTTACATCACTAGTCGACTTAGGGCTAACTCACCTAACACCGAACCTGAGGAAGAGGAGCCCTCGATGGAGAACGAACCCATACACGAAATGAGCGATGATATGTCACCTACGTCTGTTTTATACTAGTCACCGCTATTAGGCTTACGCTCGAAGATCACCGCACGTAAGACCATCGCCATACTCACCCGATTATCTTTAAGAGCGCTACGTCCACAGCCGCAAAACCTCCGAGAGTCATTTTCGAAATCCCGAAATCACGAAACTTTGATATGACCTTCCGGATAGCACTTAGTATGAACGCCGTGACCACCGAACTTCAAATTAAACAGGCAAGAAGTGCCCATCAAAGATAGATTCTAGTAGATGGGACGAAATTTAATAGAAAAACAGACTCATCGCACGATCAACGCTTTGAAAATCGATTTTAGACACGAAGTAACTGGCGACACTTCAAAAGTATCATCCGACACCAGTACTACCCCAACCAATTTCCCCAAGGACCGCACATTAGGCAGATGGCCAGAAAGAGAGTTCCGATATTGAGCAGAGTGTTGATGCCACCATCGCCTAAGGAGACTAGTGAGATACCACGGGAGGTCATAAAAACGTCAGTAAGGCCCACGTCTGGCCTATCTTGGGAAGAAGTGCAAAGAATCCGGTACATGACGTTAGAACTAATAACCGCCGAATGAGAATAGATCATTAGCAGCAACTGATGGACGATCAGATAGAGAGGTTAGAGCAATTGTCGGAGTATACGACCAAGGCACGAGTGGCAGCAAGTGCGGAGAAGAACACAACTAGAAGGATGATGTTGCTATCTTTGTTAGTGGGAGGACTTGTGTTGCTCATGTTAGTGTTGTTTATCTTGGGTGTTATGTTATGGGGTTAGTGATAATCGAAGTGCTTCGTGACAAAAGCTCAGATTGTTAAAACTTTTTGTACAAGAAAAACATTTTCTATTTTGATATCCTAAAACATTTTAGCGATTTTGAAATTGAAAGTTTTTGTGCTAAGATATTGTTAAAAAGACTATTATGATACACGCCCTATTCAAAAACCGTATAGAAGGTGTTGGTTTAATGTAATGAAAATCCTTAGACGCTTTGTTTACCTACACAGTTATTATTAGTATAAATTTCAAGTTTTGTACATCATACGTAAAAATTTCTTTAAGGTCAAGTTCGTACAAAAAGAAAACCTTTATTTTGTCACTAATATTAGGACGCACTGTCATAGGAAATGACAGGCCTCATTATGAACAATTACTCATCCGATAACAACTTAATCCACGAGGCACAGATAGTACGAATGCCTCGATGCGGAGGTAGTTCCTAAGGAAGAGATAGTCGAAGAAGTCGACGAGAATCAGAACATTGGGGTAATATATGTAGACGAGTATGAAAGCTAAGAAGACCAGATGGAAGTATTGGATGCTCGAGTTTGGGAACTCATGATGAGGTGCAATAAGTGTAGATTCCATCATGAGAGAGATAGTGTCTGACTGCGTCCTAAATCTAGAAAATGAACTATTCGATATCGACTTAATCTCGATTAAGCTGGGAAGCTTTGACGTAGTAGTGGGTATGGACTGGCTAGCTAGAAATCACGCGAACATAGGGAGTCACGATAAGGTGATAAGAATTCCCTTACGGGAAAACGAAACACTCGTTGTACACAGAGATAAGTCCGGAAAGAGCTTGAAGATGGTGTCATCCATGAAGATTCGCAAGTACCTGAAGAAGAAATATCTTGCTATTCCGGCTCATGTAGTCGAGAAGGAATCAGAAGAATAACAAATGCAAGATATTCTGGCAGTGCGCGAATACCCCGAAGTATTTCCAGATGACTTACCTGGACTTCCCCCGCCTAAACAAGTCGAATTCCGAATCAAACTAGTTCCAGGAGCCAACCCGATAGCAAAGGCACCGTACCGCCTAGCACCTGCGGAGATACGAGAACTATCTAGTCAACTCCAAGAACTCCTGGAGAAAGGATTCATACGACCTAGTTCATCACCATGGAGAGCCCCAGTCCTATTCATTAAGAAGGAAGACAGATCGTTACGAATGTGTATCGACTATAGAGAGTTTAACAAACTGACGATAAAAAAATCGATACCCTCTCCCTCGAATCGACGATCTATTTGATCAGTTGCAAGGAGCTTCATACATCTCGAACATCGACCTGCGATAAGGTTATCATCAATTACGAGTCCATGATGGGGACATACCCAAAACCGCATTCTGAACCCGATATGGACATTACGAATTCATAGTTATGACATTCGATCTGACCAACGCGCCTGCAGTGATTCATGGATTTAATGAACAGAGTATGTAGAGCATACTTAGACAAATTTGTGATAGTATTCATCGACGATATAATCATCTACTCACGAAGCGAGAAAGATCATGAACAACACTTAAGGCATATATTAGAACTACTTAGAGATGAGAGACTGTACACCAAACTCTCTAAGTGCGAATTCTGGATTAGAGAGGTACGTTTCCTTGGCCACGTAGTCGGTAAGGATGGGATTCACGTAGATCCAACTAAGGTTGAAGTCATTAAGAAATGGGAAGCCCCCAGACTCCAACAGAAATTAGACAATTTCTAGGTTTAGCGGGTTATTATCGGAAATTCATCGAGAATTTCTCAAAAATCTCGCAACCGCTAACCACGCTAACACAGAAAGGAGAAGAGTTTTGTCTGGGGAAAGCCACAGGAGGACGCTTTCCAAACGTTGAAGCATAAGTTATGCAACGCGCCAATCTTGGCATTACAGGAAGGATTGGACGACTTCATAGTCTACTGCGACGCTTCACACCAAGGTCTGGGATGTGTGTTAGTGCAAAGGGGCAAAGTCATAGCGTACGCATCCCGACAACTTAAAACCCACGATTTGGAGTTGGCAGCCGTAGTCTTCGTACTTAAGATTTGGAGACATTACCTCTACGGAACTAAGTGCACGATATACACGGATCACAAGAGTCTCCGCCATATTTTCGAGCAAAAGATGCTCAATATGCGCCAGAGGAGATAGGTGGAGTTATTAAATGATTACGACTGCGAAATTCGATACCACCTAGGCAAGACCAATGTAGTGGCAGATGCGTTAAGTCGAAAGGACAAGGTAAAGCCCTTACGAGTACGTGCATGCTTAACACTAGTGCAAACTAGTGTGAAAACTCAAATTCAACTTGCTCAAGAAATGGCCTTAAGGACCGAGAATCTGAAGGAAGAAACCTTTTACGACCTTGAGCAAATATTCAAAACCACAGATACCCCAATGGAAATGGGAACAAATGACGATGGACTTCATCACCAAACTACCGCGAACTTCTAAAGGATATGATGATACGTGGGTTATCGTTGACCGATTGACAAAATCCGTTCACTTCTTACCTATTCGAGATGACTATAACATGGAGAAGCTCGCTCGAGTCTATATTAACGAAATTGTGTCGCGTCACAGAGTGCCTGTTTCCATTATCTCTGATAGAGATAGCCATTTCACGTCGCGATTCTGGCAATCCTTATAGAAAGCGTTGGGTACGCAATTGAACCTAAGAACGGCTTACCATCCTCAGACGGATAGACAGAGCGAGCGAACAATTCAAACATTGGAAGACATGCTTCAAGCATGCGTATTAGACTCCGGAGGAAGTTAGAATATTCACTTACCGTTGGTAGAATTCTCATATAACAATAGCTACCACACCCGCATACAATGCGCCCCTTATGAAGCGTTATACGGACGAAAATGTCGATCACCTTTCAGTTGGTACGAAATAGGTGACAAACACTTTACAAGACCTGACCTTGTCTAGGAAACTACCGAAAAAATTTCAATTATCCGAGATCGACTTAAGACCGCCCAGAATCTGCAGAAAGCTATGCAAATAAACGTAGAAAATCACTAGAATTCCAATTAGGTGATAGAGTATTCTTGAAAGTATCACCATGGAAAGGGATGGTTCGTTTAAGCAAAAGAGGCAAGTTAAGCCCACGTTACATTGGACTTTACGAAATCATTGAACGAATCTGTCCAGTAGCTTATAAACTTAAGTTACCGCTAGAACTAGGTGCGACTCACGACACGTTTCATGTATCAAACCTTAAGAAATGTCTAGCTAACGAATCGCATATCCTACCCCTAGAGGGAATCCAAATCGACAATCGCTTACACTTTACGGAAGAACCGAATGGAATCCTTGATAAGGAAGTCAAACGCTTAAGACGAAACAAAATTCCGATTGTCAAAGTCCGTTGGAATTCTAAGCGCGGACCTGACTACACTAGGGAACGAAAGGATTTCATGAGACGGAAATATCCTCATCTATTCACGAACTGAATCTTACAGCATGACCAGTTGAATTTCGGGACGAAATTCATTTTAACTGGGGTAGACTGTGACAACCGTCAAAAATCTCAGGTCAACATCGCACTTAAATTCCTAGTACATTTGTTTACATTTACAGCACTCTAAAATCCTAGTGAAAAGTCTAGGTTCGACTCCTTAAGTACCAAAACCGTAAGTTACCGAAATCACGTGACGTCTTTGAAGATTGCTTAGCGGACTATAAGACCGTGAGGAACCTTAAATTAGGTTACAAAGTGCCAAAGAAAACAAATGAAATTTAATTTCATTCATCAACACAAAATATTTATCGTATCGCAAAAACCGGAATTTAATCGTAAATTCCGTAACTCGGTTAACGCAACCAGAAACCGCACGATTAACCCGCGAATACCAACCGTAAACAAATCAAATATATTATGATGAATATTAAAAACTTATGAAATAAAGTTTTATGACTCACACTTTAACCAACAAAAAAATCACGAAAATCGGAAATTAACCGAAATTTCGTAGCTCGGCAAACGCGACCCAAATTGAATAAACGAAACTCGAATCCGACAAACTAATACTTGAATATCCATTATAAACAATCTAAAATACAATTTGAAGTATTTTAGAAATTTAGAACATCAATTTTTACAACCCAAATATTATGCATGAAAACAACACAATTTAAAGCCTTGAAATGTACAAGACTTGTGCATTTTTAATACAAATAAATACCACAACTAATACATATTATATTTTAACAAAAAAATAAAATAAAAACTCTTTTTTTTAAGCCAAAAACCGGACCTCCCTTTCCCCCACTCAAAACTCTTCCTTTTCTTACAAAACTCCACTCACTCTACATGCAAAAAGCCTTCTACACTTACACACTCTTTCATTTTCATCATTTCTTCATTTCCACTTTCAAAAACACTCTCAATTCTCTCTCAAGAACCCACAGATTTCCAGCCCCCTTTCAATCAAAAATCATCATCTTTAAAGTATTCTTACATAAGAACAACACCTCTAAGGTAAAACATACCATTCCTTGCTTCCATTCTTGCATTTACTTACTTTTAAATTCATAAAAATGCTTGGATTATACACCTTATTCATGGTTATAATCCACATACATGAGTTTGATGTTTGTAGGTTCCCTTACACTTGTTTAAGTGTTAAAACAAAAGGGCAACCCATGATCAAACCGAAATCAAATCGAAAATCGTCTTTTTGGTGTTAAAATGTGTATTTACATGTTCTTGCTAGATTAAATGGTTTAAATTGTTAAAATATGTTTATGTTTCTGTAAAAAGAACAAGTTCATGCATAAAAGACAAGACTTCAATCATTGGATGAGGTCTAAAAATCGTTTGGTAGTGAAAAACACACCAAAAAGATCACTTTGTCATGCATGTAATCTGTCCAGATTTTGACCCTACTTGAAACGACCATAACTCAGTGAATAATGGTCCAAAAATCTCGATTTTTCTTCTGGAATTTAGCTTAATGTCTTACCTTTAAAACCCCACTGGTCTCACTCAAATCCATTGAGTTTACGACCTCCAAATATATCACACAAAACTGATGCGCAAACAGTAACTTTTCTGTGAGCACCTTGTTGTGATACTTGTTCATGGGTCTTAAGGTGTTCTATAAATCTAAGAAAAATTATTTTTAGACTCCTAACATGTGTATCTCAGTAGTATAAAAAGATAGGAATTTATCTTGGTGATTTACTATTTTTAGAAAATGCATGAACATCATGCATTATTCTAGCCTTGTAGAATGTAAATAATTGTGTTGTGATGAAGCAAAAATACAAAAATATTAGATAAAACGTGTTAAAAATTTGGGGATGATTTTTCTCAGTAACTATATCTTGAAAAGAATCTTGAAAATAAAAATGAGAATTTTTGGATAAACACAAGTAATTTTTCCTAGATTAATACAAATAAAGACTACAAAAATAAAAATATTCATGAAAAATACTTTTTGACATCAAATAAATATGGGAAAATTCATGTATCATTTTACACAGAAAATGACACTATACTCAAAATTTAACACTCCTTGGAAGTGTTTTGATATGTTTTCCGATTTACGTCTCGTTAAAACACATAAAGTTGGAAACCAAAGTTCCAGTGCTCAAAACGAGCTGAAAATTTTACACAAACCTAAAAATGACTTAAAAAGGATCTAGTAAAAATTCCAGAATTTTTCATGAATAATTACTATTTTTCCCATATTTATCACACCTTTTAGACACTATTTGATTAAAAATAATCTGTAAGTCTAAAAATCCCCAAATTTTCACAGAAAATTTGTAAATCATATTGTATATTGTATACTAAATTTGATAATTTTTGGAGTCTGTTTTCATGTGTTTCCATTATTTTATTCGCAACTTGAATGATTACCGACAACGTTAATTAAACGACAAATCAAACTCTAACGGCACTTTGTAACGTATTTGACTAGCTAAGCAATCTTAACAAACCATATTAGACGAGAATCTAATTAGGAACCTTGTATTCGTAGGTCTTGGATAGGAGTCACACTCGGTCGAAACGCGCATTACATCCATTCCGTACGCTCATTAACGATTGTGAGTTTACACAGCCCCTCTTTTTAACGTTTTACTTAAATGTTTAGGGGTGAAAAGCATGCTATATGATTTAATTACTATATTTGGATTACAAATACTATGCTTATGTTATACTTGATTTACGAATGCTATGCTTATACGATGCTCGTTTTACAAATGCTATGCTTACTTTCGAGTACTTGACATGGTTAAAATGCCGTATTGATTACGAATAACTTCTTGAATGTTTGAAGTTTATACGAACGTGATTATATGCTTGGTTTCTATCGTATCTAAAGTCCCCGGTATATCTACACGACCATTAACTCTATATGAGCCAAATGATGCATATGAATAGTACTATTTGGGAGCGAGACCACCTCCCCACTCACGCGGCCACGTGAGTGCATCCCATCATCCTAAATGCCAACGATAGGGCATCTCTCTTTGGGGCAAAGGTCTATCGGTTGTAGGTTTGGTTGTGGACTCAAGCATATTAACTCACTGTGACTATAGACAATATAACGTGATAGCATAGAAATTCATAAACGACTATAAACGTATGACGTTTTGAAATTTGAAACGATATTTCTTTGAAACTATAAACCTTACGACCCGAACGTTACAAAGACATTGTCATTTGAAACAATACTTCTTTAAAACCATAAATTTAAAACCTGAGTTTTACACTATAAATCATTGTGGTTGTGGACAATGATAGACGTGGTTTCATAATAACGCTTCGCATTCTTATGAACTTCGACATAATAAACCGTTGAGATTATAAACGTTTTGATATTGATTTGATGATCCATTGACTTTATAAACGTAACCTGAATCTATTAAATGCTACAATATGAGTTTTATACGCATAACTTGAACTTATTAAACACTATATCTTGAGTTTTATAAAAGTGAATTGAACATTTCTTTGAAAATATGAGCGTGGCGTTATGAATGAATTACGACTTTTAATTGAGTTCCAAAGGGAATCACTCCTAAACGAATCTCGTACTTAATTAAACCTCTTTTGCGAACAAAACATCGAATCACGAATGAATCTAACTATCAAATGAGTATCGCTCTTAAATGACCTTGTTTTAATGAATTACTTTCATAATTATCTGCGCAATAGCGCTTGACTATCCTACAAATTGATTTTCAGATGATTACCGTCTTTGTATGAGCCTCGGCACTAGACAGACTACTTTTGCGAACTAATCACGTAGTAACGTGGAACTTTTAAACTAGACTTTGTAAACACTTGAAAAGGGTCTTCCATTACACAAAACCTGTGTACTCACCAACTATGTTTCATAGTTGACCTGTTTATTTTTACATGCTTTTCAGGAATTAGTCACCACTTGTTTACTGAAGCTAAACCCGTTATATGATCTATGATGCTGTAGCGTTACGGGATTTTCTCTTTTGGATGTATTCGCATGTTTAGATTATTTACTTTTGTGCTGTAAACGCTTGTAAGACTTTATGTAATGTATTAATTGTGGACCGTTGAACGGTGATGTTTTGTAATTTTCGATTATGAAATCATTGTACTGTTACATCTCGTGTTTCCGCTTTAGCGGGGTGTGACAGTCGTTGCTTATAAGTCCTAAACGGTTATATACGTACTTAATTTTGAACATAAGTCCGTTGTTGCAGTTCTTAATTGAGTGTGCTAAAAATCTTAAAAGTCAAAAGATACGATAAATCGTACATATTAGTATTATCCTATTTTTTGTCTTTTGGAGAAATGTCTTAATGTACAGTATATGGTTGTCGGCTTGTGAGTCCGTATGTGCATGTAAGTCCAAAGCAACTATGTACGTTATTCACTTGAATGTACTTCGACATAATCCACTGCTAGTTATGTTAAAAAAAAATAGATATATATGATAAGAAAAGTATCTCAAAAGGTGTGATCATTGATTAGTGGTTAAATCAAGCTGTGATGTTCAGTGTATAATTTTCAGAATTTTTTTTTTTTTTGAAAGATATGATAGTGTTATTTTTGAAATGAGAAGATCATGTTTGTTATCATTTGAAAATTAGAAAAATTGATTAATAAACTTTGTACTTCAAGTTTTTCCTGATAAATCAAGCTTAAAACTTTTGATAATCTTAATAAAAACATGTTTCGTACTGATATGATTCCTAATCAGATTCAAATCTCCTTCAGAAAAAGATTGTTAAATTTTTAATTTGAATTTGAATTTTTATTCTATGTTATTTTTGATCAAAATGTCGTTTACAGTCTTGTTCAAGAAAATGCATCTGGAAAATAAAAGTTCAAAGTGATCGTTTACAGTCTTGTTCAAGAAAAAATTTCCACAAGTGATAGTCTGCGATTTTAATCATGCGATTTTATTATTAAGTTCGCTTATGCGACTTTAAGGTAAGTTCGCATGACCTGTTTAGTATGAATACATAACCCACGCGACTATACTTAATCATTTCTGATTAAGCTTGTGCGATTTTATACGCGACTTTACTCCAGCGATTCTGCGAACTTACTGAAATTTCAAAATTCTTGAGATTTAATCAGTGAAATCAGTTGAAATTTGTTTCTACTTGTGCGGTTTTATCAGAATAATTTAAGGTATTCATTTTAAGTCTTTATTTCATTGTATTTCATGATTAATTGATTGAAATTGTTCGGATTAGGTTTTATGATAAATGACGTCATGAAAATTGCTTGAAATATTGATTAAACTGATATACATGTTTGTTTTTGATGAATGCGGTCTATTGGTAAAGTTCTGGATATCAATTATACGTTCCTGATATGTTTTGTACTTAATTTCAAAAACTGATTGTTCGTCATGCGAACTTACTCTGCGAACTTAATGTGCGAACATATTCTGCGAACTTATATTTGAAAAATTGTCTGAGATTTTGTTCTGCGAACTTGTCTGAGACTTTAACATGAGAACTTGTCTGAGACTTTAAAACATGCGAACTTGTTCTGAGACTTTATCATGAGAACTTAGGATGAGACTTTATTTAGAGACTTTATTCTAAGACTTTAAGTTCGTCATGATATGTTGATTTCAAGTCTTTTAACTGTTAATCTTAACAATCTATCGTGCAACATTGCTATATTTTTATAGATTACAGATGGCTGATCCTAAGATGTTTGAAGGAAGGCACAACACCATTGCTTTAATTGATACAACTTTAACAAGTGCTGAGCCTTATTTGGATTTGTTGCACTTCTTACAACGATCAAGAATCCATTATGCACTCACTGCATCTACACCAGTATATGCCAATCATATTATAGACTTCTGGTCTAATGCGACTCAAGATATGGTCGATGGTGTACACAGATTGGTTACCACTGTCCTTGATCAACAAGTAATTATTACTGAGGATACAGTGCGTACGGTGTTGCAATTTGGGAATGATGCTAATTCAAGAATACTTTTCCCTGCAACTTTGGTTTCTGGATTCTTTCAGAGAATAGGATATCCAGATATCTCACCAGATCAATACAGGAAACAGAAATTATGTCCAGTATGGAGGTTATTCATGCACTTCTTGATTGTATGTTTGTCTGGACAAAAAGGAGGATTAGATGGAATGGGTCAGAGTTTGGCATCTGCTATGGTTGCTCTTACACTGAACAAGCCCTACAACTTCTCAGGATATGTCTTTGCAAACTTAATATCCAACATTTCAAGTCATACAAAGTTTTACATGTTTCCACGATTTGTACAGCTAATTCTCAATCACTTACTGCCAAATCTACCAACTCAAGGGATGCTTAATCTACGGTTAATTCCAATGACCAAGAGGGTTTACATGGATTGTCAGAATTACGGGCGAAATCCAACTCCAGCACTGATTCCAGTGTTTGGACATATCATTGATGAACACTATCAAGCACCAGTAAATGATAATTAGTTAGATGATCAAGAAATTCAAGAAGATCAAGAGCAAGAGGATGATGAACAACTTTTTGAAGCTCAGGTTGGAAATGAGAATGAAGACTTTGCTGAAAACATACAAGCGAATGAACCTGAAGAAGTGGGACCCAGTGAACCACAAACACATGAAGTTAATTCTTCTAGTTCAAATGAAACAAGTTCCTCAAGTGAATCAAGTGATGACACAGAAGAAGCTGAAGAACGAATACAACTTGAAAGAGAAAGAAATATAAGAAGGGAACGATTGCAAAAAGGCAATACTGAACTTAAAAGATTCTTACAACAGTCAAAACAACAGAAAAGAACTCTTGAAGCCGAGGCTGCAGATTCAGATTACGTTCCTGATGAACCTCCTCGTACTAAGCAAAGAAGAACTCGTGCTTCAACTTCACAAGTGCTGTCAATCAACCTACTCAACAAGAACCGATGACATCTTCTCAATCACCTCCGACTCCAAAAGCACAAACTTCAACTTCTGCTCCAATCTTAATGTCACAATTGTTAACGATAATGGAAGAGTTGCAAACATCGTTTGTAGATCAATCAAAGCTAATTGAAAAACAACAAGAACAACTGGATGCTCATGCAAAATTAATTGAATCTCAAAAAGAATTGATTGATGCCCAATCTGAAAGAATTGCAAAGTTAGAACAAGAAAGAGATGAAAAGAAAAATTCTGTTGTTCAGGGGGAGAATATAGAAGAGGAGAAAGAGGAAGAAGAAAAAGAGGTAGAAGAGGAAGAAGAGAAGGATGAAGAAGAAGAACAAGATGAAGAAAAAGATGAAGAAGATGAAGAAAAAGATGATTCTTCTTCTGATGATGATGATGCTAATGATGATTCTGATGATAAGGGAGATGGTGGAGCACAACCACAAATGGAAAACACAGAATCTGAAGCTGTTGATGAACAATCAGAATTTATGAGCGAACAACAACAGTCTGAGCAAACACATGAAAATAAACTACAAATGATTGTATATACTGGGCCAAGTGATAAATCTTTGAATGTGGAAGAAGATTTTCTGAACATTGAACCAATATCAGTATCATTTAATTTTGAAGAAAATCTAATACCGATGTTAGAATTTCTGGATAGAGAGATGGATGGATTGAATCAAGACTCAGAAGAAACTGTATCTGAAGAACTAACTTACAATCCGTTTGAATTTTCAAGTGAAGGTGAAGATATTGAGTTTGATAGTGTTGATGTGAATGATGACTTATGTGATGATGTTGTATTTGAAAGTGATGATGAGAATGATAGTGAAGAATTAGATGAAGAGATTGAAGCTGAGGCAAATCCTGAAATTCCAGAATGTTCAAGTTCTACTAAGCGTTCGGAATGGTTCAGGATACCTACACAAGCACCAATGGTTAAGAAGAAACTCTACAAAGTAAAGGGTGAATGTAAAGGTCAAATAATAAGTTGGAAATTTGATGATGACTTGAATATGATAGTGGTGAAGAGAACTGGTGGATTGCAATACTTTAAGAGAAGCTTTAAAGATTTGAGTACTCTTCCGAAGTGTGAAATATACAAGTTAGCTCAGCTAAATATCATTAATCACTCAGGATCGAGCATGGGAAGATACATTGAAAGCAATGTACAGAAAGAAGTAAGGCATGGATTTAATTTGATGAAGCCTACTCTTGGAAAAAGAAAGATTTACAAAAAGAAGATTAGTGCTTTTACAAACAAACCATGGGTGAGAATGGTTTATCCTCCGGTTAAAGCGTTAAAGAAAATTCCATTGGAAAAGCTACCAATTAACTTTGCTGAAAGATTGAAATGGTGGTACTACAACGGAACTACTGGAGAAGCTTGTATTGAAAGATTCAAGGATGAACAAAAGGAAAAGATTGAACAAGTCTTTGTTTATGATCCGATTAGTTTGATAAATCTCTCAAAGCAAGACTTACTGATGCTCAAAGACAACCACATAATGTTCAACAAGAATGAAGAAAATGAAGCTTTAAAATTTCATAATGTGGTGAAAATATGCATAAGGAATGGAATCTGTGCTGGAAGCAACCTCCCGAGTAAATGGATTTGAAGCTAGAAGACAATTAATCAAGCTACTGACAAGGGGGAGTTTGTTGATACATGTACAGTGTCAGCAACTTGATCAAAGACTTAGAAATCAGAATTTTTGTTTATGCGACTTTACTTAGCGAACTTATGTTTAGTGTCGCATATGCGATTTTATAGTTAGTGTCGCATAGTTAATTAGTGTCGCGTATGTTGTCTATAAATAGGCTGACTTTGTTCTTCATTTGTACAGAACAGAATATATACATTTCAGAGAAACTATTGTCATTTCAATTGTAATCATTCCTGTACTGATTCAATCGATTGATAATAAAAGAAAACCGTTATTTACATCACTCGTTCAATTTCTATACGTATTACTCAATTGTTTGTAGGATTCCGCACTCAGACAATTGTGATTGTGATCTGATCTGGATAGAATACAAGACCTACACTTTTATTGACTTTGATTTTAAAATGTCGAATCTCAACAAAATGATGGAAATGGATCATGAGGTTGGGAAGTCGGCATCACCTCCTAAACTCCTAAAGGGAGAAGATTACTTTTGGTGGAAAGATCGTTTTGAATCTTTCGCCAAGTACAATGATGTAAGGATGTGGATCTGCATCAAAGACGGATATGAAGCCCCAAATTATATGTTCGAAGGAAAACCAAAATTTGTTTCATATTCGTCGTTGAAGGAGGAAGAGAGAAAGATGTACGAAGCAGATAACAAAGCGTTATCTACTTTGACTATGTGTCTTCCTCAAGAGATCAAGCACACATTCAAGAAATACGACCTCTCTAGAGAGCTTTGGCTGGCTTTGGAGAAGTGGTTTGAGGGAAATGAACAAATCAAGGAGGGTAGATCCGATTTCCTTACTAAACAATTCTATGTTTTTAAGCATATACAATCTGAGTCATTGGAGGATATCATTACTCGATATTATCATCTGATGACAGAGATGGAAAATGTTGGTCTTAACTATACTGATATAGTTAAAAATAACAAACTTCTTGAGGCATTACCATCAAAGTGGGACATTTAAACCTTGATGATAAAGGAGAGTAGCAATTATAAGACTCTCACGCTTGATGAAGTGATAGGAAAACTGCGTGTTTATGACTTGAACATGTAGAGGAAAGAGACTGGATCCGATCAGGTTCAGGATCCAAGCGTTTACCACGGTAAACGGTCTGATTCCGTTGCGTCCGCAAGTAATGGTGTTGCGGCTTTTTATACTAGTGAGGCTGAGACAGACTCGGCTATTAGAAATTCTGGTAGCAATGTCAGTTACATTGCCTCATTTGAAGATTCAGGGATTGATAGGAAACCAAAGACTAGGACAACAAGTGGTATCAAATCAATGCCCATGAGCATCAAGTCAGCGGAAGAGGAAGTTGCCTTACTTGCCTCTTTCATAGCCTCACGAGAAAACTTCATCAAGGGTAAGATCACGGATCCCGAATTAATAAACGAGGATTATGATCAATTGGACCAAGATAATTTAGAGGAGATCGACTTGCAGTGGCAAATGGCCATGATTGCAAGAAGAGCTCAACGATTCATGAACAGGACTGGGAGAAAGTTTGTGAGTAGCAAACTAGGTTTTGACAAGTCCAAAGTTAAATGCTATAACTGTGATGGTTTCAGGCATTTTGCTAGGGAATGTCAAAGACCTAAGAGGGAACAAACTTCTAGTCATAACGAACAGAGACACTTCAGTTAAGGTTCCTCTACTAACAAACAGAGCTCAGGAAGTAATCAGACTTCAAGAGCTCTGGTGGTTCAGTCTGAAGAAGGAGCGTATGACTGGAGCTCTAAGTCTGAAGAACCACAAGCATTTATGGCCTCCATTAATGAATATAAGGAGGAAAGCAATGCGGGATCTGATTCAGAGAAGGACACTACAACCGAAATGGAGATTGAGGTACCAGCTGATGAAACAAGAATCAGGTCACTGAAGTCAACTGAGGACATGAGCTCAAAGGACTTCATTGCCTACATGGAAAATCTCGACGCTGATAAGCAAAAGGTACTACTTAATATAGATCTGGTAGTTAAAGCCTGTGTTCTTTGTACTAACTTTCAGGAACAAGCTGAGAAGTTGGTAGAATCATCTGATGTGATAACATCTCAGCTCAAATCTTTAAAAGAAGAGAACACTATTTTGAACATCAGAAACTCAGAACTAATAAGTAAATCAAAATCTGATAAAGAGGAAGTGAAATATTTGAAAGATAAGTTAAATGAGCAAAGTGTAATAAATTACTTAGCTCATGAACATATTTTAGAATTAACTAAACTGTCTACAGATAAAGAAAAGGAGTTGGCTGATGCTAAGGTTAGGATAGCAGACTTTAATAGAAAATTAGAATTAAGAAAATTTTCCATCGAAACCTTAGATAACATGCTTAGTGTTCAGAAACAACCTGGTGATCATAGGGGAATGGGTTACACTGAAAGCCCACCTCCCTTTAATCACAACAGTACTTTTATTTCTGATGATACTGAGATGTCAACATTAGATGATTCTGTCAATCACTCAGTAGTTCCAGGTTTAATGCAATTTGTTAGACCTGAGAAAGCTGAGATTATAAATGAACCGGAATCTACCTCGGCTGACACTTCCAAGACACCCATTTATGAAATAAAGATAAATTTTATAAAAGAGGGTGTGATGGGAAAAGAAAGTGTCAAGGAGACTTTAAATAAAACTATTAAATTTGTTTCACCCCAATCTGAAAATGAAAGTGTAAGTACTAAATTCGATAAGGGTAAACAAACTGAAACTGTCTCCTCTCCTAGTTTGCTTAACTTGGACAACCAAACGGATCAAAAGGCCTTGAATAGGGCCTTTGTGAAACGTTCTTGTTTTGTGTGCCATCAAAAGGGACACATAGCAAGTATTTGTCCAACTAAGGGCAAAAGTGGAAAGTCATAGGTGAAGAAAGACCAATCACCTGTGAAATCTATTTCGTCTCCTAAAAGGAAAAAGTCTCCCGAGACGAATAATATAAAACAGAGAATGTCCAGTGACAATGCAGGGACATCTGGGAGGAATGGGTTGGGATTTAAGAGAACTTCAAGTTCTCAAAGAATACAACCTTCACAAAAATCTGTGAAGTTCACGACCAATGACAGTACTAGGAGCACTACTCCTGCTGGAGGAAGCTCTCATGGACAGTCATCCAGGTCAAAGACTCCACAGAGATTTCAAACTCCCAACAGTAGATTTACTAACCTGAATAGTCATAATAGTAATAATAGGAATTATAATAATTCAAATTATAACTATCCATCTAGGGCTAGGTCTACTTCAAACCCTAGACCTATTAATCCGAGACTTTTCCAAAAGTCTCTTGAGCGAAAGCCTAGTGGCAGTTCCTCCCATGCTCCAACGAGTGCGATTCCCAAAGCATCTAGCTCTATTAATAAGAGTAATGGATACTTGAAGGAGCTTACATTCGTTGATGAGGATGGCCGACCCAAGACCGTAGTGGCTTGGGTCCCCCTTAATGACTAATTGTTTTAAATCTTTGTGCAGGAGTTAACCAGAAGAGCTATTAACTGGTGATACGTTGATAGCGGTTGCTCACAGCACATGACGGGGGAAAGGCAAAATCTTGTGGATTTCGTGCACAAGAAAGGAGGATATGTTAACTTTGCTGGAGCAAAAGGTGGACAGATCACGGGAGTAGGTGATGTCACAAATGGGAAAATAATGTTAGAGCAAATCAACTATGTTGAGGAGCTGAAACATATCCTCATGAGTGTATCTCAGATTTGTTATAAAGGACATCCCATCCATTTCACAGATAGAGAGGCATTAATACTGAAACCAGGATTTGTCATTCCAAAGGAATGGATTGTCATGAGGGCACCTAGGAAGAATGACACTTATGTGATGGATATGAGTGTTGCCGAATCTTCTCAGGAGTCGACTTGTCTAATATCCAATGCCTCTGAAACTGATTCACAGTTGTGGCATAGGAAAATGGCTCACTTGCACTTCAGAAAAATGAACTTTATAGTAAAAAATGGACTAGTGCAAGGTGCTCCATTACTGAGATTTGGGTTAGAGGACAAGTGTCTACCGTGTCTAAAAGGAAAACAACACAAGAAACCTCATAAGTCCAAAACTCAGAATTCCTTTGCCTCAGCTTTTGACCTTCTTCACATGGATTTGTTCGGTCCTGTGAATGCAAGGAGTATAGGCGATAAACATTACTGCTTAGTTGTTACTGATGACTACTCGCGATTCTCATGGGTATTCTTTTTGGGAACAAAGGATGAGACAGCTGAAATGTTGATGACATTCTTTACCCAGATTGAACATCAATTTGGTCAAGGGGTCAAGAAAATTAGAAGCGACAATGGCCTAGAGTTCAAAAACTCGGTGATGAACGTCTTTTGCTTAAGCAAAGGAATTCAACATCAGTTTAGTGCACCCTATGAGCCACAGCAAAACAGAGTCGCAGAAAGAAAGAATAGAACCTTAATTGAAGCAGCAAGGACAATGCTGGCTGATTCAAAGCTTCCGGTCATTTTCTGGGGAGAAGTAGTGAATACAACTTGTCATGTACTTAACAGGGTTTTAACCGTCAAAAGACATAATAAAACGTGTTATGAACTTTTAAACGGTAGAAAACCAAACCTTAATGGTCTTGAACTCTTTGGTGTTCACTGTACATTATTGAAGACCAAAAATCAACCAAAATTTGGTGAAAAGGCTGAAGAAGGATTTTTCCTAGGTTATGAGGCCCGACTCTCCAAACAAAAGGGTCTTTAATAAAACATCTGGTAGAGTTGAGATTGTATACAACATACAAGTCACATCTTATACCCCAGCAGTACAAACTGGACCAGATTGGTTATTCAATTATGATGTTGTCTTCAAATCTTTTAATCTTCCTATCCTAAGTGACATTGACACTTTAGGATTAGAACATGTAGTACTGGATGACGGTGAAAACAATGGTTTTGCACCTAGATCTAGTGTTCCTTGTTCAGAAGGTCCCGTTGATAAAGGGAAAGATATTAGTGTCGATCCTATTGCGGATAGTGATCCAAGTCTGAATGACATTCCATCTTCTTCAGATGTTACAGATTATGTGCAAGAAATTGCTGAGGATGAAGTACCACCTCAGGGGGAGATTGGATCAAATCTAGGATCTGACCTACCGGTTGATACTACGATTTCTACTCGTGTGAACAAATATCATCCAATTGATAACATAATTGGTGATCCAAGTTCTCGAGTGAAAACTCGTAGAGAAATCTCTGACAGCTCAAGCCTCTATGTGTCGATCCAAGATACTGGGATAATTCATAAATGCTTTACAACTGTTTTATTTCTCAATTAGAGCCGAAAAATATCCAAATGGCTCTTAAAGAGAACTCCTGGGTAGAAGCAATGCAAGAAGAGCTTGCACAATTCAAGAAGCTCAAGGTATGGGAGCTAGTTGATCTACCAAAAGGACAATTTGCAATAGGCACCAGATGGGTGTTTAAGTGCAAATGATATGATATAGGGATAGTAACACGAAACAAAGCAAGGCTAGTTGTTCAAGGATTTAAACAACAGGAAGGGATAGATTATACTGAGGTGTTCGCACCAGTAGCAAGGCTAGAAGCAATTCGATTTTTTCTAGCATATGCTGCACATAAAAGAATTAAAGTCTATCAACTCGATGTAAAGAGTGCCTCTCTATATGGTAAAGTTCAGGAACTGGTTTTTGTTCAGCAAGCTCCGGGGTTTAGTGATCCAGATTATCCGGACAGAGTCTATAAATTGGATAAGGCTCTGTATGGACTGCATCAAGCACCCAGAGCTTGGTATTAAACACTATATACTTATCTCTTGGAAAACGGGTTCAAGAGAGGTCAAATAGATAGTACGTTATTCATCATGTGGAAGAAGGATGATTTCCTACTTGTACCAGTGTACGTCAATGACATAATCTTTGGATCATCTGACGAGAACATGTGCAGAGACTTTGAACAAGTGATGAAGCGACGGTTTGAGATGAGTGCCATGGGAGAATTAAACTTCTTCTTAGGATTACAAGTTGATCAAAAGAAGGACGGATTCTTCATTCATCAGACGAAATATGTGCATGAAATGCTCACTCGTTTCAACATGAAGGATAGTTCGTCTTATGGCACTCCGATTCAACAGAATCACAATCTTGGACCGGATACTGAAAGTACTGAAGATGTGGATCCGACTCAATATTGGACCATTATCGGTTCTCTCATGTATTTAACCGCTTTAAGACCCGACATAATGTTTGCAGTCTGCTTGTGTGCTAGATTTCAATCAAATCCTAAAGAGTCACACATGAAGGCAGCAAAGAGAATATTGCGTTATCTACCGAAGTTAGGTCTTTGGTATCCCTCCGGAGGCAATTTTGACTTTGTAGCCTATACCGACTCAGATTATGGCGGATGTAACTTAAACAGGAAATCAACCACGGGTGGTTGTCAATTACTAGGTGGTCGCATTGTCTCTTGGCAGTGTAAGAAACAAACCACGGTCGCCATCTCAACCTGTGAGGCTGAGTATGTAGCAGCCGGTAGCTGTTGTTCACAAGTTTTGTGGATACAACAACAATTGCGTGATTATGGTTTAAATTTCTCAAACAACCCTATTTTGATTGATAATCAGTCAACCATGTCTATAACTAATAATCCAGTTAAGCATAGTAAGACGAAACATATTGATATTAGACATCATTTCATTCGTGACTGTGTTGAAAAACATATGTTTAAATTAGTTACGGTAACCACTGATGACAATCTAGCCGACCTGTATACCAAGGCTTTTGATAGGTCTCGGTTTGAGCTTTTAATCCAACTAAATAGGATGAGTAATCCTGAGTAATTATTTCCCACAAGAACTATGTCTATTTGTAGTTTATTTCTACCTTTATCTTATATTTCTTTTATTTTATCTTTGCAAAACAAGGAAAATTGAGGGTCACTGTACTAGTGCAAAGAAATGACGAAATCATTACCCATGCCTAGAACATTTTAAATGTGTGGCCTTTGGATGTAGAACATACACAGTAAATGTACCTAAAATGCAAAGTATTTTATAGCTTCACTATTCGGTGTATTGGTAGGCATTCGACATAACGGTTTTCAAGTACTTAATCTATATACTAAATAATGCGATTTTTTTGTGAAATCTTTATGTTGATGTACGACTTAAGTCTTAATTCTTAGGAAATAGATTGTACCTTAATGATTGCTATCGGATAAATAATTAAAATAATTCATCTGGGGGGTTCACTGACCGTTTCTTCTGCTACATCTTGAAACATGCTGAACTAGACTCAATCAGTGTATCCTAAATCTGGAACAAACTCGACCGCGAAATAAGAATACCGTTTTCAAGGTCTCTAGTCAAACTATGTCGCTTTGTTGTACGAAAGTACAGACCTGTCACCTCTGGTTTGATTTTAGATTTGTTTGCTTCTAACCCTAGTCTTGTCTTATATCTGAAACATGTACCTATGTGCATTGCTTATAATACAAAATGACTTGACTTTAAAGATGATATAAAAATATGAAAAATATCCGATACATGATATTCTAGACTTTCTAGATTCTAAGGGTATATCAACTGTAAGATACATAGTAAGTCGTAAACAATAATTCAATGTGTACTTGAGAATTCTTCATGTCAAATGCTTAAGTGGACTACAATACCGATAATCGTAGTGTTCTATAATTTACAACAAATAATAACAATGGAATAAGTCAAATTTCCTATCTGTGTATTTTGCTCATCATGGCTAATTCGATCTTTGTATCAGTGACACTCTCAAAAAGATTGTACGTTTCCACAACATGAACAAATTCATATTTGCATTTTAAATTTTAAGTTATTTTATCTTATTTTATTTTAATTAATAAAAGGTTATTCGTTTACGGGAAATACGTACATTTAGTTCGATTCGTTGCTCAAACCCTGCTCCATTGAGTGCCGAAGTATGTTTGTCTTCGCAAAATGATTTTAAGTTTGAAAAATTGAAAGTTTGAAAACTTTAAATTTTGGCTAAGTTTATCTAAGTTTGAAATACGTACTTAGATGTTCGAATGACTAAGTTTGTACGAACTTAGAATGGGTATATAAGGGGCTAACCGGGTCAAACCCCTTTTCGAACCTACATTCATTCGAACTTACCTGGAGCCTTCGAACTTACATTCGAACTTACTATTTTCATTATAATCGGACTTAATCTTGCAATCTAATCCGTGTTAGACCATTCTAATCCAATAGAAATCATCTCTATACTTACACGAACCTAAGTAAGTAAACATTTCAGCATTTGAATCGTTAAAACACGTTAAACTCAAAATTAAAGTGGGTTTTTATAAAAACAACTTTAACTTAAACATTTGACGTGTGTTTATGGTTAAAATTGATTGAAACTTGTTGCACAACATCATCTGGACCTATGTGAATCTATTTCATGTGCCTGATCATGTTATAATTGCCAAAAAATTTAAAGTTGATAAAGGTGTTCATCGTTCGAACTTACTGGTTCGTACGAACTTGTAAGTTCGTACGAACCTAGCCAAGTGTAAGTTCGAACGAACTTAAGTTTGACTTAGTCAAACAGTAAGTTCGTACGAACCTACTTAGGTTTGCAACACAATAATCATTTTATTTAACATTATGTATTATAACCTATATTAAATTGTTGAATCTATCTTGCAGGATTCTAAATTGATTATAGTTTATATCTAACATTATTGTTATCTACTTTTAACTTGTTTTTGTCATGTGTGCAGATATGGTTGATCAACGTGCGTTCTATGACAAACATAATCTCGCCATTTCTTTTGATCTGGCTGATGGGAACACTGACCCATTTCGAGGCATGTTGGACTATCTCATGCGCTCAAGAGTGTTCTACGCACTGACTAACTCACCGACGTCGAAGTTTGAGTTCTTAAGACAATTCTGGGCGACTGCTGAGCATGATTGTCGCCCTAACCCTCCAGTCATCTGTACAACTGTAAACGGAAGGGTTATTGAGTTCACTGCAGCCTATCTACGGATGGCGTTGCATCTGGGAAAAGAGGCACAAGATAATGGCCCAACCTCCTTCCCATTAAAATTATGTGCTGGGGCATTTCAAAGGATGGGTTATGTGGGTGATGTGACCCACACCCAGTATATGAAGAGTCTATTGTATGGGCAATGGAGATATCTGATGCATATCTTGTTGGTCTCCTTCGGACCAAAGAAAGTTGGGTTTGACACCATGAACCACAAGATGCAATATGGCATGGCTTCATTGGTATATAACAAGCCATACTGCTTCTCTCAATTCTTCTTTGATGAGATGGTGCAGCAGGTCAAGGGGAGCGTCAAGGATCGATTTATCCTATACCTATGCTTTGTGATGATGATTTTGAATGGGTTGATACCTAATCTCCCAGCTGGCGACCCAATTGTTCATCTGGTGTCAGTGGATAAGAAGATTTTCATCCATTGTCTTAGTCACAGCAGCCGGTGTGCTGTTGCTGACAGGCCTCAGGCAGTACCTTTGTTTAGGGCAATTATTGATGAGAATTATCAAGCCCCACCCAATGACGGGTGGTGGGATGTTCCACAGGCCGAAGAACAAGCTGCTGAGTCACCCCCTCAGGCTCAAGCTGAAATTCTAGCGCCACCGCAAGTGGTGGTTGAAGCTCAACATGAAGTTTTTGAAGAAATCTTGCACCAGCTAGAGCACCCTGTTGAGGGCGAGCGAGTTGTAGTTGATATTGCTGAAGCTGTAGTGCGAGATGTACTGCAAGGTGGTGCCAGCTCAAGTGCTGCGGCCACTGAAACAAGACCAGATTACGATGAGGTCTTAAGAGAAATCAACACATTTTTCTCTGCAGGTGATGCAGGATCCCCGCCTGCTGATGAGGCCGGAAAAAGCAAGACTACTGATTTTGAGGCCACTGAGACTGATGTCGATGATGATGATGGTAATGATGCTGATGATGACGATGATGAGGACAGACCCATGATTGGGTTTCATGGTTCTCGAGTATTTTACTTGACCCCAAGGCGGCACTGGTAAAAGAAAAAGGGAAGAGGAAAGTTCAGGAAGAAGATGATACGGATTATTTTCCAGGGGGAGACGAAGCCGCTGACTCCAAAACAGAACAGTATGAGCTGCGGGCTCGCAAACGCCAGTGCTCCACCGGCGTAGTTATTCGTGAGGGTGGTGCTCCTCCCCAAATCATAACTCCCACTCCACCAACTGTTCGACCTTCCACCGTCCAACCGCCGGTCACTACACCAACAACCACTTCTACTGCTCCACCTACAACAACAACTACCACAACTCCAGCGATTCCACTTCCGAAATCTCCTTCCACTACAACTACCACACCTCCATCAGTTGCCACTCCTCCTCCAACTCAATCGACACCGTCTATTCCCAACACTGCTGCTGGTCTCTCTGATCCGGACAAATTCACATATCTTGAGGGCCGGATCACAAGTTTGGTTGATATGGTTGCAGATTTGACTGCCGTTGTTGCTAGTCAAGAAATCCGAGTTAACAATTTAACGGATTTAAATCACCAACTTGAGAAGAGAAATGATAAATTGGAAGAGATATTAAGTGAGAATATGATTCTTCTCTTTCGGTTGAAGCGCAAGGTAGCTCAGGGGGAGATGATGAGCTGCAAAGACGATGAGTTGAGAAGAAAAAGAGATCATGACCATGACGATGATCCCGAGGCTTCAAAGGAAGGTGAGCTGCCTAGATTTTCAACTGGAAGACTAGTGCCACAGGCTCAGGGGAGTTAAGTCAAAAAGAAGGAGCGAGTGGTTCAACTCAAACTCCTGTCAATCTGGATGAATCTGACACCATCAAAGCACTGTTTGGATTAGACGAATTCGATAGCAATGGGTCAGAACTTGAAGAAGGAGAGATCTTTAGTACAGATGTTGCAGATTGGAAGTTAGACGAAGAAATGGTTCAAGATACAAATATTGATATTGATGAACACGTCGTGGCGAAGCAACCTATCACTGAAGTGATAATTGAGAATGAAACTGGTGAGAAGATGCTAGATCGCAAGGATCTAGAATAAGAAGATGATGAAGTCCTTGACGATGAGCTAGATGCTGAAAAAGAACCGTCCAGAGCATAATTGAAAAGATTGTGGTTTAAAAAGGCTGAAAAGGAACCATAGATAAAGTACAGAGGAGATATTAGGGTCAAGGGATCGGGCGAACTGAATAAAGGCATCATAAGTTGGTTTTATGATTGTGAACTCAAACTGTTTATAATTAAAAGATATGATGGAATTCAGTACTTGAGTAACAAACTGAAGGTAGTTAGCTCGTTGCCGAAAATTGAATTGAAGGAACTGGTCTGGATTGACTTGGTGAATCGTGGAAATGATCCTTACTCCTGGACTTTAGAAAGAATTGTTAGGCGTGAAGGAAGAGCGAATAAATTCGTTGATTTAAAACCAATGGCAGGTAAAAGAGTTCCTGACTTGACCAGGATTGATCCCACTACTAACAAGCCATGGATGAAGATGGTTTATAAACCAGTCAAGTGCTTGAAGAGGGTTCCATTGAAGAAGATGCTACAGGATGTTCTAGCAAACCTGAAATGGTGGTATGTTGATAGTGAAACTGCAGAGGCAGTAATGGAGGAAAATGAAGGAAATGTGGTGCTGAGAGTGTACGACAGTTTACACCTGGTAAACTTGTCAAAGGATGATCTAATGAAGCTGCATGTCAACAAGATTCTCTAGAGAGATAATTGGAGACACGAGGGCCGAAGATATCAAAAGGTTGTCAAGGTGTGTGTCGAGAAAGGGATCTGGGTTGGAAGTCATCAAAGCTGATCAGTAGATGCTCAGAAGACTAAGTAAAGACTGAAGACTAATAGAGCTATTGTCAAGGGGGAGTCTGTTGGTACATGTTTGTGACAACAGCTTCTATTATGTAATAGATTAGTTCTTGTAATAGTCTTTGATATTAATAAATGAATATTTTGTTATATGATTGTTTATTAATGTGTTAGAAACATATTTGTGTTATGTGTAAGTTCGCATGAACCTATAGGTCTGGTACGAAATTGGGCAGGTAAGTTCGTACGAACTTGTAAGTTCGTACGAACCTAGCTGCCTATAAATACAAAGTTCGAAAATATCATTTCAAAGCTTTTATACGAACTGAGATCAGTAGACTAAGTTCGTACGATTCATTATAGTTCGAATACATACGAAGTAAGGGTTTGTAAGTGAGATAGACGTGTTTTAGACACTCGTATCGTTTCTTAGAGTATTCCGCACTCTAACAAGCGTTGTTACCCCGTTGGATCCGTTCAAGGGTGACCTACATGTTTTTCTTTTTTTAGGAAATGTAATGTTTTTTTTTAAGAAATGTAATATATTTTTTAATTATTGTAACGTTTTTATTTTAATGAAATGTGTTTTATTTTAATTATTGTGTTTTAAATATATAAATTAAAAACTGACCGAAAAACTGACCGTGACCATTGGCACGGGTGAGTCAGTTATTAGTCAGTTTCAGTCAGTTTCAGTCAGTTTTAACAAAAACTAACGTGACACTGATTTACCACAAAGTGACCAGTCAATTTTGATTGAGCATTGAATATGATCGCAGCACTTAAAATTAAAATTAGAAATAAGAGCCGGAGCTTAAGAATAAATATTTTACAATTCGAAAAGCATTTTAATGGAAAACTCTTTTACTTAGAAAGGTAAGTTATGGGATATGTAATACTGTGACGTGTCGCATGTTTTCTTCTTTTGTCATCTTGCTTTACATTCGCTATATCTTTTAACTTGATCCGTTTGACTCCAACGAAACCGATATTATTTACAAGTATATTATCATTATTTATTATTATCATTAACATTATCAATTATCAATTATAATTATAACAGATTTAAAAAAAACTCAAATAAAAATAATTATTATGATAATAATAATAAAAATGATCACTTTTAGAATTATATACTTTTTAACGTCAAATAAAAAATTATAAAAAAACATATAATACATATTATAAAACTTTTAGAGTTAAAAATGATAAAAATTATAATATATAAATTTAAATTGTATATCATATTTTTTTCTTGATATAAATCAATTTTATATTATAAAAATTAACGTTATAATATTTTACTATTATTTAAAAATATATATATATATATAAATATATCTAAATTAAATTAAAAATATTAATTGTTACAATTACCATACACTAATCTCTCTGTTTATAATTTAAAATTTAGAAAGCCCGACACTTGATGATATTTAATTTCTCAGCCTTTATTAAATACCAAAAATGGACAGTGGGTTCCGCCCACGCTAGTTGCATTTCGTCAGCTGAAAGGCCTTCTTCATTCAACAGCCAGCCCCCAAAATAAGAAAACCAGAATTCTCTTTCATAATACCAAGATGACCGTCCAAATTATGTCATCAGTACACAATCTATAAACGAAAATAATACTACTACTACTATAAATTAGTGTATAAACTCCGTTAAAAATGACTCAACCTGAGCTTGCCGGAAAACATAATGACCGGGATGTTGTCGGAGGTCGAACAATTGTAGTCGGAGTTAAATTAGATTCAGAAAGCAGAGAACTTTTGACCTGGGCGTTAGTCAAAGCAGCTCATCCTGGTGATCATGTTATTGCTCTTCATATTTTATCCAATAATGGTAATAATTATTGTTGTCTTTTTCTATTATTATATTTATTTTATTTTATTTTTTGTTGTAAAGCTGACATCTCATCAAGTTTACTCACAAATTTGTGCTTTGTACAATATTTTTAGCTAGTTTGTTTTATGGTCTTCAATTAATTGGTCTAGGGTTATTGATGAGTTTTATTTTTAATTTGTTTATTGTGAATAAATAGTGGACCATGATGGGAAATCATCACTGTTATCACTGGTGAAAGCATTTGACTCAATTCTTGCTGTTTATGAAGGATTTTGTAACCTCAAACAGGTTTGAATTTATTTATTTGTAATTTTTGTATAAAAAGGTCGTTTTTAATGGAAAATGATGAAATTAAATTGGGGATATGCAGGTTGATCTTAAGTTAAAGATATGTAGAGGTGGTTCAACTCGAAAAATTATTGTACGGGAAGCGAAATCTTATGGTGCTAATGAGGTTATTGTTGGAACTGCAACAACTCATCATGCAATCAAATCATCATCTTCTGTTGCAAAATATTGTGCTAGAAAATTATCAAAGAATTTTTCAATAGTTGCTGTTAATAATGGTAAAGTTGTGTTTCATAGGGACTCCCATTCATCGCCATCAAATGTCAGTGACAAAGGTAAAAGTTTATTACTTTTGGCTAATTTTTTAACCAGGACCTGAAATTGGGGTTAATGTGACTTTTGTATTAATGGGTCCTTTGCAGATCATCATAAAAGCCGATTCTTGAGCGTGATTCATAGATCATTTAGTTTGTATCCTAAGTTACTAAAAATTGGAAATGAGGGGAATAAATGCAATCAATTTGGTTGCAAGAAATTGGAGTTAGCTTTAATGAAAACCCAATCTAATGGTTTGAAATCCAATTGTTCGATTTGCTCACCGGATTCAGTTCTTCCAACCACTGCCTGTGTTCTTGAGGAAAGCGGTGATGATAACGTTGAAATTTTTTTGGCTTTAGTGCCTGTACCAAATAAATTGCTTCTGGAAGCTTCTAAAGATTTGCCTGAGCTGAAACCTGGTTGGCCGTTACTTCGCCGAGCCATTTCTTCGAATAGACTTTCCTCGGATCGATCACCAGCCCGTCAAATCTCTGTGGTTCAATGGGCTATGAGGCTGCCCGTTAGAAATCAGTTACTTCTTACAAATTCAGATTTGAGTGACGAAACAGTTGATAACAAAATAGACAGATCTTTAAATGGTGAAAATGGAGCTATTGTGGTCCATGGTGACGATAATCTATTTGATTCGAGTTCTTCGGTGAATACTGATTCAATTAGCTTAGCAGAAAAATTGGAGGGCCTTCATGAAAAATACTCGAGTAATTGTAGATTGTTTAAATTTGAAGAACTAGTAGCATCAACAACGAACTTCAAGCCTGGTTTGTTCCTTCATTACGTTTATTCTCTTTAGGTATGTTAGGTTAAATAATGGTTATGTTAAGCAATTATTTGTTAAAATTTGTAGAGAATATAATTGGTGAAGGAGGCAACAGTCAGGTGTACAGAGGTTGTCTTCCTGATGGCAGAGAAGTGGCTGTTAAAATCTTGAAGGCATCTGAAGATGTACTGGAAGAGTTCATGTTAGAAATTGAAATAATTACTGCTTTACACCATCAAAATATTATTTCGCTTTTTGGGTTTTGTTTTGAAGACAATAAACTACTTTTGGTTTATGATCTTCTATCAAGAGGAAGTCTTGAAGATAATTTGCATGGTATTCTAAGTTTTGTGTTATATTTCACTTTTTTATGTTTTATTTTTTATCTTTTTCATAAGTCACTTTATAAGAAAAACAAAATCAGGAGGGAACAAGACCACATTTGGATGGTTTGAACGTTATAAGGTTGCTGTGGGTGTGGCTGAGGCACTCATTTATCTGCACACTAAATGTGATAAACCCGTGATCCACCGAGATGTTAAATCATCAAACATCTTGTTATCTGATGATTTTGAGCCACAGGTGTGTTTTACCTGGACTTTTAATCCATTGTTTAATATATATATATTAGTTTATTAAGTTCAGATCTAGCTGCTTCTGATTATTGGATCAAATAATAAGATTAGGATAATTAGTTAGCTGGAAGAAAACTGATTATGAAAGGGTAAAATAAGGTTTTAACTTAATATGAGACACTTTTGCTTCCATCTCATAACAAGCGTCTCCTTTTAAATTTAAAATTTCGTAAGTAATAAGAATTTGCCAAACACTTTCCTCCTATTTTCTCGAAAATTTTTCTAGAAAAACTAGAAAACTTCAAGTTTGTGTTCAGTACAAATTCCTTAGAAAACAAAATCTCTGATTTGCTTTTTATAACTACAAATCTGAAAACTATGATTTATGGTTTCGTACATTTTCTTTTTTGAAAATGAAAAGAGAACATGTTTTCTAAAAAGAATTTGTTATGGTTTTATAACATGTTCTCTAAATTTTCATTAGTTTTCTAGAACCATAAAACATTTTTCATTCTCTAGAAAAGTAGGTTTAAAAATGGAGAAAAGTTTTTGTAACTAAGCGTGCACCCTAAACATCTCGTTTTCTGATTAGTGTAACTTCAGATAGTAAAAGCAAAGCACTATTAAAATGAAAATGCCTAAGTCGGAATTTCTTACATGGTGGTAAGCTTGACTATGCTATTTTGCTTATTTCAGCTCTCTGATTTTGGACTCGCTAAATGGGCTACACCAACTGGACTGCATATAACCTGTACTGATGTTGCTGGCACATTCGGGTTTGTATATACCACCTTAATTTTTCATTTTTTGTGAAACTTAAAAGTAAAATTATACTGAATTAACTGACAAAGTTTACATGAAAAGAACTTTACTTATATTATAATTAGTGGATCAACTTATATGATGCAGTTATTTAGCTCCCGAGTATTTTATGCATGGAAAAGTTACAGAGAAGATAGATGTATATGCGTTTGGTGTTGTACTTCTTGAGCTTCTAACGGGAAGGAAACCAATAAGCAACGGATATCCAAAGGGTGAACGGAGTTTGGTTATATGGGTATGTCAGTTTATGACTTCAAGCGCGTTACTTATATATCCTTCAATTCTAGAGATGGCAACAGACAGGTCGAGCGGGGTGGCTTACGGGTTGGGCTGATTTTCTAGTAGGGGTCAAAAGGGATTGGATTGACATGTAACAGCTGTTCCCTGTTTGTATAAGCGTTTTTTCCTTAAATTCGGTGATAAGAGTTGTTTCATTATAACAATAAACTATACTTTAAAATAAAACCACTTGAGAGAAGTTTCATGCATGAGTTAAAATTTTATTTATCCTAATGCAATACAAATTTAGATCTTTTGGTTTCTTGTTTATGTTATTAGATACAACATTTGTGGTGTGCAGGCAAAGCCAATTCTGAATAGTGGGAAATTTGCACGATTGTTAGACCAGAGCTTGGGGGATGACTATGATGCCGACCAGATGGAGAGGATGGCTCTTGCTTCTATGCTCTGTATTAGACGTGCACCACGTGCTAGGCCCCAAATGAGCACTGTAAGTACTTTGAAAAGCCTCTAAACATTATATGACACAAGTCTGATGATCACACTTGCTACTTCTGTTTCGTGACTTTTAGGATCCAAAAATGAACTCTCAATGCAATACTTTGCCTTTTGAGGTATCCTAGTCAGGTCCTGATTTAAAGAAAAAAGGTTTAGTTACATAAAGAGCACATATTGACCGACATTGGGTAGTACATTGGCATGTAGATTGTGACTGCCTCAGTAATTGTCTTCTGCTATTATTTACCATTACAGATTACTCAAATCAAAGATAATTAGGCTAATCTGTTCCTTGGGTCTTGGGAGGTTACAAAGATGATGCTCGTAGGTGATTTAACGTTTTACGAGTTCGGAAACACGAATAATGGTTCACTGAATCAACATGTTAAACGACAATTCTTCTCACATACATTTGTAGTGCTATACGTACAATCTTAATTTATCAAAAATAAATATACAACAGAGTAATGACTCATTTAATAAAATATTTAGGGTGTGAAATATGATTAAAATTTTTTTATAAGGTTGTTTTTGCATACTTTGGGCCATACTATACGTCTCCTTTTTAAGAATTCCCTTCTTGTTTTACTTTCTCCTTTGTAAGAATTCCCTTGTTTTACTTGCTTGACCTGCATGATAAAAAACCAATTTGGAAGCGACTCATTCAGAGTCAAAACTAGTAATATCACTTGCTTGCTGCTTGTTCAACTCAAGCTGACTTGATTTCCTTCACACAGGTTTTAAAACTGCTTCAAGGTGACATTGAAGGGACAAAATGGGCTCGGCTAGAACTCGACTCTTCAGATGGGTCTGATGCAAGATTACATATTAGCAACATACCTGAAGAAACAGAGGGCTTAGAAGACGTGGGTTTTACTTTGCAATCAAATCTAAGGTCACATGTTAACCTTGCATTACTTGATATTGAAGACTCGTCTCTTTCCATGAGCAGTATCGAGGAAAACATGTCCATAGAGGAATATCTTCGAGGAAGATGGAGCCGATCGTCAAGTTTTGATTAATTTGTAGTAATAATAACTATATTTTGAAGCAATTGGATTGTTGCTGATCGTGCTGGATGGATGAGAGGTTGTTTGGTGGAGTAGAAGACCTCCTCCGTGTCAGTTGAAATCAACTGAACCTCAATCACAGAGAGCATTTTTTTTTTCTTTTGGGGTGATCAAATGTGAACAAACATGTTTCTTAGCTAATAAAATGTCATCATATTTTTGATGCTTGTAATATCTTTTTTTGTTTAGCTTATTGATATATTTAAAGCGACTCGAAAATGATGTTGACTTATCAAGTTCTCATCAATGATATGTCCAAACACTGGAATCAGTGCTGGAGTTGGATTTTTACCATAGTGTTGACAGTCAACATATACTCTTTTTGTCATGGGAACCAGTCTTAGAGTATACATCCCTTGATTAGGTAGATTTGGATGTAAATGATTAAGAATCAACTGAACAAATCTAGGAAACATATAGAACTTTGTACGACTTGTTATGTTGGAGATCATGTTAGCAAATACATATCCAGAGAAATTGTAGGGCTTGTTCAAAGTAAGGGCAATCATTGCAGATCCCAAACCGTGACCCATTCCATCTAATCCTCCCTTGCGTCCAAATAAACAAATAATCAGAAAGTGCATGAACAATCTCCACACAGGACTCGGTTTCTGTTTCCTATACTGGTCTGGTGAGATTTCAGGATAACCAATTCTCTGAAAGAATCTAGAGACCAAAGTTGTAGGGAAAAGTATTCTATGATCTGCATCATTCCCAAACTGCCATACTGTACGCACTGTGTCCTCAGTAATGATAACCTGCTTATTAAGAACAGTGGTAACCAGTCTTTGTACACCATCAACTGTATCGTGCGTTGCATTTGTCCAAAAATCTATAATGTGGCTGGCATATACTGTTGTAGAAGCAGTGAGTGCATAATGAACTCTTGATCGTCTCAGAAAGTTCAGTAACTCCAGGTATGGTTGTGCACTGTCTATTGAAGTATCAATTAGAGCCGTGGTGTTGTGCCTTCCTTTGAACATCTTTGGATCAGCCATTCTGTAATCTATAAAGAATATAGCAATTTTGCACGATAGATATGTTAAGTTTAACATTTAAAAGATTCAGAATCAAAATATCATTGCCGACTTAAAGTCTCAAAATAAAGTCTGTAACTAAAGTCTCATACTAAGTTCGCAGTGTAAAGTCTCAACATAAAGTCGCATGATAAAGTCTCAAACTAAAGTCGCAAAACAAAGTCTCAGACTAAAGTCGCATGACAGATCATAGAACAAGATCACATGATAACTTCTCTGATTAAAGTCGCATAGTATAGTCGCTTTCTATAGTCGCTGAAAGTTTTCAAGTATAAGATCGCATGATAAAGTCGCGTAAAAAAGTCGCATGACTAAAGTCGCGTAAACGAACAGTTAGTTTTCCAATATTACGTACGAATCATCACAAAAACTCATAATTGACAACAAAACTATGATATCCAGGCCGCATTCATCATCAGATAATCGAATGTATACATTTTAACCCGCAATTTAACAGAAAAATATGACGTCATTTCAAACCCTAAAAACCGAATGAGTTTTTAATCAAATATGCATGAAATACAGTAAATCAGAATCTAAAATTAATACCTTAATTGAATTTGATAACAACGAACAAGTAGCAACTGATTTCAAATGATTTCAATGGTTGAAACTCGAGAATTTTGAAATTTAAATAAAGTCGCTAAAATCGCTGGAGTAAAGTCGTGTGTAAAGTTGCACAAGCTTAATCAGAAATGATTAAGATATAATCGCGTGTTTAAGTATTTATACAAATCTGTTTACGCGACTTTATTTATAAGTTCGCATAAACAAGTTTTCAGACTTTAACTAGTGTAACTTTTATCACTTTGAATTTTTCATTTTTCAGATGCGATACTTAATCAAGATTTTAAAACTACTGTTGATCAAAAAATAACATAGAACATAAAATACAAACTTTTAAAGAATAAAAGATCTTTTTGTGAAGGAAATTTGTTATCTGATTAGGGATCATATCAGTATGAAAAATGTTTTTATTAAGAGCATCAAAAGTTCTAAGCTTGATTTATCAGTATTTAATTTATAAGCTCAATGTAAACATTAGAAAACACATTTTCTAACTTTCAAATGATAACGAACTAGATCTTTGCATTTCAAAAATAAAACCATCATATTTTTCAAAAGTTCTTGAAAATTATATACTGAAACACAACTTATATTAACCACTAACCAATGATCATACTTTTTGAGTTATTTTTCCTAACATATATATCTATTTTTGAACATAACTAACAGTGGATCATGTCTGAGCACATTCAAGTGAATAACGTACATAGTTGTTTTGGACTTACATGCACATACGGACTCACAAGCCGGCAACTATATACTGTACTTTTAGATATTTCACCAAAAAGCAAATAGGATAATACTAATATGTACGATTTCTCGTATCTTTTGACTTTTAAGATTTTTAGCACACTCGATTAAGAACTGCAACAACGGACTTATGTTCAAAATCAAGTACGTATGTAACTGTTTAGGACTTACATGCAGCGACGGTCTTACATGCCCCAGTTACACACTATGCCTCTCAAAGTATCAACCTATGTGGCCTCATTGGCTCTTTTTGTTCAAATATTTATACATATATATATATATATCACATTTGTATGATCACTAGAGATAGGCGTGTGAACGTTAAGAATATACTTTACTTTCTAATTTGAAAAATAATCCAGTCACTGTTTTCAAAATGTAGACCCAGATGTTTTTCATTTAAAAATCAAAATATAAGATTTAAAAAACAAATTACTTAGGATTTTCTACTTTTATTCACATTTCCCTGATGTACTATCATTTCCCCGATTTTTACAAATAAAATCTCCTCCTTTTCTTAAAAATCATTTTTTTTTATTAACAAGAACAAGCAATATAAGAAAAAGTGATCTAAGTCAGTTTTAAATCAAGGTTCAAGATCTCGCATCCCGATCATTTTAACAAGTTCCTCAAAGCGATTTTTCAGAAACGCCTTTGTAAAAATATTTGCGTTTTGTTTTAAAGTGTCGATTTGGACTAAGGAAATCAGTTGCTTTTCATAACAATCCCGTATAAAATGATATCGAATTTCGATATGTTTTGTTTTTGAATGTTGTATGGGATTGCGTGTTATGCGAATAGCAGCAGTATTATCAATATGGATAGGAGTTTTAGTAAGAAGTAAACCGTAATCTCTCATCTGGTGTTGTATCCACAAAACCTGTGAACAACAACTTGATGCGGCGAGTACTCTGCTTTGGCTGACGAAGTGGAAACAGTTGTTTGTTTCTTACACTGCTATGAGACCTGTCGATTTCCTAAATACTGACATCCTCCCGTTGTAGACTTTTTGTCCATATTACATCCTCCATAGTCCGAATCATAAAAGGCTGAAAGCTGAAGATCTTCGTCTTTTGGATACCATAACCCGAGCGATGGTTTTCCTTTGAGATAACAGAAGATTTTTTTGCAGCTTTAAGATGAGAAATCTTCGGACAAGCCTGATATCTTGAACAAATGGATACAGCAAACATTATATCCGGTCGAGATGCAGTAAGATACATTAATGACCCAATTATCGATCGATATTCATGTTGGTCCGTATCTTCTTCTTCAAGCGAAGGCCCTAATTTGTGATTCACCTCTATGGGAGTTCCAGCAATTTTGCAATCAACCATTTTAAATCGGCTCAAAATGTCAGTAACATATTTCGATTGGTGGATAAAGATCCCCTTCTCAGTCTGTTTAATCTGTAAACCTAAAAAGAAGTTTAATTCTCCCATAGAGCTCATCTCAAATTTTGACTTCATGATTGGCTCGAAATCTTTACAAAGATCATCATTCGTCGATCCGAAAATAATGTCGTCCACATAAATTTGCGCAAGAAGCAAGTCTTCATTAGACTTCTTTATGAAGAGAGTACTGTCAATTTGTCCTCTGGTAAATCCGTTTTGAAGCAAGTGTTGAGACAAGGTCTCGTACCATGCCCTAGGTGCTTGATGAAGACCATACAACGCTTTGTCAAGCTTGTAGACGTAATCAGGAAATTGATGGTCTTCAAATCCAGGAGGTTGACATACATAGACTTCTTCATGAACCTTTCCATACAAGAACACACTTTTTACATCCATCTGGTACACTCTGAATCTCTTAAATGCCGCATATGCGAGAAATAAGCGAATGGATTCAAGGCGTGCCACCGGAGCAAAGACTTCGTCATAGTCAAGGCCTTCAATTTGAGTGAAGCCCTGAACTACAAGTCTGGCTTTATTACGCACAATAACTCCACAATCATCCTTTTTCGTTCGAAACACCCAGCGAGTACCAATAGAATGAACTCCTTTAGGTAGCTTTACTAGGGTCCAAACATTCATCTTGACAAACTGTTGTAGCTCTTCTTGCATAGCCTCAACCCACGATGGCTCTTGCAAAGCCATTTTTACATTTTTGGGTTTGATTTGTGATAAAAAAAAACATGACTCCATACTAGCAATTAAGCTTTGTTGAACACGGTTTCGAGTCTGTACGCCGTCTTGCAAATTCCCAATGATATTTTCTGAAGACTGTCTCGAATGAACCCTTAGATTGGATACATTAGGAACAGTATTAGAATCAATTGTAGTATCAATGTTTGTGAATGTCTCTTCAGTAGGATCACCATGAGTGCTTGCATCAATCGAAGAATCTTCTAATTCAGACAATGTTTCTTGAAAATTCTCATTAGTTTCAGGTAACACTTGCTCCTCAGTGGATTCAGTAGTAACAGGTGGTGGAACAGAAGATGATGAAGCAATGTTTCTAGTTTTAGGATAAACATTCTGTTCATAGAGTAGTTCAATAACTTCATCAGCAGCTTCAGGAATGTTGAATGATTTGAACAACAAATCATAATCAAATAACCAGTCGGGTCCTTTGCCTTGAAGAGGATCTAGATGTCGAAGACATTCGACCTCAAAGTGTTCTTCAATGCGACCAGTAGCTTTATTGAAAACCCGTTTATTTGGAGAATTGACTGAATAGCCAAGAAAATATCCATCACTAGACTTCTCACCAAATTTTGACAAATCTTTAGTCTTCAAGAAAGTACATAGACAACTGAACGGTTTCAAAAACTTTAAATTTGGTTTTCGATTATTAAACAACTCATAGCAAGTCTTTTGTTGTTTCTTAACCGTCAACACCCGATTTAGCACAAAGCATGCCGTATTGACCGACCGCCTCAGCCCAGAAAGTAATGGGCAATTTAGAATTGGAAAGCATGGTCCTGGCAGCTTCAATGAGAGTTCGATTTTCCTTTCAGCCACCCCATTTTGTTGCGGGGTCCGTGAAGCACTAAACTAATGATGTATACCTTTTTGCAAACAAAATAGTTCCAGATTATGGTTCTTAAATTCCGTGCCATTATCACTTCTGAGCATCTTTATCGTTAATCCACAAAAATTCTCCAATTTAAGAAACATAAACTTCAAAAATTTTGAGGTTTCATCTTTAGATTTAAGAAAATAAACCCAAGAGAAACGAGAATAGTCATCTGTCACCACTAAGCAATAAGATTTTCCAGCAAGACTTCTGACATTAATAGGGCCAAAAAGATCCATATGTAGAAGTTCCAAGGGAGACTGAATAGAATTAACTTTCTTTGACGAATAAGACTTCTTAACCTGTTTTCCCTTCTTACATGAAATACAATGATCAGTAATGGAAAATGTTTGTTTAGGAACTCCTTCCACAAGATCATGTTTGATTAAAAGGTTCATTTTCCTAAAGTGGATGTGACCCATTTTACGATGCCAAAGAAGAGAGTCTCGTTCGGATGCTTTTGATAACAAACATGTGAAATCTGAAGATACAGAAACATTCCTCATATCGAGAGCATAGATATCCTTGCGACGTGGAGCTCTCATTTTGATCCATTCTTCTGGAATAACGAATCCAGGTTTGAGAATCATACATTCTTTATCAGTGAACGCTGTGACGTACTTTTTATCACACACTTGAGACACGCTAAGAAGATTATGCTGCAACTGTTCACAATATTGAACTTTCTCAAAACTCAAAGTATCATTTGCAACAGTGCCTTCTTTTGAAATGTGACCGCCTTTATCACCAGCAAATGAAACATATCCTCCATTGATTGATTTAACATCATTCAATAAGAATAGATTTCCAGTCATGTGCCTGGAACACCCGCTGTCGACATAGCATATATTATCTTGTATTCTTCAGGTCTGTTCCAGCACAATACAAACATAACATTAGTTTGAAAGGGACACCCAAGCCTTAATGGCCTTGGGTCGTCCATTGTAGAAGCATTTGCTTCCTTAACCGATTCTTTCACTTTCCAAACTTTTGCTGTTTTAGAAACTTGTTTGGTAAATATGTTATCAAATTTTGATGCAACACTCTTTAGATTTTACAGCAACATTTGAAGATATAGAAGAGGCTATTAAAGATTTTCTTTGAAACTTTTTCATTTCTATTTTCTTCAATTTTTGTCTGTAAAACCACAAACAATTTCTAACAACATGGCCTCGAACGCCACAATAATAACATGACCTATGTTCAAAAGTAGTCTTTGAATTTCCAGGTTTCTTAGGTCTGTTGGACAAACACTGATGTGTACATTTTGAAGAATGGGAAGTTGCTTATGATTTATTTTTAGCAAAAGATTTATCTAATTTAGCAATTTTCACATTTTCTTGTGTAGATCTCGGAAGATGTGAAGTTGCTTTTGCTATCGTTTTAGCAGAAGATTTATCTTTTGTAGCAACCTTCACATTGTCTTTCTTATCACAAACCTTTGATTTGACAGTTTGTGAAAGAATATTTGATGCTTTTTGATTTGAAGATTTAGATGAGCATAATTTTGAAACTAAAATCTCAAATGGTAAAACTTTATCAACCGTTTTCAAATTCTTTGTAGAATTTAGTTTTGAAAAAGATATATCATCAACTTCAGTGGTGATGATATAATTTTCTGGTTTGATATTTGTTTTCACAATTATTTGCTCATCAAATTCTTCCTCAATACTGATTGGAGCATCAGGATCAACAACTTTTGCACAAACAGAATTTTTGGAAGATACAACTTCTTGAATTTCAACAGTAGCTGGTATTTGGGTATATATTTTGGAGGAGGAACATTATGATACCCAATGCCAGTTTTAGATTTAGTATCTTTATTTCAGTGCATTCAAGATTGTATCAAGTACCATAGAAGAGGCTGAAAGATTTGAAAATTTTCTTTTGTACATCAGAATTTCACTCTGATGTTCAGCCAATTCTTTCTTTTGAAGATCCATATCTGTTAGATAGACATTGACTGTAGCTTGTTGATTCAAAATCTTTTAACAATTTAATTTCATCATATGATGATTTAGATCTTTCTTCATATAACTTTTCGTTTGTTTTCAAAACTCTTTTTGCGAATTTTAGCTCTTCAATATCATCTAACAGATTTTGATTATGGTCTTGATACAATTTAAGTTTAGATTGAAGTTCAACACAAGATAATCAAGCATTCTTAAATGGTTCTGAATCGACCTCAGTTATGTCGGCCATAAAAGCAGATTGATTCAGTGAATAAGCAGCTTCTTCAGCATGATTACTCCAATCGTAGTGATGATCAGTAGTGGAGACTAGAGCAGCTGAACTTTTCCCATTTTCTTGTTGTGTTGAAGTGTTGTTGCTTGAATACGATCTGGATGGACTAGGTTTAGTATATCCAAAACAGGTTGCTTAGCCTTTTCACATTCACGTGCAAAATGACCAAGATTTTGACAGTTATAACACCTAACTTTGCTTTTGTCAAAGCCAAGTCCTTGTTTTGCATTATTTCCTACTTGAGCCCGACCAATTAGTTGTAAGAACTTTTTCACTCGTCTGGTCAACATAGCCATATTCCATTTCAAATCCATTTCTTCAAGATCATCTGGATGAATCTGATCGTAATCTTCTTCAGTAAGATCAAGATTCACAGCAGCTCCGGATAGAAATCCTTCATACGAACTCAGAAAAGCATGAAAAACACTGAGATGATCTTCAACTGATTTTGAAGTTGATGCTGTTGATACACATATCTGTGTGACAATCAGCTTGTTTAGAAATTAGCTTTGAATTTGATTAAATGCGACACTAATTGCGACTTTACCTTAAAGTCGCACACTTGCAAAATGCCACTTTACCATAAAGTCGCAGGTAAAGTCGCAGGTCTTGCTGAGTAGTATAAATACAGCAGCACAATGTCATTTTGAGTGTGTGTTTTTCATGAGAGCTTATATCTAACAGATTCAATTAAGAGAGAGTTGAGATCATATTGTATACACTTGTAATCGTTATCGAATATCAATATACAATAATTTATTCATTTGATTCAATCTCGTTTATCACATAAATCAATTAAACTCGGATTCCGCACGGTTTAATTGACGATTCGAATTAGATCCAGAGCATCCGGACTAACACGTGGTATCAGAGCCTATAGGTGATTCGAATTTGTGAATGAATCAAGCTTCAATTTGAAAGAAAACTCAAAATGGGTATTTGAATGAAAATGGCGGTTAAATTCAAATAGAAGGAGTTTGAGTTTGAATCTAATCAATTCAACCGATCAAAGTATTCTACTAGTGTTGAGGAACATACAGAAATCAATTACAAGTTTAAATTTCAAGTTTTGATTCAAGCTCAAATTTGGTGAAGACGATGAACAGTAGCCTCTGCGACTTTACCTACGCGACTTTAACTATAAGGTCGCAATTCAGCTTCTGAGACTTTATTTCTGCGATCTTATATTTCTGCGACTTTATTGTGCGACTTTACTCTTAAGTTCGCATAACAGTAAGTTCGCATTTCAGCTTCTGAGACTTTATCTTTGCAAAAAGGCGGGAAAATTTAGCAATTATCAAAATTTGCATTTAAGCCTCCCGTTGACTAATTCTAGTTTGAGAAAATTTTCATTTTACTCGAGATGTATTCCGAAAAAATTTGGAGGGAAAATGGCGTACACAAGAATTAAAGAGTATTTGAAGGCTTTGTTCTATAAACTATGCTAGCTGGAAGGAGAAGTTTGAAGAATATATTGAATACACCGATTCAGATTTGTGGACTCTTATTACCAAGCAATATGAGATACCAACTCTCATTAGTCAAATGTCAGCTACGGAACAAAAAGCTTTTGGCAACGACAAGAAAGCACGTGAAGAGATTATCATGTGTATACCAGACGATGTGGCACAACATATAATTCCAATGTACAAATATCAAGATACATCTTATGAATTGTGGAGATCACTTGAAGAAAGCTTCGGAAGAAAAGATAAGCAGCAAATTCACAAAGATCCAAGCGTTGAAATGCATGATTTGAAAGTTAAAGTTTCAAATCAACAAATTGAAATCAACAGTTACAAGATTGAAATCAATTTACTTCGAAAAGAAAAGGCTCAAGCTCAAAGTGAAGTTTTAACCTATCAACGCAAGCTCTCAAATTTTGAAGCATCTTCCTTGAGGTTAGATCAACTGCTTCATTCTCAGAAAAAGGATACGAAATCCAAAGCTGGTATCGGATATACTCCAATATCGATAAAGGATGAGTTTGTTGAAATTGTTCATGAAGTCGAAGAATGTGATGTCCCAACACAACAGAGTAACAAATCTGATGTCAAGCCTGAAAATCACATCATCACTAATGAGTATATTCTAGCTTCTAAACAAGGGAAATCTAAACGTGATGCAAGAAGTGATAAGTTGAAGAAATGTCCAGACAAAGAGATACATGAGAAGCTGATAAAGAAGGAAGAAGAGATTAAAGCTTTCCAACTTCAAATACTTAACATGGAAAGTGAACGTGAAGAAATGCGTTCAAAAATTGTTGGACTTGAAAAGCGGATTTTAGAACTCTCTCACTCAACTGAACAACAAGTCAAGGTGACTAAGAAGATTTACTTGACTAAATCTTCCAAACCATATTCAAAAATGGTTTGTGCGAAAAAGATTTCACAGTTTACTAATTATTCTTTGCAAAAGAATAAAAAGTATTATGAGAAATCACAATCAACTAGAATATTCAATCATCAAAAGGTTGATTGTTGTGATTCCGTATCGGTTTCAAGATCTCCAAAGTCAACAAAAGGTTGGAAATTGAAACAATCGGAATATGGTGAAACAAGATCTTTCATATATTCAAGACAACAAATGTTTGCTCTTGCACCACCACGTCGTATGGTGGTGAAATTACAAAAAGATTTTGTTCCTTTCTCCTCAAAAATAATTCTACCATCGGTTCCACGAAAAGTTTTTAGATATGAAACATCGCGTTTCAATTTCAGATGGAACTCAATGTCTTTGGATTTTATTGATACAACTTACAAATGGCTTTCGAAAAAGGAGAGTCCCATTGGCATCGTGCTCAAATGGGTTCCTAAAATTGTTGCCTGAATTAAAGGATCAAGGGGGAGAAAAGGTAGAAGAACAGAAAAAGAAGAAGTCTGCTGTTCAGGAGGAGCAATTATGAAATTTGGTGAACAGGCAGATTCTTATTTTTCAAGGGTCGCAACTTTCAAAAGAAAAAGTTGTTGGTACCGGTGATAAAGAAATGGAAGATAACTCTCTCTCATTAAGGATGAAGATTACTCAGATTAATCAAAGTTGAAGATTACTCAGATTAATATAGGTTGAAGATTACTCTCTCATCAAGCTGAGGATGAAGATTACTCTAAGATTACTCTCTCATCTAGCTAACATTGAAGATTAATCAAGATTAAAAGATTTCTACAAGCTGTTGTCAAGGGGGAGTTTGTTGATACATATCTGCGTGACAATCAGCTTTTTTAGAAATTAGCTTTGAATTTGATTAAATGCGACACTAATTGCGACTTTACCTTAAAGTCGCACACTTGCAAAATGCCACTTTACCATAAAGTCACAGGTAAAGTCGCAGGTCTTTCTGAGTAGTATAAATACAGCAGCACAATGTCATTTTGAGTGTGTTTTTCGTGAGAGCTTATATGTAACAGATTCAATTGAGAGAGAGAGTTGAGATCATATTGTATACACTTGTAATCGATATCGAATATCAATTTACAAGAAGTTATTCATTTGATTCAATCTCGTTTATCACATAAATCAATTAAACTCGGATTCCGCACGGTTTAATCGACGATTCGAATTAGATCCAGAGCATCCGGACTAACACGTGGTATCAGAGCCTAATCAGACAAGAAGGAATTTTCTTCTAGTAGCATAACCCTAACATCCCATTTTTTTGGCAAAGCGTGAAGTAGCTTCTTGTTAATCACAATATCAGCCAGGGTTACATCTACCTCTCTTAGCTCACAAACCAGAAGAGAGAATCTAGAAAGCAGCTCATCAAATGTTTCATTCGGAAGCTGGGAAAACAAATCAAATTGTTTCTTAAGCAATTCTTGACGGCTTTGCTTATACTGATCATTGCCTCCAAACTTGGTAGCAATGGCTTCCCATAACTCAAAAGTAGTCTGCTTCTTTTTAAACAACATCATCACTTCTCGATTCAAACACATCGTAATTGCTGCATACGCTTTCTTCTCTTTTTCATAATCTTTCTTTTCATCTGGTGTCATCAAGTCTATAGTCTTAACATGGCTACCACCTCGTTCAGCTCCGTCAACCATAGGAGCAATATACCTTTTTGTCAAGTATACTAACAAGTTCCGGATCATTGAAAGCAATGTAATTCTCATAACGATATCTCCAGTTAGCATAATCACTAGGTTTCAGAAACCTAGGTGGTTTATTAGGCGTACCGGTTTCATTATCAAATTTAATCATCGCACTCATGTTATAAGACATCATTTTTATTTTTGAAGGTATTTTGATTTAAAAAGTAATAAAGTCTCAAAATCTAGTTATGCGAACTTACTGTGCGAACTTATTATGCGACTTTAATCTAAAGTCGCACAATAAAGTCTGATGATAAAGTCGCACAAATTCACTTCGTATACAATTGTAAAACCTAATTCAGCTCTGATACCACATGTAGGTCGCCATGTCTTACTGATCAGATTACAATATTACAAATAATGAAGTGCGGAATCCTGTGATTATGTGTTTAACTGAATGAAATCAAACGAGAGAAGTAAATAACTGATTTATCTTTATTATCAAGTGAGTGCAACAGCTTACAAACGATTACAATGCAATTGACAATAATACGCTCTGAATTCTAGAATTTCAGTTAGTTACAAATGAAGAACAAACAACCTATTTATAGAAACAGTCTGCGACTATACTAACCTGCGACTTTATCTTAAAGTCGCATAAACACAAAATTTGATTTCTAAGTCTTTTAATCAAGATGTTGACACTCTATCTTCATCAACAACAGGAGTGAGCGAACTAGCCACTCGAAATAAAAGAAACAAAAGATGTATCGAACATGCTCGATACAAAACAACCAACTAACAACTCAACAGTTAAACAACCACCTAGGCGGACCTAAACAGACAATCTTCTGAGAACTACTCACGAACAAAATTAGCCGACACCCTTACAAGTGAAGCATAAAAACCTTCCAATCCAGCACGAGCACACAGGGAGGATTTCACCCGAAAGAGACTGCCTCCTTAAAAAACCTTACCAAAAAAAACCTAGAGGGAAAAACCTTGGAGAAGGAAAAAAGAGTACATCTCTCAAACAGAACTCCACTCTTGGACCAAACACATATCTGGAATCTTCCATAAATCCAACACACGCCTAGCAATAGACTTAACCTTCCAAAACCGAAAGGATACAAGCTTTAACCGAACATTAAGAACAATAATATCATAAAGCTGACTTGATGACCGAGACGTGTTAGAAAACAATCTAGCATTCCTTTCTTGCCAAATGTAGTATGTAGAGGCTGCAAGCACAATTCTCGAGATAACACTATGAACTGTATGACCTCTCAAAATAGGAATTTAAAAGGCCAGGATACCAGCCAAAGAGTTAGGAACATTATCTATCCCAGCCATCACCCGAATCTTATTCCAAACCTGCATAGAAAAAGAACATTAAAAAAAAAAAGATGATTATGAGAATCACGCACCAACTGACACAAGGGACAACAAAGCAGGTTTAAGTTAGTCGAAGGACCAACATCCCATTGCCTCAAATTGTCGTATTCAGTTTTTGATTAAGAACCAGCCACATATGAAATGCATGCCTCGCAATACAATGAGCAAACCATACAACATGAAACCAAGCAACCTCATGATCGCGATGTCTAATAGAATCCCACACAAGCGCCACCGAGAATGGCTGAAGAATCCCATTACAATCCCGCCACAGCACCTCATCATGATCGTCCTCTAGAATAGGAACATGCACTTGCGATCATATCGGAAAACGACAGGACCAATCTATAGGCCCACGTCAAACACCACTATAAATATGATCATGTGACTAATCATTTAAAGAGAAACCAGCACGAGATATGACTCTAGCAGATAAAATCCGTTTAAGCGGGCTTTGATCACACCAATTATCAAACCAAATAAGTGTAGACTTGCCATTTTTGAGTTTATGCCATATAAAATGTCGAATAGAAGCACGAATTTGCAAAATCTTCCGCCATCCCCAACTCATATTAGTAGTGCAAGGAACATCCCAAAAACTCCTACCGTTCAATTTATAAGCATGAATCCATTTAACCCATAAAGATTCTCTATGAGTCAAGATGCTCCAAATATGAGATGCCATAAGAGCAACATTGAAATCAGCAAGACGACGAATGCCCAAGCCACCTTCAGACTTTGGCTTACACACATTCTCCCAAGAAACTTTAGCCTTACCCTTCTTCATTTCCCCTTGACACCAAAGAAAACCCCTCATAATTTTTTCAATGTCATGAACAATACGAGAAGGGAGAATAAAAAACCGATGCCCAATAAATATGCATAGAGGACAACACCGAAATAACAAGCTGAAGGCGGCCCGCAAAAGACAAACACTTGTTTTTCCAATCAGCAACTCGATTATGAAGGCGCTCAACCAGAACTTTGCAGTCCTTGTATAAAAGACGAGAAGAAATTAAAGGGACTCCAAGATATTTTACAGGGAGATGACCTTCCTCAAACGGCATTAGACTCAAAATCTCCGTCTTCACCACGTGATTTACATTGCAAAAGTAAGCAGTACTCTTCAGAATACTAGGAACCAAACCCGAGACATTTTTAAATTCCTCCAACGCCTCCATAATAATAGTAGCAGATCGAATAGTACCTCGAGCAAATAAGAATAAATCATCTGCAAAACAAAGGTTAACAATCTTTTGCTTGTCGCAATGATGATGATACTGAAATCCATCCTCATTAGTAACTCTGCGCTGCAAAACAAGCGTTAGAACTTCCATAACCAAAGTAAACAGGTAAGGAGACAATGGATCACCCAGCCTCAGACCTCTTTTACCTTTAAAACAGCCATAGACATCACCATTAATACACACATAATATGAAACACTTGTCACACAAGCCATAATCCAAGAAATCATCTTAGGATGAAACCCAAACTGTGACAACCGTCAAAAAAAATCTCAGGTCATTAACGCACTTAAATTCCTAGTCTATCTAATTTTGTTTACAGCACTCTAAAATCCTAGAGAAAATTCCAGGTTACGACTCCTTAAGTACCAAAACCGTAAGTTACCAAAATCGCGTAACGTCTTAGAAGATTGCTTAGTGGACTTTAGGGCCTTGAGCAACACTAAATTAGGTTACAAAGTGCCAAAGAAAATTAACGAAATTAAATTTCATACATCAACATAAAATATTAATCATATCTCAAAAATCGAAAGTTTACCGGAAATTCCGTAACTCGGTAAACACAATCGGAAATCGGTTAATTAACTCGCGAATGTCAATCGTAATTGAATCAAATACATTATAATGAATGTTATAAACTTATGAAAATAAAGTTTCATAACTCCAACTAAACCACAAAGAAATCACAATTAAACATTACAATATTCATCAAAACTTGTACTAATTAAAGATGTAACTTGAGGCTTTTATTTACAACTAATATAAATTAATTTTGACAAAAAAATAAATTAAAAATCCTCATTTTAATGCCAAAAATCTGCAGCCCTCTCTCTTGCCACTCAAATCCTCCACTCACTTGTTTAGTTCACATGCAAGAATCTTTACATCCATTCCTACACTCTTTCTCTCATCATTTCTCTCTTTTCTCTCAAGAAAACACACACAAACACTCCCAAAACACACACTAAACTCCAGAATTTCCAGCCCCCTTTTCATCCTTAAAACACCATTCCAAAGGTGTTCTTACACTAATACAAGATCCTTAAGGTATAACCACTCATCCTAGCTTTCATTTCCTTCTTTTATCATGTTCATTTTAAGGATTTCATGCCTTTTTCATGGCTTAAATCCTCATATAAGGTTTGATGGTTTGTAGGTTACACCTTATACACATTCATGTGTAAAAGAAGGGTAACCTATGATCAAACCAAGAATCAAACCGAAAAAGTCGACTTTTTGATATTATTGTATCTATTTTCATGTTCTTGCTAGTTTGAATGGATTAAATTGGTAAAATATGTTTATGTTTATGTAAAACACATGTTCATGCATAAAAGACAAGGCCTCAATCATTGGATGAGGTCTAAAAATCGTTGGTAGTGAAAAACACACCAAAATGATCACCATTGTCTTATATGTAATCTGTCCAGATTTTGACCTCACTTGAAACGACCATAACTCAGTGAATAATGGTCCAAAAATCTTGATTTTTCTTCTAGAATTTAGCTTAATGTCTTACCTTTAAAACCCCACTGGTCTCACTCAAATCCATTGAGTATTCGACCTCCAAATGTATCACACAAAACTGATGCGTAAACAGCAACCTTCCTGTGAGCATTTTTGTTGTGATACATGTTCATGGGACTTAAGGTGTTCAATAAATCTAAACAAAATTGTTTTTAGACTCCTAACAAGTGTATCTCAGTAGAATAAAAATATAGTAATTTATCTTGTTGATCTCATATTTTTAGAAAATGCATGAACATCATGCATTGTTGTATTCTTGTAAATTGTAAATACTTGTGTTGTGATGATTCAAAAATGTATAAGTGCTAGATAAAACGTTTTAAAATTTTGGGGATTATTTTTCTCAGTAATTAGATCATGAAAAGAGTCTTGAAAATAAAAATGGGAATTTTTGGAAAGACATAAGTATTTTTCCCAAATTAATGCAAATAAAGCCTATAAAAGGTGAAGTAATCATGAAAAATACTTTTGGAGACCAAATAATTATGGGAAAATTCTAGTGTCATTTTTCCTCAAAATTTCACACTCTTTGGAAGTGTTTTGATATGTTTTCCGATTTACGTCTCGTTAAAATGCATAATGTTGGGAACCAAAGTTCCAGTGCTCAAAACGACTTGAAAATTTTACACAAAGCTAAAAATGGGTAGAAACTGATCTGATAAAATTTCTAGAATTTTTCGTGAATAATTACTATTTTTCCCATATTTATCCCACTTTTTAGACATAAAATGATTATAAATAATCCATAATTCTAAAAATCCCCAAATTTTCACAGAAAATTTGTGAACTATATTTCATGTTTCATACCAAGTTTGGTAATTTTTAGATGTGTATACATATATTTCCATTATTTTGTTCACAACTCGAACAATTACCGACAACGTAAATTAAATGGAAATTCGAACTTTAGCGGCACTTTGTAATTTAATTAGATAGCTAAGCAATCCTAACAAACCATATTAGTCGAGAAACTAATTAGAAACCTTGTATTCTTAGGACTTGGATAGGAGTCATACCCGATCGGCACGCGCATTACATCCATCCGTACGCTCACGCTCAAACTGTGAGTTTACACAGCCCCTCTTTTTAACATTTTACTTAAATTTTTGGGGTGAAAAGCATGCTATATGATCTAACTACTATATTTGGATTACAAATACTATTCTTATGCTATCCTTGATTTACGAATGCTATGCTTATACTATGCTCGTTTTACAAATGCTATCCTTGATTTACAAATGCTATGCTATGCTTACTTTCGAATACTTCACATGGTTAAAATGTCGTATTGATTACAAATAATGTCGTGAATGTTTTCCGTTTATACGAACATGATTATATGCTTGTTTTCTATCGTATCTAAAGTCCCCGGTATATCTACACGACCATTAACTCTATATGAGCCAAATGATGCATATGAATAGTACTATTTGGGAGCGAGACCACCTCCCCACTCACGCGGCCACGTGAGTGCATCCCATCATCCTAAATGCCAACGATAGGGCATCTCTCTTTTGGGGCAAAGGTTTATCGGTTGTAGGTTTGGTTGTGGACTCAAGCATAATAACTCATTGTGATTATAGACATTATAACGTGATAGCATAGAAATTTCATAAACGACTATAAACGTATGACGTTTTGACATTTGAAATGACATTTCTTTGAAACTATGAACTTACGACCCGAGCTTTACAATGACTTTGTCACCTGAAACAATATTTCTTTGAAACCATAAACTTACGACCCGAGCTTTACAATGACTTTGTCACCTGAAACAATATTTCTTTGAAACCATAAACTTACGACCCGAGCTTTACAATGACTTTGTCATCTGAAACAATATTTCTTTGAAACCATAAACTTACGACCCGAGCTTTACAATGACTTTGTCGTTTGAAACGACATTTCTTTGAAACTATAAACCTTACGACCCGAACTTAAAAATGACTTTGTCATTAGAAACCATATTTCTTTAAAACCATAGATTTTATAACCTGAGTTTTATACTATAAATCAATGTGGTCTTAGACAATGATAAACGTGGTTTCATAATGACGTCGCGCATTCGTATGAACTTCGACATAATAATCTGTTGAGACTTTAAACGTTTTGATATTGATTTGATGATCCATTGGCTTTATACACGTAACATGAACTTATTAAATACTACAATATGAGTTTTATAAACATAACTTGAACTTATTAAACACTATATCTTGAGTTTTATAAACGTGATTTAAATATTCCTTTGAAAATATGAGCGGGGCGTTATAAATGAATCACGACTTTTAATTGAGTACAAAAAGGGAATCGCTCCTAAATGAGCCTCATTCTTAAATAAACCTCCTTTGCAAACAAAACATCGATTAACAAATGAATCTAGCTATCAAATGAATATCGCTCTTAAATGAGCCTTGTTTTAACGAATTACTTTTATAATTATCCGCGCAATAGCGTTTGACTATCCTAAAAATTGATTTCAAGAACTTATCGGATGATTATCGTCTTTGTATGAGCCTCGACACTAAACATACTACTTTTGCGAACTAATCACGTAGTAACGTGGAACTTTTAAACTAGACTTTGTAAACACTGGAAAAAGGGTCTTTCATTACACAAAACCTGTGTACTCACCAACTATGTTTCATAGTTGACCTGTTTACTTTTACATGCTTTTCAGGAATTAGTCACCACTTGTTTATTGAAGCTAAACCCGTTATATGATCTATGCTGCTGTAGCGTTACGGGATTTTCTCTTTTGGATGTAATAGCATGTTTAGACTATTTACTTTTGTGCTGTAAACGCTTGTAAGACTTTATGTAATGTATTAATTGTAGACCGTTGAACGGTGATCTTTTGTAATTTTCGATTATGAAATCATTGTACTGTTACATCTCGTGTTTCCGCTTTAGCGGGGTGTGACACAAACCCTCGCAAAACTTTATCTAAAAAACACCAATCCACCGTGTCATAAGCCTTTTGAATATCAACTTTAAACGCACATCTAGGAGGACCATGATGCCGATGATAATTTCTCATAAGCTCCTGAGTCAAGAGGATATTATCAGAGATTTTACGACCCAGCACAAACGCCGATTGATTGATACTAACCACATCACCAAGGCCCTCCTTAATATGATTAGTAATAATTTTACTAATACATTTATATAGAACATTACAACATGAGATAGGCCTGTAATCAGTAACTCTATCAGGAGTACTAATTTTCGGGATAAGAGCTATGATTGTATGGTTAACCTCTTTTAACAGCTTACTATTTGAAAAAAATTCTCGAATAGCAATAGTAACATCACCACCAACCACATGCCAGGCTTTCTTAAAAAATGCAGCAGCGAATCCATCCGGACCCGGGGCTTTATCATTTCCTATAGAGAACATAGCAGCCTTAACCTCACTATAGTGAAATGGTGTCAAAATTGGGTTTACTCACTACAGCCCATCCTAAACCATATGCACTACATTGGCTAGATGATGGCAATAAGGTGAAGGTGTCAAAACAGGTTAGGGTTGGATTAACTATGGGTTCGTATAAAGATGAAATCCTTCGTGATGTGGTTCCCATGGATGCTTGCCATGTGTTGTTGGGACGTCCTTGGCAGTTTGATAGGGACATGATACATAAGGGGAGGAGCAATGAGTATGAGCTGAAGGATAAAGGCAAAAAAATTGTGTTGAAGCCCATGTCCTCACAAACAGTTCGTTCGATAAGTACCAAACAGAAAAAACCCGAAATCTCACCATGTTGGCTAGTGAACGGGAGGTTGAGCAAGCTCTTGATTTTGGAGAAATGGTGTATTTGCTGGTGTCCAAGGAGAATTCTATGCAGAATGGGAATTTGACAGACGGCAGCCCCATTGCTGATTTGTTACTAGAATACCAAGATGTGTTTCCCGATGAATTACCACCCGGTTTGCCTCCTATCCGTGGCATTGAACATCAGATAGATCTTATTCCGAGAGCACCATTGCCTAATAAGGCTGCTTATCGGTGTAATCCGGAGGAAACAAAGGAGTTACAAAAACAGGTTGATGAGCTTGTGAGCCGAGGTTATATGCGTGAAAGTTTAAGCCCGTGTGCTGTACCTGTTTTGCTTGTACCTAAGAAGGATGGAACGTGGCGAATGTATGTTGATAGTAGGGCGGTGAATAACATTACCATCAAATATCGTTTTCCAATCCCAAGGCTGGATGATATGTTAGATGAGCTCCATGGATCGGTGGTGTTTTCAAAAATTGATTTGCGGAGTGGTAATCATCAAATTCGAATGCGTGAAGGGGATGAGTGGAAAACAGCCTTCAAGATCAAGCATGGGTTATATGAGTGGACCGTGATGCCCTTTGGTCTCACGAATGCTCCTAGTACGTTTATGAGGCTGATGAATGAAGTCTTGAAGTCGTTTCTGGGCAGGTTCGTTGTGGTTTATTTAGATGATATATTGGTGTATAGCAGGAACAAGGAAGAACATTTGAAGCATTTGAAGCATTTGAAGCAAGTCTTTGAAACCCTTAGAGCTCAAAAACTCTTTGGAAAACAGGAGAAGTGTTCATTTCTAGTTGATAAGGCGATGTTCTTGGGTTATGTGGTTTCCAAGGATGGGGTGTCCGTGGATCAAACCAAGATTGAAGCAATCAAATCCTGGCCTAGTCCTAAAAGCATAAGTGAAGTGCGTTCGTTTCATGGTTTGACCTCATTTTATTGTCGTTTTATTCGTGATTTCAGTACTCTTACTAGTCCCATTACTAATTGTTTGAAGAAAGGTGCATTTGTATGGGGGTAGATGCCCAAAAGGCGTTTGAAACAATCAAGGAGCATTTGTGTGCTGCTCCTATTTTGGCTCTTCCAGATTTTTCGCAACCCTTTGAAGTTGAGTGTGATGCAAGTGGGGTCGGTATTAGTGCTGTTCTGATTCAAGCCAAACGTCCCATTGCTTACTTTTCGGAGAATTTGGGAGGTGCTCGTTTGAATTATTGTACTTATGACAAGGAATTTTATGCCATTGTTAGGGCATTGGATCATTGGAGTCATTATTTGCGTGCGAATCATTTCATTTTGCATTCAGATCATGAATCCTTGAAGTATATTAATGGGCAGCAGAAGTTGAGTCCAAGGCATGCTAAGTGGGTGGAGTTTTTGCAATCCTTTCATTTTTCATCAAAATATAAGGATGGTAAAAGTAATGTGGTGGCTGATGCACTTTCACGTCGTTATGCTTTACTTGCTACACTTGATGTTCGTTTGTTGGGCTTTGAAACTTTAAAAGATTACTATGGTGATGACGCTGATTTTGGTGAGTTGTTTGCGAAATGTACTAAATGGTGCCCAAGGGGAGTTTTCGGTGCAAGATGGTTTTCTCTTCAAGGGGAACCGGCTTTGTGTCCCAAAACATACTGTTCGTGAATTGTTGATACGGGAAGCCCATGGTGGTGGGTTGGCTGGCCATTTTGGGGTGGTCAAGACTTTGGAAGTGTTGAAAGAGCATTTCTTTTGGCCAAAGATGTTAGGGGATGTAACTAACATTGTGGGTAAGTGTGTGACATGTCATATGGCTAAAAGTTCGTTCAAACCTGGTTTGCACTCTCCTTTACCAGTTCCAGTTCGTCCTTGGGAAGATGTGTCCATGGATTTTATTGTAGCTTTACCTCGCACTCAAAGGGGTAAGGATGCTATTATGGTTGTTGTTGACAGGTTTTCCAAGATGGCTCACTTTGTTGCTTGTCACAAAACTGATGATGCTAGTAATGTGGCTGATTTATATTACCGGGAGATTGTACGTTTGCATGGGATCCCCAAAACCATTGTTTCTGATCGGGATTCCAAGTTTTTGAGTTATTTCTGGAATACTTTGTGGAGGAAGGTGGGAACCAAGTTGTTGTTTAGCACATCACATCATCCTCAAACGGATGGCCAAACTGAAGTTACAAACAGGACCTTGGGGACGTTGTTGCGAGGTTTGGTGAGCAAGACTCAAAAAGATTGGGATGTTAAGCTCGCTCATGCTGAATTTGCTTATAATCGTTCTCCTACTTATGCTACTGGTCATTCTCCGTTTGAAGTCGTTTATGGATTAATCCCTACCTGCCATTAGATTTGATCCCATTAAAGGAGGAATTGGTTCACAAGGATGTTGATGCTAAGCTGGAATATATGATGAAGTTGCATGTACAAGTTCGTAATCGTATTAAGGCTGTTAATGCGACTTACAAACATAATCCAATAAAAGTAGGAAGCCTCGGGTGTTTGCTGATGGTGATTTAGTGTGGGTGCATTTGAGAAAAGAGCGTTTTCCAAGCAAAGTTAAGAACAAATTGATGCCAAGAGCTGAAGGTCCTTACAAGGTGGTTGCACGTGTGAATGATAATGCATACAAGGTGGAGTTACCCGGAGATTATGGGGTGCATGCTACTTTTAACGTGGGAGATCTTTCACCCTATCTTGATGATGATGGTCTTGCTGAATTGAGGTCAATTCCTTTCAAAAGGGGAGGGGATGATACATACATGGATAAAGAAGGCCCGAAAGGTGATGGGCTGTTGGATGATGGGTTGGCGCTTACTATTGGGTTTGAAGCTGGTTTGGGCTCAATGACCCATGGAGTGTGCATCGTAACCTTGGTGGATTAAAGTTTGCATGATGCATTTTATTGTGAACGAATTTTCAGTTTTAAAATGTGGTTTTATTATGTTTTTATTAGTCTTAAATTGTAGTTAAAAGACCCCATTATTGTAAGGCTCTTGGAGTTTTGTAACCGACAATTTTGTAGGCTTTTGTTTAGCCATTTTCCGTTTGGGATCAGATTTTGAAGAAAAGAAAACAAAACTCTCTTGAATTATTGTAAAAATTCTTTTGATTGTCATCTTGGGACGTGTTCCTGATTTTGGCTGGATTCAAATCAATAGGTCTTGATTTGCAATCTGTTTAGCAAATTGTAGGTCTAATTTGTTAAACACATATGATACGTGTATGGATCGGACTAAATTGGAACTAATGTGTAGGATATATGTGTTTTAACAAATTAGACCTATAATTTGCTAAACAGATTGCAAATCAAGACCTATTGATTTGAATCCAGCCAAAATCAGGAACACGTCCCAAAATGACAATCAAAAGAATTATTACAATAATTCAAGAGAGTTTTGTTTTCTTTTCTTAAAAATCTGATTCCCCAAACTGAAAATGGCTAAACAAAAGCCTACAAAATTGTCGGTTACAAAAATCCAAGAGCCTTACAATAATGGGGACTGTTAACTATAATTTAAGACTAATAAAACCACATTTTAAAACTGAAAATTCGTTCACCATAAAATGCACCATGCAAACTTTAATCCACCAAGGTTACCATGCACACTCCATGGGTCATTGAGCCCAAACCAGCTTCAAACCCTATTAAGCGCCAACCCATCATCCAACAGCCCATCACCTTTTGGGCCTTCTTTATCCACGTATGTATCAGGTAAATCGTTAAAAGCTCATTGTATGGTTTCTTTTGCTGATTTTGCCTTGCAAGATTTTTCCAAACAGGTTAGGGTTATGGCTGAACAACAAGACACTCATGAGATGATGGGGATTACACAGCATCCGATTGCTGATCCAAATCAGAATAAGGATGAGGTGGCTAAGAATCATAATGTGAATGGGAAAGCTCTTCGACCTTGGGTAAGCAAGTTGATGTCAGGAACTACTTTGCTGCTTTGAACTTAGGGGACACTCTTTCTGCGAATCTAGATTCGGATGGGCCATGTAAGGAGAGCTCTCGGAGAGGCAATGATGGTGATAGTGAAAGTGAAGACTTGGATGATATTTTTGATGAATCGGCAGCTTACATGGCTGATCTTAAGCGGACGGGGGCAAGCACTCCTGATTGTGAAATTCCTAATGTATAATATTGCTTCCTGGAATATTCGGGGTTTGAACCAATCTCCGAAACAAAAAGAGGTTTGTCAGGTTATTTCTAAACATAATCTTTCTATTTGTGCTATTCTTGAATTGCATGTTGCAAATTCTCGATTGAATCAGCTATGTTCTAATATTTTTTGGAATTGGAAGTGGACATCGAATGGGAGTCTATGCTTGAAAGGGGCGAGAATTATCTTGGGGTGGAATCCTAATGATGTTGAAGTCTCTATTATTGCTCAAACGGAGCAGGTTATGCATACGAAAATTACTTTTAAAGCTGATAGGAAAATTCTGTTTTGTTCTTTCATCTATGCTCTTAATAGGTATTCTCAAAGACGTTCATTATGGTATAATCTGGGTATGCACAAGTGTTTAGTTCAAGGTCTGCCGTGGTGTTTGTAGGTCACATATACGTACTGATCAGATTACAATTACGATTGATTGAGTGCGGAATCCTACAATCAATTGATTAAACGGATAGAATAGAATACGCAATCTAAATAACTCGATTATATTGATAATCAAATGATATTTAATGATTACAGACGCTCACTGATATATCTGATTACAATACGCTCTGAGTTTCACGTTTAAGCTTACGTACAAATGAAAACATAACAGCCTATTTATAGACAGACCTGCGACACTACTGTTATGCGACCTTAAGCTAAAGTCGCACCTACGACTTTATTGCTAAAGTCGCAGATAGTGTCGCATAGACACTAATCTAAACTTCTAAGACTTATCAAGATTCTGACACTCTAATCTTGCACCAACAAACTCCCCCTTGTCAGTAGCTTGATATGTTCTTTGTCTTGCTTCAGATCCATTTGCTAGGGAGATTGCTTCCACCACAGATGCCGTTTCTTACACACACTTTCACAACATTCTGAAACTTCATTACTTCTCCTTTTGCTCATCTTTGAAGATCTCTATGCATGCTTCTCCAGTTGTACCATTATAATACCACCACTTTAGATTTGTTGCAAAACCTATTGGTAATCTTTCCAATGGAATCTCTTTGACCGGAGGATATACAATTCTAACCCACGGCTTGTTTGTAAAACCACTGATTTTCTTCTTGTAAATATTTCGTTTTCCAAGCGTTGGTTTCATCAAGTTGAATCCATATCTTACCTCCTTTTGTACGTTACTGTCAATGTACCTTCCCATACTTGATCCTATGCGATTGATGATATTTAGCTGAGCTAATTTAGAAATTTCACACTTAGGAAGAGTACTAAGATCCTTAAAGCTTCGCTTGAAATACTGCAGTCCACCAGTTCTCTTTACAACAATCAAATTAAGTTCCTCATGATATTTCCAGCTTATTATCTGACCACCGCATTCACCATTTACTTTGTAGAGTTTCTTCTTTATCATTGGTGCATGTGATGGTACTCTAAACCATTCCGAATGCTTAGTAGTACTTGAACATTCAGGAATTTCAGGATTAGTTTCAGCTTCAATCTCTTCATCCATTTCCTCACTGTCATCATCATCTCCTTGATCATTTTTCTCAAACACAAAATCATCACACAATTGATCTTCATTATCAACAACTTCATATTCAACATTCTCATTATCACTAGGAATCTCGAAGAGATTATCAAATAAATCTTCTCAATTCATTTCCTCTGGATCATCTTGATTTGTTCCAGCAGCTTCCCTTTCCAAGAACTCCAACATAGGAATCAGATTCTCTTCAAAGTTAAATGACACCGATAATGGTTCAACATTCAGAAATCCTTCTTCCGTATTCAAACTTCTATCGCTCGGTCCAATATAAACAACCATCTGTAAATTATTCTCACGTGTTGGCTCTGGTTGTTGTTGTTCACTCGAAAATTCTGGTTGTTCATTTCCGGCTTCAAATTCTGTATTTTCTGGATGTGGTTTCTCTCCACCATCATCATTATTATTATCATCATCATCAACATCATCAGAATCAGAAGAATCATCTTTTTCATCATCTTTATCTTCTTCTTCTTCGACATTCTCCCCCTGAACAACAGAATTTTTATGATGTTTGAGCTCTTTCTCTTACTCTTGAATCCTTGTAGATTGAGCATCAATCTGTGCTTGTTGAGTTTCAAATAATTTGGCATGAGAGTCAATTTGAGCTTGTTGCTTTTCAATCAACTTTGATTGATCAAGAAATGAGGCTTTCAATTCTGCCATGATCGTCAGCAATTGAGTCATAAGTTCTGGAGCAGAAGATGTTGAACTTGGTTCTTGTGGAGTCGGAAGTGTTTGAGAAGATGTAGTTGGTTGTGAAGCTTGTAGTTGAGATGTTGAAACATGAGCTCTTCTTTGCCTGGCACGAGGAGGTTCTTCAGGGACATAATCTGCATCAGCTGTTTCAGCTGCAAGTGCTCTCTTCTCTTGACGAGCACGTTGTAATTGAATTAAACGTTCAGCACTTCCCTTTTGTAAGCGTTCCCTCCGAATATCTCTATCATGTTCAAGCTTCCTTCTATTTTCAGCTTCTTCAGAATCATCACTTGATTCACTTGAACTATCACTTGACTCACTAGAATCATCACTTGAAACATTAACTTCTTCCCTCAGTGGTGTACTAGTACCCACTTCCAAAGGCTCATTCGCCTGAATATCTTCAGCAAAGTCATCGTTTATGGCTTCATCCTCAACATTCATATTCGGATCATTTTCAATAGGAGCTTCAAACAGATGTTCTTCTCCCTCTTGCGCTTGATCAACAGGATCATCTAGCCAGTTAACATTCATTGGCGCTTGATAATTTTCATCAATGATATGTCCAAACACTGGAATCAGTGCAGGAGTTGGGTTTCGACCAAAATTTTGACAATCAACATAGACTCTCTTGGTCATGGGAACCAGTCTTAGTACATACATCCCTTGATTAGGTAGATTTGGAAGAAGATGATTTAAAATCAGCTGAACAAATCTTGGAAACATGAAAAACTTGGAGTGACTGGAGATGTTTGATATCATATTTGCAAACACATATTTAGAGAAATTATAAGGCTTATTTAAAGTAAGAGTAACCATTGCAGAGCCCAAACTATGACCCATTCCGTCTAGGGGTGTCAAAAAAGCCGACCCGACCCGCACCCGACCCGACCTGAACCCGATTAAGCTTAATAGGGTCGGGTTTAATAGGGTTAAAAAGGCATAATCGGGTTATGCGGGTTGACCCGATTAACCCAAATATATATTAGGGTCGGGTTACGGGTTAAAAATGAGAATTATAATCGGGTACGGGTTTACCCGATTAACCCAATAACAAAATTAATTTTAATTATTAATTAATTGATTATATACTAATTATTGTTATGGATAAATATGAATGTCTATATTTAATAGGAATTAGACTCCTACAGTCCTACTAAGTTAAGTATACTTGGAAAACACTCATTTATAATCTATATATAAATATTACGATACTGTAAACAATACATCATTCTCTTCTTATTAATCGATTCGGTGGTCTAGTTGATCTTCAGTTTGAAACTTTCGACAATTTTGAGGTACGATTTAAATGGTTTTTTCGTTAACTTAGGAATTTGCATGTTATATGTCTTCTTAATTGCATGTGATAATCAAACCTCATACGTGTCAATTAATAGTGAAATTAGATCTACATATGATATATGTCATATGAATTCAACACCCACGTTACATATTTATTTGATGATTGCATAATACTTGAAGATTGTTTTTTTATTTTATTTTATTTTACCTAATATCTGTTTCCTTAGGAATAAAATAATAAAAAAATAATAATGCTAATAAAGTTAATACGATATATATATTAGTTTATTATCATCATATAGTTAATCTATATGTTATTAAATGTTACTTAGTTTTTAATCATACATATCATAATTTTTAATGATGCAATATGAATATTGTATTTGATTGCTGATGTTTTTTAACAATTACTTATTGTGACTACAATTTATTCGTTATACATCGTCTCGTAAGTTCTTATGTATTGTCACACCCCGCTAAAGCGGAAACACGAGATGTAACAGTACAATGATTTCATAATCGAAAATTACAAAAGATCACCGTTCAACGGTCTACAATTAATACATTACATAAAGTCTTACAAGCGTTTACAGCACAAAAGTAAATAATCTAAACATGCGATTACATCCAAAAGAGACAAAATCCCGTAGCGCTACAGCAGCATAGATCATATAATGGGTTTAGCTTCAATAGACAAGTTGTGACTAATTCCTGAAAAGCATGTAAAATAAACAGGTCAACTATGAAACATAGTTGGTAAGTACACAGGTTTTGTGAAATGAAGACCCTTTCCAAGAGTTTATAAATCTAGTTTAAAAGGTCCACGTTACTACGTGATTAGTTTGCAAAAGTTTAGTGCCGAGGCTCATACAAAGACGATAATCATCCGATAAGTTCTTAAAATCAATTTTTAGAATAATCAAATGCTATTGCGCGAATAATTATGAAGTAATTCATTATAACTAGGCTCATTGAAGAGTGAAACTCATTTGATAGTTAAATTCATTTGAGATTCGATGTTTGGTTCGCAAAAGAGGTTTAGTTAAGTACGAGATTCATTAAAGAGAGATTCCCTTTTTGTACTCAGTTAAAAGTCGTGATTCATTTATAACGCCGCGCTCATATTTTCAAAGGAATGTTTAATTCACGTTTCAAGCTCAAGATATAGTGTTTAATAAGTTCAAGTTATGTTTATAAAACTCATATTGTAGTATTTAATAAGTTCAAGTTACGTTTATAAAGTCAATGGATCATCACATCAATATCAAAACGTTTATAATCTCAACGGGTTATTATGTCGATGTTCATAAGAATGCAAGGCGTTATTATGAAACCACGTTTATCATTAACCAAAACCACAATGATTCATAGTATGAAACTCAGGATATAAACATTATGGTTTTAAAGAAATATCGTTTCAAATGACAAAGTCATTGTAAAGCTCGGGTCGTAAGGTTTATAGTTTCAAAGAAATATCGTTTCAAATAACAAAGTCATTGTAAAGCTCGGGTCGTAAGGTTTATAGTTTCAAAGAAATATCGTTTCAAATGACAAAGTCATTGTAAAGCTCGGTCGTAAGGTTTATAGTTTCAAAGAAATATCGTTTCAGATGTCAAAACGTCATACGTTTATAGTCGTTTATGAATTTCTATGCATAGAGATCTTCAAAGATGGTCAAAAGGATAAATAGGAACTGTGTACGTCTATGATCCGATCAGGTTAATAAATTTATCAAGACAAGATTTGCTGGCACTTAAAGAAAATCATATTCTATTCAACAAAAATGAAGAAGGAGAAGCAATGAAGTTTCAGAATGTTGTGAAAGTATGTGTCAGAAATGGCATCTGTGCTGGAAGCAATCTCCCTAGCAAATGGATCTGAAGCAAGACAAAGAACATATCAAGCTACTGACAAGGGGGAGTTTGTTGGTGCAAGATTAGAATGTCAGAATCTTGATAAGTCTTAGAAGTCTTGGTTTTTGTCTATGCGACACTGTCTGCGACTTTATTCAATAAAGTCGCAGGTGCGACTTTGTTCAACATAGTCGCATGTCTGTCTATAAATAAGCTGTTATGTTTTCATTTGTAGGTATGCTTAAATGTGAGATTCAGAGAGTATTGTAATAAGATATATCAGTAAACATCTGTAATCATTTGATTATCAATATAATCTGTTTATTTAGTTTGCGTGTTCAATTCAATCTGTTTATTCAATTGATTACTGGATTCCGCACATCTTCTGTTACCTTATGGGTAAACCATCGTTCGGGCTATGGTATCCTAATGATGAAGATATTCAGCTTTCGGCCTTTTCTGATTCAGACTATGGAAGATGTAATATGGATAAAAAAGTCTACAACAGGAGGATGTCAGTATGTAGGAAACCGACTTGTTTCATGGCAATGTAAGAAACAGACCACTGTTTCCACTTCATCTACTGAAGCAGAGTACATAGCCGCTTCTAGTTGTTGTTCACAGGTTTTGTGGATTCAACACCAAATGCGAGACTACGGTTTACTTCTTACTAAAACTCCTATCCATATTGATAATACTGCTGCTATTTCCATAACACGAAATCCCGTACAACATTCAAAAACAAAACATATCGAAATTCAATATCATTTCATACGGGATTGTTATGAAAAGCAACTGATCTCCTTAGTTCAAATCGACACTTTAAAACAAAACGCAGATATTTTTACAAAGGCTTTTCTGAAAAATCGATTTGAGGAACTTGTGAAAATGATTGGGATGCGAAATCTTGATCTAGATTAAAAACTGACTTAGATCATTTTTATTTTTATACTGCTTTGTAGTTAAAAAAAAAAACGATTTTTAAGAAAAGGGGGAGATTTTGTTTGTAAATATCTGGGAAATGATAGTATATTAGGGAGATGTGAATAAAAATTGAATATCCTTAGTAATTTGTTTGATATATCAGTAGGCTCATGTAAATTATTTTGAATCTAATGTTTTGATCTTCTAAATGATAAACATCTGGGTCTACATTTTGAAAATTGTGATTGGATTATTTTTCAAATTAGAAAGTAAAATATATTCTTAACATTCACACACCAATCTTTAGTTATCATACAAAAGAGATATATATATATATATATATATGATAGTATAACTATTTGAACAAAAAGAGCCAATAGGCCACATAGGATGATACTTTGAGAGGCACAGTGTGTAACTAGGGCATGTAAGACCGTTGCTGTATGTAAGTCCTAAACAGTTACATACGTACTTGATTTAGGATGTAAGTCTGTTGTTGCAATCCTTAATCAAGTGTGCTAAAAATCTTTAAAGTCAAAAGATACTAAAAATCGTACATATTAGTATTATCTTATTTTGTTCTTTTGGTGAAATGTCTGAATGTACAGTATATAGTTGCCGACTTGTGAGTCCGTATGTGTATGTAAGTCCAAACAACTATATACGTTATTCACTTGAATGTGCTTAGACATGATCCACTGCTAGTTATGTTCAAAAATAGATATATGATAGGACAAAATATCTCAAAAATGTATGATCATTGGTTAAATGGTTAAATCAAGTTTTGATGTTACGTGTATAATTTTCAGGAATTTTTGAAAAATAGAATGGTTCTATTTTTAAAATGAAAAGATCAAGTTTGATTGTCATTTGAAAGTCAGAAAATCTATTTTATAAATGTTTGCATTGAGCTTTGTCACACCCCGCTGAAGCGGAAACACGAGATGTAACAGTACAATGATTTCATAATCGAAAATTACAAAACGTCACCGTTCAACGGTCTACAATAATACATAACATTATGTCTTACAAGCGTTTACAGCACGAAGTGGATAACCTAAACACACTATTACATCCAAAAGATACAAATTCCGTAACACAACAACATCATAAGTCATCTAGCGGGTTTAGCTTCAATAGACAAGTTGAGACTAATTCCTGAAAAGCATGTAAAAATACAGGTCAACTATGAAACATAGTTGGTGAGTACTCAGGTTTGGTAAAATGATAGACTTCCTTTAAAAGTTTATGAAGTTTGGTTCAAACGTTACACGTTATGCGTGATTAGTTTACAAGGATAATCTGTTTAGTGCCGAGCTCAAACGACTAAGGTAATCAACCGATCCCCAGTTAAAATGAACATTGAATAATAGTCAAATGTTATTTCACAGTAGTTATACAAGGAATTCATTTACTTAAAGCTCTTTTAAGAGTGATATTTATTTGAATGTTAAATTCCTTTGTGAATAGATATCTTGACTGTAAATGAAATTTATTTAAATATGGGACTCATTTAAAAGCTGTCACACCCCGCTAAAGCGGAAACACGAGATGTAACAGTACAATGATTTCATAATCGAAAATTACAAAAGATCACCGTTCAACGGTCTACTACTAGTACATTACATAAGTCTTACAAGCGTTTACAACACAAAAGTAAATAATGTAAACATGCGACTACATCCAAAAGAGACAAAATTCCGTAACGCTATAGCAGCATAGCTCATATAACAGGTTTAGCTTCAATAGACAAGTTGTGACTATTTCCTGAAAAGCATGTAAAAATAAACAGGTCAACTATGAAACATAGTTGGTGAGTACACAGGTTTTGTGTAATGAAAGACCCTTTTCAAGTGTTTACAAAGTCTAGTTTAAAAGTTCCACGTTACTACGTGATTAGTTCGCAAAAGTAGTCTGCTTAGTGCCGAGACTCATACAAAGACGATAATCATCCGATAAGTTCTTGAAATAAATTTTTAGGATAGTCAAACGCTATTGCGCTGATAATTATAAAAGTAATTCATTAAAACAAGGCTCATTTAAGAGCGATATTCATTTGATAGCTAGATTCGTTTGTGAATCGATGTTTTGTTTGCAAATGAGGTTTTTTTTTAAGAACGAGGCTCATTTAAGAGTGATTCCCTTTTTGTACTCAATTAAAAGTCATGATTCATTTATAACGCTCCGCTCATATTTTCAAAGGAATATTTAATTCACGTTTATAAAACTCAAGATATAGTATTTAATAAGTTCAAGTTACGTTTATAAAACTCATATTGTAGTATTTAATAAGTTCATGTTACGTTTATAAAGTCAATGGATCATCAAATCAATATCAAAACGTTTATAGTCTCAACGGATTATTATGTCGAAGTTCATAAGGATGCGCGGCGTTATTATGAAACCACGTTTATCATTGTCCAAAACCACAATGATTTATAGTATAAAACTCAGGTTACAAAATTTATGGTTTTAAAGAAATATGGTTTCTAACGACAAAGTCATTGTCAAGTTCGGGTCGTAAGGTTTATAGTTTCAAAGAAATGTCGTTTCAAATGACAAAGTCATTGTAAAGCTCGGGTCGTAAGTTTATTGTTTCAAAGAAATATTGTTTCAAATGACAAAGTCATTGTAGAGCTCGGGTCGTAAGTTTATAGTTTCAAAGAAATATCATTTCAAATGACAAAGTCATTGTAAAGCTCGGGTTGAAATTTTATAATTTCAGAGAGATGTCATTTCAAATGTCAAAACGTCATACGTTTATAGTCGTTTATGAAATTTCTATGCTATCACGTTATAATGTCTATAGTCACAATGAGTTAATATGCTTGAGTCCACAACCAAACCTACAACCGATAAACCTTTGCCCCAAAGAGAGATGCCCTATCGTTGGCATTTAGGATGATGGGATGCACTCACGTGGCCACGTGAGTGGGGAGGTGGTCTCGCTCCCAAATAGTACTATTCATATGCATCATTTGGCTCATATAGAGTTAATGGTCGTGTAGAGATACCGGGGACTTTAGATACGATAGAAAACAAGCATATAATCATGTTCGTATAAACTTAAAACATTCAAGAAGTTATTCGTATTCAATACGACATTTTAACCATGTCGAGTATTCGAAAGTAAGCATAGAAGATAGCATAGCATAGCATTTGTAAATCAAGGATAGCATTTCTAAAACGAGCATAGCATAAGCGTAGCATCAAGTATAGCATAAGAATAGTATTTGTAATCCAAATATAGTAGTTAAATCATATAGCATGCTTTTCACCCCAAAACATTTAAGTAAAACGTTAAAAAGAGGGGCTGTGAAAACTCACTATTGAGCGTGAGCGTACGGATGGATGTAATGCGCGTGCCGACCGGGTTTGACTCCTATCCATTTCCTAAGAACACAAGGTTTCTAATTAGTTTTCGACTAATACGGTTTGTTAGGATTGCTTAGCTAGCTAATTAAATTACAAAGTGCCGTAAAAGTTTGAATTTCCATTTAATTTACGATGTCGGTAATTGTTCGAGTTGGGAACAAAATAATGGAAATATATGAATACAACATCTAAAAATTACCCAACTTGGTATGAAATATGAAATATAGTTCACAAATTTTCTGTGAAAATTTGGGGATTTTTAGACTTATGGATTATTTATAATCATTTTATGTCTAAAAAAGGGAATAATTATGGGAAAAATAGTAATTATTCACTTAAAATTCTGGAATTTTTACCAAATCATTTTCTACCAATTTTTAAGTTTGTGTACAATTTTCAAGACGTTTTGAGCACTGAAACTTTGGTTCCCAACATTATGCGTTTTAACGAGACGTAAATCGGAAAACATATTAAAACACTTCCAAAGAGTGTGAAATTTTGAGGATGGTGTCATTTTCTGAGGAAAATGACACTGGAATTTTCCCATAATCATTTTATGTCCAAAAGTATTTTTCATGATTATTTCACCTTTTGTAGGCTTTATTTGCATTAATTTAGGAAAAATACTTATGTTTTTCCAAAAATTCCCATTTTTATTTTCAAGACTCTTTTCATGATATAGTTACTGAGAAAAATAATCCTCAAAATTTTAAGACGTTTTATCTAGCACTTATATATTTTTGAATCATCACAACACAAGTATTTGCAATTTACAAGATTACAACAATGCATGATGTTCATGCATTTTCTAAAAATACTTAATCATCAAGATAAATTCCTATCTTTTTATAATACTGAGATATACATGTTAGGAGTATAAAATAATTTTTCTTAGATTTATAGAACACCTTAAGACCCATGAACAAGTATCACAACAAGGTGCTCACAGAAAAGTTACTGTTTGCGCATCAGTTTTGTGTGATACATTTGGAGGTCGTAAACTCAATGGATTTGAGTGAGACCAGTGGGGTTTTAAAGGTAAGACATTAAGCTAAATTTTAGAAGAAAAATCAAGATTTTTGGACCATTATTCACTGAGTTATGGTCGTTTCAAGTAGGGTCAAAATCTGGACAGATTGCATGCATGACAAAGTGATCTTTTTGGTGTGATTTCACCACCAAACGATTTTTAGACCTCATCCAAAGATTGAAGTCTTGTCTTTTATGCATGAACATGTGTTTTACAGAAACATAAACATATTTTAACATTTTAACCATTTATTCTAGCAAGAACATGTAAATAAACTCTATAACATTAAAAAGTCGACTTTTTCGGTTTGATTTCGGTTTGATCATGGGTTGCCCTTTTGTTTTAACACTTAAACAAGTGTAAGGGAACCTACAAAACATCAATCCTTGTGTGAGAATTTTAGCCATGAAAAAGGCATAAAATCCATGTTTTTACAAGAATCAAAGTAGGAAATTGCAAGAATGGAAGCTAGAGATGGTGTTCATACCTTAGAAAGTTGGTTTAGGTGTATGAACACCTTCAAAGATATGATTTAAGGATGGATATTCTCTGGAGTTTAGTGTGTGAAAAGAGAGGTTTTGTGTGTGTTTTCTTGAGAGAAAATGAGAGAAATGATGAGAGGAAGAGTGTGTAAGTGGTAGAAGACTTTTGCATGGAATATAAGTGGTTAGTGGAGAGGTTGAGTGGAAAAAAAAGAGAGGGAAAGGGGGGTCCGGTTTTGGGTCATTAAAATGAGGTTTTTAACTTATTTTTTTGTCAAAATAAAATGTATATTAGTTTTAATATTTATTTGTATTTAAATGCACAAGTCTTGTACATTTAAAGGCTTTAAGTTGTGTTGTTTTTGTGCTTAATATTAGGGTTGTAAAAATTGATGTTCTAAATTTATAAAATACTTCAAATTGTATTTTAGATTGTTTATAATGGATATTCAAGTATTAGTTTGTCGGATTCGAGTTTCGTTTATTCGATTCGGGTCGCGTTTGCCGAGTTACAGAATTTCGGTTAATTCCGATTTTCTGATGTCTTTGTGATTAAATTTTGAGTCATGAAACTTTATCTTATAAGTTTATAACATTCATCAAAATGTATTTGATTCTATCACGATTGACATTCGCGAGTCAATTAACCGATTTTCGGTTGCGTTCACTGAGTTACGGAATTTCCGGTTAAATTCCGATTTTTGCGATATGATAACTATTTTGTGATGACTTATGAAATTTAATTTCACTTGTTTTCTTTGGCACTTTGTAACCTAATTTTGTGTTCCTCACAGTCTTAAAGTTCGCTAAGCAATCTCCTAGAACGTTACGCGATTTCGGTAACTTACGATTTCGGTACTTAAGGAGTCGTAACCTAGACTTTTCACTAGGATTTTAGAGTGCTGTAAACGTAATTAGATAGACTAGGAATTTAAGTGCGTTAATGACCTGAGATTTTTGACGGTTGTCACAAAAGCGATACTTTAGAAACTCAATTAAAAGTCATAGTTCATTTATAACACCATACTCATATTTTAAAAGGAATATTCGAAGTTTATAAATCTCACGATATGGTGTGTTTGATTAAGTATGTAAATCTTATTCTATAAATTCAAGTTATGTTTTATAAAGTTAATGGCTTGCCCTCTTTCAAACAAACCATTCGTCATTTAGACGAATTATTATATCTAGTTTCATAAGAAAACGTGATGTCATGAGAAACTACATCTTTAATTGTCAAAATCACAATGATTTATGATTTAATAACTCCGGTTATATATGTATGGTTAATGAAGTAGCGTTTCGAATTACATAACAAGATAAAAGTCCAAGTTGTGATATTTAAGATTTTAAAGGAAGTTTACTTCAAAGAGCAATGTCATTGTAGAGCTCGGCCCTAAGTTGATAATTCATAAACAAACCTCATCTCGAATGACTATGTTATAAAATTTGAGTCGCGAGTTTATCTTTTTATAGCAACGTCGTTTACGTGTCAAAGCGCCTTGCGTTAATAGATGTTTTCGAAATCACTATGCCATTACATTTTGTTTATGAAATTGATGCTTAAATTATGCTTGAGTCCACAACCAAACCTACAACCGATAAACCCTTGCCCCAAACAGTGATGCCCTATCGTTGGCATTTAGGATGATGGAATGCACTCACGTGGCCGCGTGAGTGGGGAGGTGGTCTCGCTCCCAAATAGTACTATTCATATGCATCATTTGGCTCATATAGAGTTAATGGTCGTGTAGAGATACCGGGGACTTTAGATACGATAGAAATCAAGCATATAATCATGTAACATCGATAAGCATTCACGACATTGTTTTGAAATTTAGCATAGCATAGCACAGCATAATAATCATATCATGGCATTTGTAATTTAAGTGCATTATAAAACATATCATTTTCAAGTATATAAATCATTCAAATCATTCATGCATGCTTTTCACCCCAAAACATTTAGATAAAGCGTTAAAATAGGGGCTGAGTACTCACAATTGTTAGTATGCGTACGGAAATGGATGTAAGGCGCGTTTTGACCAAGAGTCACTCCTATCCAAGACCTACGAATACAAGGTTCCTAATTAGATTCTTGGCTAAGATGGCTTGTTAAGATTGCTTAGTTAGTCGTTTGTGTTACAAAGTGCCGTTAAAGTTTGATTTATCGTTGTCGGTAATCACTCGGGTTGTGATTAAAATAATGTAATCACTTGAAAACAGATTCCAAAAATTACCAAACTTGGTATAAAACATGGAAAATGATGAGAATTTTTAGATTTACAGATTATTTTTAATCATTTCTTGACCAAAAGAGTGGGGTAAATATGAGAAAAATAGTAATTATTCTTGAAAAATTCCGAAATTTTTACTAGATCAGTTTTAACTCATTTCTGAGTTTGTGTAAAATTTTCATGCCATTTAGGGCACTGGAACATTGGTTCCCAATCGTATATGTTTTAACAAATCGTACATCGGAAAACATATCAAAACAATTCAAATGGGTGTTAAATTTTGAGGATAGTGTCACTTTATGTGGAAAATGACACAGTAATTTTCCCATATTTTTCTGATGTCAAAAAGTATTTTTCATGAATATTTTCTCCTTTTAGAGACTTTATTTGCATTAAACCAAGAAAAATGCTTTAGTTTTCCCAAAAATTCTCATTTTTATTTTCAAGGTTGTTTTCAAGACATAGATACTGAGAAAAATCACCCTCAAATTTTAAACATGTTTTACCTATTATTTTTGTATTTTACATTCATCACAACACCATCATTCATACATTTACAAGGCCAAGATTATACATATAAGTCATGCATTTTCTAAAAATACTTAATCAACAAAATAAATTCCTATCTTTTTATATTACTGAGATATATATGTTAGGAATATAAAATAATTTTCTCAAATGCTTTTGAATAGTTTAAGACCCTTAAACAAATATCATTACATGATGTTAACAGAAAAATTACTGTTTGCGCACCAGTTTTGTTTGGTACATTTGGGGGTCTTAAACTCAATGGATTTGAATGAGACCAGTGGGCTTTTAAAGGTAAGACATTGAACTAAATTCCAGAAGAAAAATCAAGATTTTTGGACCATTATTCACTGAGTTATGGTCGTTTCAAGTGAGGTCAAAAATCTGGACAGATTCATATGAGACAATAGAAATCTTTTTGGTGTGTTTCCACAACCCATTATTTTTAGACCTCATCCAATGATTGAGGCTTTGTCTCATATGCATGAATAAGTACTTTTACAGAAATAAAATATACTTTAACATAAAATAAGATCTAGATACGAAAATGGTGCATGCAAGCCCAAAAATCGGGTTTTTGGGTTCTTTTTCAAGAACACCACTTGCTACCAAGTTCTAGATCTTATATATACCTTTAAATCTTTGATCTAACACATTCTTGGTGTTAAAATACATCCAAGATGTGTTAGTAATGATTTCTAATAATAAAAATGCCTTAAGCAAATCAAGAACACACAAGTATGGATTTTAACACTAAAAGATGATTTTTCGGTTTGATTTCGGTTTGATCATGGATTGCCCTTTGTTTTAACACTTAAACAAGTGTAAGGGAATCTACAAACCTTCAAACCTTTTATTAGGGATTTTAGCCATGAAAAGGCATAAAACCCTTGCATTTACAAGATTTAAAGTGAGGAAATGAAGAAAAACAAGGTTAGAGGTGATGGGTTTTTACCTTTGATGTTGTATTTAGATGTAAGAACACTTGAAGATGGCGATTTTTGATTGAAAGAGGGCTGGAAATGGTGATGTTCTTGAGAGAAAGTAGAGAGAAGTTGAGAGAAAAAAATGAATGATTGAAGTGTGGGGAAGTGGTGGAGTGTGCATGTAATCAATTGGGGTTTTGGGGAGTGGGGTAGTCAAGAAAAAGGGGGGGAAAGGGGCTGGCCGTTTTTAGGGGGGGAGGGAGTAAAAAAAATTTTTTTTTTTTTTTTTTTAATGTTAAGTAATTAAAGGTTTAAATGTTACATATTGTTTTGGTATAAGTTTGTACATATTGAAATGTTTAATTGTGAAAATGGTTGAAATTGGAGTTATAAAATTTTATTTTCTAAGTTTATAATTCTCATCAAAATACATTAGATTCGCTTACAATTGACATTCGCGAGTTAATTAACCGATTTCTGGTTGTGTTTACCGAGTTACGGAATTTCAGGTTAAATTCCGATTTTTGCGATATGATAATTATTTTGTGATGACTTATGAAATTTAATTTCATTTGTTTTCTTTGGCACTTTGTAACCTAATTTAATGTTACTCAAAGTCTTAAAGTTAGCTAAGCAATCTTCTAAGACGTTATGCGGTTTCGGTAACTTACGGACTTGGTACTTAAGGAGTCGAACCTAGACTTTTTCACTAGGATCTTAAGGTGCTGTAAACGTAATTAAAAGTACTAGGGTTTTAATTTCGGTGTTGACCTGAGATTTTTGACGGTTGTCACAAGCTTATAAATTAAATACTGATAAATCAAGCTTATAACTTTTGATGTTCTTAATAAAATCACGTTTCATACTGATATGATCCCTAATCAAATTGAGATCTTCTTCACAAAAATATGTGTAGCTTTTATTTTTTAAAAATTGAATTTTATATTCTATGTTATTTTTGATCAAAAGTTGTTTAAATCTGGTTAAGTAATGCATCCTAAAAACGAAAAGTTCAAAATCACAAGTTTGAGTCTGTGAACTTGTTTGTGCGACTTTATTAAATAAGATCGCATAAACTGATTATTATAAATACTTAAACCACGTGACTCTATCTTAATCATTTATGATTAAGCTTGTGCGACTTTATCTGCGACCTTGCTATAGCGATTCTGCGACGTTATTTCAAAATTCAAAATTTTCGAGTTTGAACTGTTGAAATCGGTTGCTATTCATTTGTTGTTATCAGATAAATCTAAGGTATAATTTTTAACCATTGATTCAATGTATTTTGTGACTTAATGCTTGAAATCCATTCGGATTTAGGGTTTTTCATAATGACGTCATTTAGAAGTTGAAAATACATGTTTAGAATGCGTATATCTTATACATTTGATTGATAGCGGCCTAGTATGTATGTTTTGATTGGAAATTGTAGGTTTTTATAAGGTTTCGTACTAAAATTGAAAACTAACTGTTCGTCTCTGCGACTTTAGCTATGCCACTTTAGTATGCGACTTTATGTATGCGACTTTACTGATTTCCAAAACATGCGATCTTATTATGCGACTTTATTTGAGAACTTATGTCTGCGATCTTATTATGCGATTTTATTTGAGAACTTTAGTTATGCGATTTTAATCTTAGACTTTAATTATGCGACTTTAGCCTGAGACTTTATCAAGCGAACTTGTTATGAGACTTTAATTAAGAGACTTTATTTGAGACTTTAATTAGAGATTTCATACTGAGACTTTAAACAGGCGACTTTATCTTGATTCTAAGTGTTTAAAACTTATAAAATTAATATATCTATCGTGCAATCTTGCTATATTTTTTATAGATTACACAACACAACCGCTCTTATTGATACTTCACTGGCTAGTTCGCAACCATATCTTGAGTTGCGGAACTTTTTGAGACGTTCAAGGATATATTATGCACTAACTTTTTGAGACGTTCAAGTCATATCGTTGAGTTCTAGACCCATGCAACACATGATACAGTTGATGGTGTGAAAAGACTGATTACCACTATTCTTAATCAACAAGTCATTATTACAAAAGATACAGTGCTTACAGTTCTTCAGTTTGGGAATGATGCTGATTCAAGGATACTTTTCCAGCCCACATTAGTTTCTGGATTCTTTCAACGAATCGGGTATCCGGAAATCTCTCCAGATCAATATCGAAAGCAAAAACTGAGTCCTTTATGGAGATTGTTCATGCACTTCTTGATAGTGTGCTTATCCGGACGTAAAGGAGGATTAGATGGAATGGGTCAGAGTCTGGGATCTGCAATGGTTGCTCTGACTTTGAACAAGCCTTATAATTTTTCTGGCTATGTGTTTGCTAATATGATATCGAACATCTCCAGTCACACCAAGTTTTACATGTTTCCAAGATTTATTCAACTGATCTTAAATAATCTTCATCCGAATATACCTAATCAAGGGATGCTCACTTTAAGATTGATTCCAATGACCAAAAGAGTATATCTTGACTGTCAGAATTATGGGTGAAATCCAACTCCTGCACTAATTCCAGTGTTTGGACATATCGTTGATGAAAATTATCAAGAGCCAATGAATGATAACTGGCTAGATGATCATGTTGATCAAGCGCAAGAAGGAGAAGAAAATCTGTTTGAAGCTCCTATTGAAAATGATCCGAATATGAATGTTGAGGATGAAGCCACAAATGATGATTTTGCTGAAGACATTCAGGCAAATGAGCCTTTGGAAGTGGGTACTAGCGAACCACTAAGGGAGGAAGTTCAAGTTTCAAGTGAGTCTAGTGAATCAAGTGATGATACAGAAGAAGCTGCAGAGCGAATAAGACTTGAACAAGAGAGAAATGCTAGAAGAGAATGTTTACAAAAAGGCAGTGCTGAACGATTAGCTCAACTTCAACGTGCTCGTCAGGAAAAGAGAGCACTTGTTGCCGAAGCTGCTGATGCTGATTATGTTCCTGAAGAACGGCCTAGTGCCAGGCAAAGAAGAGCTCCTGTTTCCACATCTCAACTACAAGCTACTCCACAAATTCATTCTTCACAACCAACTGCATCTTCTCAATCAATTCCAACTCCACAAGCACCAAGTTCAACATCTTCTGCTCCAGAACTTATGACTCAATTACTGTCGATCATGGAAGAATTGAAAGCCTCATTTTTAGATCAGTCGAAGATAATTGAAAAGCAACAAGCTCAAATTGACTCTCATGCCAAATTATTTGAAGTTCAACAAGCACAGATTAATGCTCAATCTAAAAAGATTCAAGAATTAGAAAAAGATCTCGAAGAAAATAGAAATTCTGTTGTTGAGGGGGAGAATGTCGAAGAAGAAGAAGACGAAAAAGAAGATAAAGAAGAAGAAGAAAAAGATGATAAGAATGATGATGATTCTTCTGACCCTGATGATGATGATAATAATGATGATGGTGGAGAGAAACCACAACCATATTTAGAATCTGTAGCCGGAAATGAACAACCAGAATTTCCAAGTGAACAACAACAACCAGAACCAACACGTGAAAATAATCTACAGATGGTTATTTATACTGGACCGAGTGATGGAAGTTTGAATACAGAAGAAGGATTTCTGAATGTTGAACCATTATCGGTGTCATTTAATTTTGAAGAGAATCTGATTCCTATGTTGGAGTTCTTGGAAAGGGAAGCTGCTGGAACAAATCAAGATGATTAAGAGGAAATGAATTCAGAAGATTTATTTGATAATCTCTTCGAGATTCCTAGTGATAATGAGAATATTGAATATGAAGTTGTTAATAATGAAGATGAACTGTATGATGATTTTGTATTTGAGAGAAATGATCAAGAAGATGATGATAGTGAAGAAATGGATGAAGAGATTGAAGCTGAAACCAATCCTGAAGTTCTTGAATGTTCAAGTTCTACTAAGCATTCGGAATGGTTCAGAGTACCGTTACATGCACCAATGATTAAGAAGAAACTCTACAAAGTAAAAGGTGAATGCGAAGGTCAGATAATAAGCTGGAAATATGATGAGGAATTGAATTTGATTATTGTTAAGAGAACTGGTGGACTGCAGTATTTCAAGCGAAGCTTTAAGGATCTTAGTACTCTTCCTAAGTGCGAAATTTCTAAGTTAGCTCAGCAAAATATCATCAATCGCACAGGATCAAGTATGGGGAGGTATATTGAGAGTATGTACAAAAGGAGGTGAGATATGGATTCAACTTGATGAAACCAACGCTTGGAAAAAGAAAAACTTACAAGAAGAAGATCAGTGGTTTTACAAACAAGCCGTGGGTTAGAATTGTATATCCTCCGGTCAAAGTACTTAAGAAGATTCCATTGGAAAGATTACCAATAAATTTTGCTACAAATCTACAGTGGTGGTATTATAATGGTACAACTGGAGAAGCATGCATAGAGATCTTCAAAGATGATCAAAAGGATAAAGTTGAATCTGTCTACGTCTATGATCCGATCAGCTTAATAATTTTATCAAGACAAGACTTGCTGGCACTTAAAGAAAATCATATTCTATTCAACAAAAATGAAGAAGGAGAAGCAATGAAGTTTCAGAATGTTGTGAAAGTATGTGTCAGAAACGGCATCTGTGCTGGAAGTAATCTCTCTAGCAAATGGATCTGAAGCAAGACAAAGAACATATCAAGCTACTGACAAGGGGGAGTTTGTTGGTGCAAGATTAGAATGTCAGAATCTTGATAAGTCTTAGAAGTCTAGATTTTTGTCTATGCGACACTGTCTGCGACTAAAGTCGCAGGTGTGACTTTGTTTAACATAGTCGCATAACAGTATAGTCGCATGTCTGTCTATAAATAGGATGTTATGTTTTCATTTGTACATATGCTTAAACGTGATATTCAGAGAGTATTGTAATCAGATATATCAGTGAGCGTCTGTAATCATTCAATATCATTTGATTATCAATATAATCTGTTTATTTAGATTGCGTGTTCAATGCAAACCGTTTAATCAATTGATTACTGGATTCCGCACATAATCAATTGAAATTTTAATCTGATTAGAGTGTATATGTGACCTACATTAACTTCTTCCCTCAGTGGTGCACTAGTACCCACTTCCAAAGGCTCATTTGCCTGAATGTCGTTAGCAAAGTCTTCATTTATAGCTTCACTTTCAGCATCCATATTCGGATCATTCTCAACAGGAGCTTCAAATAGATGTTCTTCTCCCTCCTGTTCCTGATCAGCTTGATCATCTAACCAATTGTCATTTAGCGGCTCTTGATAATTTTCATCAATAATATGTCCGAATACTGGAATCACTGCAGGAGTTGGATTTCGACGAAAGTTCTGACAATCAACATATACTCTCTTGGTCATCGGGACCAATCTTAGTATATACATTCCTTGATTAGGTAAGTTGGGAAGAAGATGCTTTAAAATCAGCTGGACAAATCTTGGAAACATGAAGAACTTGGTGTGACTGGTGATGTTCGATATCATATTCGCAAATACGTATCCGGAAAAATTATAGGGTTTATTCAAAGTGAGAGCAACCATTGCAGAGCCCAAACTATGACCCATTCCGTCTAATCCTCCTTTACGTCCTGATAAGCACACAATCAAAAAATGCATAAACAATTTCCATACAGGACTTAGCTTTTGCTTTCGATATTGGTCTGGAGAAATCTCAGGATAACCGATTCGTTGAAAGAATCCAGAAACTAAGGTAGCTGGGAAAAGTATTCTTGAATCAGCATCATTCCCGAACTGAAGAACTGTACGCACTGTATCTTCTGTAATTATGACTTGTTGATCAAGAACGGTGGTGATCAGTCTTTGCACACCATCAACTGTATCATGTGTTGCATTAGTGCAAAAATATGTGATGTGAGGAGCATATACTATTGTATTAGCAGTCAATGCATAGTGAATTCTGGAACGTTGAAGAAAATTCAGCAACTCCAGATATGGTTGCGCAGAAGTCAAATAAGTATCAATAATAGTTGTTGTGTTGTGCCTCCCTTCAAACATCTTTGGATCAACCATCTATAAAGAATATAGCAATGTTGCATGGTAGATATGTTAATTTCACAAGTTTAAACACCTGTCAAGATAAAGTCGCCTGGTTAAAGTCTTAGTATGAAATCTCTAATTAAAGTCTCAAAATAAAGTCTCTAACTAAAGTCTCATAATAAGTTCGCACATTAAAGTCTCAGGCTAAAGTCGCATAACATATGCAAGCACAAAGTCGCATACTAAAGTCTCTGATCAAAGTCGCACAACAAAGTCTCTTGGATTATAGTCGCACGATAAGGTCGCAGACATAAGTTCTCGGATAAAGTTGCATGTTAAAGTCGCGTGTTTTTGAAAATCAGTAAGGTCGTATACATAAAGTCGCATAGCTAAACTCACAGAGACGAACAATTAGTTTTCAGTTTTAGTACGAAACCATATTAAAACTTACAATTTCCAATCAAAACATACTCACTAGGCCGCTATCAATCAGTAGTACAAGATATAAGCATTTTAATCATGTATTTCATTTATATAAATGACGTCATTTTAAAAGAAAATCCGCATGATTTTGAACAATTTTAATCATAAAATAAATTGAAACAATGATTAAAACTTATACCTGAGATGTATTTGATAACAACGAATGAATAGCAACTGATTTCAATGGATTCCAGCGGTTCAAACTCAAGAATTTTGAATTTTTCAGTAAAGTCGCATAAATCGCTGGAATAAGGTCGCAGGTAAAGTCGCACTCTCTTAATCAGAAATGATTAAGGTATGGTCGCGTGTTTAGGTATTTATAGGCAACAGTCGCATATGCGATTTTATGAATAAGGTCGCAGAAGACCATTTTGTGACTTTAACTTGTGTTTTTCAAATCTTTTGATCTTTTATTTTTCTGGATTCGTTACTTAATCAAGATTTAAATGACTTTTGACCAAAAATAATAGAATATAAAATTCAATTTTAAAGAAGAATAAAAGCTACACATCTTTTTGTGAAGGAGATCTTAATTTGATTCAGGATCATATCAGTTTGAAATGTGATTTTATTAAGAATATCAAAAGTTATAACCTTGATTTATCATTATTTAATTTATAAGCTCAATGTAAACATTTATATAGCAAATTTTCTGACTTTTAAATGATAATCAAACTTGATCTTTGCATTTTAAAAATAAACCCATCATATTTTTCAAAAATTCTTTGAAAATTATATACTTACATCACAACTTGATTTAACCATTAACTAATGATCACACATGTTGAGATATTTTATCCTATCATATATATCTATTTTTGAACATAACTAGAAGTGGATCATGTCTGAGCACATTCAAGTGAATAACGTATATAGTTGTTTGGACTTACATGCACATAGGACTTACAAGTGGTATCAGAGCCAATAGGTAATTCGAATTTGTGATTGAATCAAGCTTCAATTTGAAAGAAAAATCAAAATGGGTATTTGAATGAAAATGGTGGTTAAATTCAAATAGAAGGAGTTTGAGATTGAATTTGATCAATTCAACCGATCAAAGTGTTCTACTAGTGTTGAGGAACATATAGAAATCAATTACAAGTTTAAATTTCAAGTTTTAATTCAAGCTCAGATTTGGTGAAGACGATGAACAGTAGCCTCTGCGACTTTATCTCCGCGACTTTAACTATAAGGTCGCAATTCAGCTTCTGAGACTTTATTTCTGCGATCTTATATTTCTGCAACTTTATTGTGCGACTTTATTCTTAAGTTTGCATAACAGTAAGTTCGCATACTTCAAAAAAAAAAAAAAAAAAAAAAAAAAAGACTATGCTAGTTAAAGAAAATTCTACAATTATCAAAATTTGAATTTAAGCCTCCCTTTGACTAATTCTAGTTTAAGAAAATTTTCACTTTACTCGAGCGAAATTCGAAAAAATTTGGAGGGAAAATGTACCCGCAATATCCAGAGTATTTGAACGCTTTGTTCTATAAAGACTATGCTAGCTGGAAGGAGAAGTTTAAAGAATATATTGAATACATCGATTCAGATTTGTGGACTTCTATTACCAAGCAATATGAGGGATCAACATTCATCAATCAAATGTCAGCTGCAGAACAAAAATCTTTTGACAACAACAAGAAAGCACATGAAACAATTATCATGTGTGTACCAAAAGATGTGGCACAAGGTGTAATTCCACTTTACAAATATCAAGATACATCTTATGAATTGTGGAGATCACTTGAAGAAAGCTTCGGAAGAAACGATAAACAGCAAATTCAAAAAGATCCAAGCGTTGAAATACATGGTTTGAAAGTTAAAGTTTAATATCAACAAATTGAAATCGATAGTTACAAAACTGAAATCAAACTACTACGCAAAGAAAAGGCTGAAGCTCAAAGTGAGACTTTAGATTATCAACGCAAGCTCGCGAATTTTGAAGCATCTTCCTTGAGGTTAGATCAACTGCTTCATTCTCAGAAAAAGGATACGAAATTCAAAGCTGGTATCGGATATACATCAATACCGGTCAAGGATGAGTGTGTTGAAATTGTTCATGAAGTTGAAGAATGTGATGTGCCAACACAACAGATTGACAAATCTGATGTCAAGCTTGAAAATTACATCATCACTAATGAGTATATTGTGGCTTCTAAACAAGGGAAATCTAAACGCGATGCAAGAAGTGATAAGTTGAAGAAATGTCCAGACAAAGAGATACATGACAAGCTGATAAAGAAGGAAGAAGAGATTAAAGCTTTCCAACTTCAAATACTTAACATGGAAAGTGAACGTGAAGAAATGCGTTCAAAAATTGTTGAACTTGAAAAGCGGATTTTAGAACTCTCTCACTCAACTAAACAACAAGTCAAGGTGACTAAAGAGACTTACTCGACTAAATCTTCCAAACCATATTCAAAAATGGTTTGTGCGAAAAAGATTTCACAGTTTACTAATTATTCTTTGCAAAAGAATAAAAAGTATTCTGAGAAATCACAATCAACTAGAATATTCAAACATCAAAAGGTTGATTGTTGTGATTCCGTATCGGTTTCAAGATCTCCAAAGTCAACAAAAGGTTGGAAACCGAAACAATCGGAATCTGGTGAAACAAGATCTTTTGTAAAGACGAACTATGTGATGATTTTGTGTTTGAGAAAAATGATCAAGGAGATGATGATGACAGTGAGGAAATGGATGAAGAGATTGAAGCTGAAACTAATCCTGAAATTCCTGAATGTTCAAGTTCTACTAAGCATTCGGAATGGTTTAGAGTACCGTCACATGCACCAATGATAAAGAAGAAACTCTACAAAGTGAATGGTGAATGCGATGGTCAGATAATAAGCTGGAAATATGATGAGGAACTGAATTTGATTATTGCAGTATTTCAAGCGAAGCTTTAAAGACCTTAGTACTCTTCAAGTTATTTTGAGAGTAATGTACAAAAGGAGGTGAGATATGGATTCAACTTGATGAAACCAACGCTTGGAAAAAGAAAGATCTACAAGAAAAAGATCAGTGGTTACAAACAAGCCGTGGGTTAGAATTGTATATCCTCCGGTCAAAGTACTTAAGAAGATTCCATTGGAAAGATTACCAATAGGTTTTGCTACAAATCTAAAGTGGTGGTATTATAATGGTACAACTAGAGAAGCATGCATAGAGATCTTCAAAGATGATCAAAAGGATAAAGTTGAATCTGTCTACGTCTATGATCCAATCAGCTTAATAAATTTATCAAGACAAGACTTGCTGGCACTTAAAGAAAATCATATTCTATTCAACAAAAATGAAGAAGGAGAAGCAATGAAGTTTCAGAATGTTGTGAAAGTATGTGTCAGAACGGCATCTGTGCTGGAAGCAATCTCCCTAGCAAATGGATCTGAAGCAAGACAAAGAACATATCAAGCTACTGACAAGGGGGAGTTTGTTGATGCAAGATTATAATGTCAGAATCTTGATAAGTCTTAGAAGTTAGGTTTAGTGTCTATGCGACACTATCTGCAACTTTATCAATAAAGTCGCAGGTGCGACTTTAGATTAAGGTCGCATAACAGTAGTGTCGCAGGTCTGTCTATAAATAGGCTGTTATGATTTTATTTGTACGTAAGCTTAAATGTGAAACTTAGAGCGTATTGTAATAAGATATATCCTTGAGCGTCTGTAATCATTCAGTATCATTTGATTATCAATATAATCGAGTTATTTAGATTGCGTGTTCTATTCTATCCGTTTACTCAATTGATTGTAGGATTCCGCACTCAATCAATTGTAATTGTAATATGATCAGTACGTATATGTGACCTACAATCATTATGACAATGAGTAGTGAAATTACCGACAATGAAGGGGTAAAGAAATTTTTTTTTTTTTGTTAGATTACGGGTAATGAAGGTACAAGATGAGAAGATATGATTGACAATTCATCGAGAAGTCTTGCGTGGAAGATCGGTTGGCATTCGTGATGATATCCAAAGGACATATATCGATAGTATAGTAAGAAAGAATACTTTGGGATTAATCGTGGGTTAGACAACAAAGTAAACTAACCATGCTATTAATCCGTTGACAATCATCTATGCAAGCATATACATGATGCATAAAGAAATGTATAATCATCATGTGAGACGTGATTTAAAATGAAGGAAAGTGTTGATGCTTACAAGTGTGTGATGGTTAAATTGGACGTGTACGAGAAGTTAAGCTACTACAAAAGAAGGGAGAACAACGGCGAGAAACAACCCAAGATAGAGACTGATGGTATACCTTTGATAACAGTTGCAAAGTTACTTAACTCGACATTACGTGTCAAGTACGTGTAGAAATGATTAGTAACGATAGATGACAGATCCACATGAAGAAATTAGATACCACTCGAAACATTCAAGATGATGAACACAAAATGTAGCGTGACCTGTTACATTCTAGAGAATTTATGCAGACAAGATAGCGGAATGTGAAGCTTACAAGTGTTGACTGATATGACATATTAGCATGCAAAAACAAAAAAAAGGGACCTTCGTGCGAACTCGTTTGGTGGTTTATGATAACTGCATACATTGTGAAAGAAGCAATTGATGACAAAAGGATTCACGTGAATGGTAAACTGCTATCAGAAATACTAGTGGAAGTATTTATGGTGGTGTTTGTTGATGGCATCCTATACGTAGGGAAGCGATATGGAAGAATGTTAGTTGCGGCTTGTGCCCAATGTGGAAATTAGTAGAAGGAGAAACTTTACGCAATGTTTTTAGGATGTGAATTATAGCTTGAGAACTCAAAATCTTTGGACCAATAATCAGGCATAGTAGAGTCAAAATTAACCACTCTAAAAGTCTACAGAAAAAATAATAATAAAATAGCCATGAAGCGAGATCTACCTAGGATTTTAACGGAGATAAAAAGCTTTCTTGAAATATCAAGGTTCCATTTAAAATATACTCGCGATGTTTAAAGATTAGTTCACCTTTGATCAACAAGATTATGAAGTGCGCGGAGTTTGTTTTGAATAAGAGAAAGTAGTGATTCACGAAAAGAACTACACGCTTTGAAATTAGAGTTGGCGCACCTACTTTGACTCAAGAACTAAAGGGCTATTTTCGTAAATGAAACATTCATTTCAAGTTGGTTACGAAAATTTAAATTCTAGAGAAACTAAATATAATGTGGTAGGAAGGTAATGGTTAAAGATGTAAAAAAAAAAAAAAAAAACCCCTTCAGATTAACACAGTTATAATAAAAGTAGCAAGAGTTGTAGCCAATTAACCAAGCTAAAAAGATAGAAGTGAATCGATCAAGATAAAAGCAAAGACGATGGTCAAGACATCCGGATTATATTAGGGGACCAACATTTCGTAACATAAGATTGAATATGGAAACGAAAAGAAGTGCATAATGAATATTCGAGTATAAGAAGCATGGAGACAAGTTCCAAGCGTTGAGAGTCCAAGTGCAAGTGCAGAGATTTAAAATAAATAAATAAATAAATAAATAAAAAGAAATAAAGGGGACAGATAATAATAATATATAAATAACTGCAACAAGAACGACTCAAGTTATTGTAAACAACTAAAAAAAAAAAAAAAAAAAAATCTTTTAGAAGAGATAATACGTCGACATTAGTCATAAATGGGAAGTTAGAAAATTTATATTTGTAATATTTGAAGGAGAAAGAAAACCTAATTGAACATTTCTTTGATGGTGGGGTGAGAAAGAGGTTCATGCTTGTAGATAAAAAAAATAACCCCGACGCCAAGGATATTTCAATGTTCCTTGAAAGTAATACTAAGTGACGAGATCCCAGGTATTATGGATAAGAGTAATAGGATGACTCAAGAGCCCCAAGGAAGTTCGAACGCAAACAATGTCCAGTACTGAAAATAAACCCAGTTTATTATTCTGTAACGAATGATCAAGCAATAAACTATTATTTTGCAGTAAAACCATCCTTCTGTGTATGTCGGAAATTGTGATCAACACTTACCACGAACAGAGTTTTTATACAACACTAATCATTGTCCAGTTATTTGAGTTGCATAAACTATAACGTTCTCAATTAGAGAGTTATGATCTATCTATAGTACCCCCGCCGATGAGACTTTCCAGCTCGAGGCTAGAAGCTACCAACACTTTAATACAAACAAAAACATAAATCGGAATTCATGGGGCCCGAGGCCTTACAGAAAAAGATCGATGAACGATTAAGCGAGACTTTGCCTTAGAGACCAATGAAATGAGACCAAGAAGCTTTATTACACAAAAGTTCTTTGAAGACCTTTTGCTTCTACTTCCCTGCTTACTATTGCTATCACCTCAACTGCTTTGACCTGCTCACTTACAGTGAAGATCAATAATGGGCGAAAAGGAGTTCACACAAGACCACAACCTGTTTAATCGTGCCCTCCTATCACACCTATCTCCTTTTTCCTTCAGTCACATCCAGCCTCAATTCTGCTTCCAACTACCGATGGGGGAGAGCTTGGACGTATAGCAAGATTGAATAAGAGATATGGCATACGGGAATAGTATATGAAATCACAAAGGCTGGAAAGAGACTGTAGATGAGCGTGGTTAATACTTAATAAAGCACCTTAGCAATTAATAGTAATGCCCATATCGACCTCTGTCTTGTTTTTTGCTAGCTTTAGTCTAAAACTATACTATCTCATTAAACGTCGAATTACGACCCGAGCTTTACAATGACTTTGTCATTTGAAACGATATTTCTTTAAAACCATAATATTTATATCCTGAGTTTCATACTATGAATCATTGTGGTTTTGGTTAATGATAAACGTGGTTTCATAATAACGCCTCGCATTCTTATGAACATCGACATAATAACCCGTTGAGATTATAAACGTTTTGATATTGATGTGATGATCCATTGACTTTATAAACGTAACTTGAACTTATTAAATACTACAATATGAGTTTTATAAACATAACTTGAACTTATTAAACACTATATCTTGAGCTTGAAACGTGAATTAAACATTCCTTTGAAAATATGAGCGCGGCGTTATAAATGAATCACGACTTTTAACTGAGTACAAAAAGGGAATCTCTCTTTAATGAATCTCGTACTTAACTAAACCTCTTTTGCGAACCAAACATCGAATCTCAAATGAATTTAACTATCAAATGAGTTTCACTCTTCAATGAGCCTAGTTATAATGAATTACTTCATAATTATTCGCGCAATAGCATTTGATTATTCTAAAAATTGATTTTAAGAACTTATCGGATGATTATCGTCTTTGTATGAGCCTCGGCACTAAACTTTTGCAAACTAATCACGTAGTGACGTGGACCTTTTAAACTAGATTTATAAACTCTTGGAAAGGGTCTTCATTTCACAAAACCTGTGTACTTACCAACTATGTTTCATAGTTGACCTGTTTATTTTACATGCTTTTCAGGAATTAGTCACAACTTGTCTATTGAAGCTAAACCCATTATATGATCTATGCTGCTGTAGCGCTACGGGATTTTGTCTCTTTTGGATGTAATCGCATGTTTAGATTATTTACTTTTGTGCTGTAAACGCTTGTAAGACTTTATGTAATGTATTAATTGTAGACCGTTGAACGGTGATCTTTTGTAATTTTCGATTATGAAATCATTGTACTGTTACATCTCGTGTTTCCGCTTTAGCGGGGTGTGACAATACATAAGAACTTACGAGACGATGTATAACGAATAAATTGTAGTCACAATAAGTAATTGTTAAAAAACATCAGCAATCAAATACAATATTCATATTGCATCATTAAAAATTATGATATGTATGATTAAAAACTAAGTAACATTTAATAACATATAGATTAACTATATGATGATAATAAACTAATATATATATCGTATTAACTTTATTAGCATTATTATTTTTTTATTATTTTATTCCTAAGGAAACAGATATTAGGTAAAATAAAATAAAATAAAAAAACAATCTTCAAGTATTATGCAATCATCAAATAAATATGTAACGTGGGTGTTGAATTCATATGACATATATCATATGTAGATCTAATTTCACTATTAATTGACACGTATGAGGTTTGATTATCACATGCAATTAAGAAGACATATAACATGCAAATTCCTAAGTTAACGAAAAAACCATTTAAATCGTACCTCAAAATTGTCGAAAGTTTCAAACTGAAGATCAACTAGACCACCGAATCTATTAATAAGAAGAGAATGATGTATTGTTTACAGTATCGTAATATTTATATATAGATTATAAATGAGTGTTTTCCAAGTATACTTAACTTAGTAGGACTGTAGGAGTCTAATTCCTATTAAATATAGACATTCATATTTATCCATAACAATAATTAGTATATAATCAATTAATTAATAATTAAAATTAATTTTGTTATTGGGTTAATCGGGTAAACCCGTACCCGATTATAATTCTCATTTTTAACCCGTAACCCGACCCTAATATATATTTGGGTTAATCGGGTCAACCCGCATAACCCGATTATGCCTTTTTAACCCTATTAAACCCGACCCTATTAAGCTTAATCGGGTTCAGGTCGGGTCGGGTGCGGGTCGGGTCGGCTTTTTTGACACCCCTAGACGGAATGGGTCATAGTTTGGGCTCTGCAATGGTTACTCTTACTTTAAATAAGCCTTATAATTTCTCTAAATATGTGTTTGCAAATATGATATCAAACATCTCCAGTCACTCCAAGTTTTTCATGTTTCCAAGATTTGTTCAGCTGATTTTAAATCATCTTCTTCCAAATCTACCTAATCAAGGGATGTATGTACTAAGACTGGTTCCCATGACCAAGAGAGTCTATGTTGATTGTCAAAATTTTGGTCGAAACCCAACTCCTGCACTGATTCCAGTGTTTGGACATATCATTGATGAAAATTATCAAGCGCCAATGAATGTTAACTGGCTAGATGATCCTGTTGATCAAGCGCAAGAGGGAGAAGAACATCTGTTTGAAGCTCCTATTGAAAATGATCCGAATATGAATGTTGAGGATGAAGCCATAAACGATGACTTTGCTGAAGATATTCAGGCGAATGAGCCTTTGGAAGTGGGTACTAGTACACCACTGAGGGAAGAAGTTAATGTTTCAAGTGATGATTCTAGTGAGTCAAGTGATAGTTCAAGTGAATCAAGTGATGATTCTGAAGAAGCTGAAAATAGAAGGAAGCTTGAACATGATAGAGATATTCGGAGGGAACGCTTACAAAAGGGAAGTGCTGAACGTTTAATTCAATTACAACGTGCTCGTCAAGAGAAGAGAGCACTTGCAGCTGAAACAGCTGATGCAGATTATGTCCCTGAAGAACCTCCTCGTGCCAGGCAAAGAAGAGCTCATGTTTCAACATCTCAACTACAAGCTTCACAACCAACTACATCTTCTCAAACACTTCCGACTCCACAAGAACCAAGTTCAACATCTTCTGCTCCAGAACTTATGACTCAATTGCTGACGATCATGGCAGAATTGAAAGCCTCATTTCTTGATCAATCAAAGTTGATTGAAAAGCAACAAGCTCAAATTGACTCTCATGCCAAATTATTTGAAACTCAACAAGCACAGATTGATGCTCAATCTACAAGGATTCAAGAGTAAGAGAAAGAGCTCAAACATCATAAAAATTCTGTTGTTCAGGGGGAGAATGTCGAAGAAGAAGAAGATAAAGATGATGAAAAAGATGATTCTTCTGATTCTGATGATGTTGATGATGATGATAATAATAATGATGATGGTGGAGAGAAACCACATCCAGAAAATACAGAATTTGAAGCCGGAAATGAACAACCAGAATTTTCGAGTGAACAACAACAACCAGAGCCAACACGTGAGAATAATTTACAGATGGTTGTTTATATTGGACCGAGCGATAGAAGTTTGAATACGGAAGAAGGATTTCTGAATGTTGAACCATTATCGGTGTCATTTAACTTTGAAGAGAATCTGATTCCTATGTTGGAGTTCTTGGAAAGGGAAGCTGCTGGAACAAATCAAGATGATCCAGAGGAAATGAATTGAGAAGATTTATTTGATAATCTCTTCGAGATTCCTAGTGATAATGAGAATGTTGAAAATGAAGTTGTTGATAATGAAGATGAATTGTGTGATGATTTTGTGTTTGAGAAAAATGATCAAGGAGATGATGATGACAGTGAGGAAATGGATGAAGAGATTGAAGCTGAAACTAATCCTGAAATTCCTGAATGTTCAAGTACTACTAAGCATTCGGAATGGTTTAGAGTACCATCACATGCACCAATGATAAAGAAGAAACTCTACAAAGTAAATGGTGAATGCGGTGGTCAGATAATAAGCTGGAAATATCATGAGGAACTTAATTTGATTGTTGTAAAGAGAACTGGTGGACTGCAGTATTTCAAGCGAAGCTTTAAGGATCTTAGTACTCTTCCTAAGTGTGAAATTTCTAAATTAGCTCAGCTAAATATCATCAATCGCACAGGATCAAGTATGGGAAGGTACATTGAGAGTAACGTACAAAAGGAGGTAAGATATGGATTCAACTTGATGAAACCAACGCTTGGAAAACGAAATATTTACAAGAAGAAAATCAGTGGTTTTACAAACAAGCCGTGGGTTAGAATTGTATATCCTCCGGTCAAAGAGATTCCATTGGAAAGATTACCAATAGGTTTTGCAACAAATCTAAAGTGGTGGTATTATAATGGTACAACTGGAGAAGCATGCATAGAGATCTTCAAAGATGAGCAAAAGGAGAAGTAATGAAGTTTCAGAATGTTGTGAAAGTGTGTGTAAGAAACGGCATCTGTGGTGGAAGCAATCTCCCTAGCAAATGGATCTGAAGCAAGACAAAGAACATATCAAGCTACTGACAAGGGGGAGTTTGTTGGTGCAAGATTAGAGTGTCAGAATCTTGATAAGTCTTAGAAGTTTAGATTAGTGTCTATGCGACACTATCTGCGACTTTAGCAATAAAGTCGTAGGTGCGACTTTAGCTTAAGGTCGCATAACAGTAGTGTCGCAGGTCTGTCTATAAATAGGCTGTTATGTTTTCATTTGTACGTAAGCTTAAACGTGAAACTCAGAGCGTATTGTAATCAGATATATCAGTGAGCGTCTGTAATCATTAAATATCATTTGATTATCAATATAATCGAGTTATTTAGATTGCGTATTCTATTCTATCCGTTTAATCAATTGATTGTAGGATTCCGCACTCAATCAATCGTAATTGTAATCTGATCAGTACGTATATGTGACCTACAAACACCACGGCAGACCTTGAACTAAACACTTGTGCATACCCAGATTATACCATAATGAACGTCTTTGAGAATACCTATTCAGAGCATACATGAAAGAACAAAACAGAATTTTCCTATCAGCTTTAAAAGTAATTTTCGTATGCATAACCTGCTCCGTTTGAGCAATAATAGAGACTTCAACATCATTAGGATTCCACCCCAAGATAATTCTCGCCCCTTTCAAGCATAGACTCCCATTCGATGTCCACTTCCAATTCCAAAAAATATTAGAACATAGCTGATTCAATCGAGAATTTGCAACATGCAATTCAAGAATAGCACAAATAGAAAGATTATGTTTAGAAATAACCTGACAAACCTCTTTTTGTTTCGGAGATTGGTTCAAACCCCGAATATTCCAGGAAGCAATATTATACATTAGGAATTTCACAATCAGGAGTGCTTGCCCCCGTCCGCTTAAGATCAGCCATGTAAGCTGCCGATTCATCAAAAATATCATCCAAGTCTTCACTTTCACTATCACCATCATTGCCTCTCCGAGAGCTCTCCTTACATGGCCCATCCGAATCTAGATTCGCAGAAAGAGTGTCCCCTAAGTTCAAAGCAGCAAAGTAGTTCCTGACATCAACTTGCTTACCCAAGGTCGAAGAGGAAGCCACATTGCTGTTTTTTATGTTCTTTTTCGGAATTGGCCGATATACGTATGTAGATTTTGGTTTATAAAACTTCAAGCCACTTATTTGTTTTCCACTTGTGTTAGCAACTTGTTTCCCTTTCCCTCCTTTCCGATTAACAACCACAAAATCATCTTCGTTGGGAGTAGTAATGTTGGTACGAACAGACTTTGGACAGTGCTCAATAGCATGGCCAAACACCTTACAATGTTCACATCGCGGGGGCTGCCATTCATACTCCACGAGAATCTTTTCTTTTGTGTATCCCGAACCATCTATTACTGGAATAGCCATAACCAACTCATCACTCAAACTATGTCCCGAGGTAACTTCAATAAGAGCTCTAGCATAACTAACACGTCCCCAAGATTCAAGACACATGGTACTCGTGTACGAATCAAGCATTATCGGATTCCCAGTCTTAGTAGCAAGCATGCTCAAACCCTCATCCGTAAATGCCACAATAGGCACATCATGAAATTTTACCCAAATAGGAACACTAGTAATATCAGCTTTAGTTAACGAGACATTAGGCGTCCAAACATTAAGAATAATAGGTACATTCCGAATCAGCCGTGGACCATTCGCAAGAACCTGCTCCAGTCCCTGTTTAGTCGAAAACTTAAAGAACAAGAAATCATTGGATTTCATCATTACCTTAGTAATCCCAACTTCGCCCATGTATTCTTCACATAGTTTTCAACAATCGGAAAGGCTAAACGCTTACCAAGAAAGTAGCCATACAACGAATTTTCAAATCTGTTAGAAACTTCCTTAACCGAAGACATAGGCAGTAATAGATCAGCATCCACAACTGACTCACAGTTTAGCTTGCGAAAATTTACCTTCTTGTTAGGCTGACTTTGATTAATCACCGAAGCATATGAAATAGGCTTGACATGCTGTGTATCAGTCAACGTCTCACTCGTATCAAGCAATTTACCCAACGAACCCAGACTAGGATCAACAACCTTACGCAACATGTCATCCTGATCAGATTGTACCTCCTGATCTAATTTAGTATAAACCGTATCCCCCTCCCCATGCACCTGCTTGTAACCATTATAGCCACAATGCATAGGTTGAACAATTGTGTCAAACCCATTAGTAACAGCAGGTTTGTCCATAGTAGGGAGAGCTTTCCCATTCACATTATGATTCTTAGCCACCTCATCCTTATTCTGATTTGGATCAGCAATCGGATGCTGTGTAATCCCCATCATCTCATGAGTGTCTTGTTGTTCAGCCATAACCCTAACCTGTTTGGAAAAATCTTGCAAGGCAAAATCAGCAAAAGAAACCATACGATGAGCTTTTAACGATTTACCTGATACATACGTGGATAAAGAAGGCCCAAAAGGTGATGGGCTGTTGGATGATGGGTTGGCGCTTAATAGGGTTTGAAGCTGGTTTGGGCTCAATGACCCATGGAGTGTGCATGGTAACCTTGGTGGATTAAAGTTTGCATGGTGCATTTTATGGTGAACGAATTTTCAGTTTTAAAATGTGGTTTTATTAGTCTTAAATTATAGTTAACAGTCCCCATTATTGTAAGGCTCTTGGATTTTTGTAACCGACAATTTTGTAGGCTTTTGTTTAGCCATTTTCAGTTTGGGGAATCAGATTTTTAAGAAAAGAAAACAAAACTCTCTTGAATTATTGTAATAATTCTTTTGATTGTCATTTTGGGACGTGTTCCTGATTTTGGCTGGATTCAAATCAATAGGTCTTGATTTGCAATCTGTTTAGCAAATTATAGGTCTAATTTGTTAAAACACATATATCCTACACATTAGTTCCAATTTAGTCCGATCCATACACGTATCATATGTGTTTAACAAATTAGACCTACAATTTGCTAAACAGATTGCAAATCAAGACCTATTGATTTGAATCCAGCCAAAATCAGGAACACGTCCCAAGATGACAATCAAAAGAATTTTTACAATAATTCAAGAGAGTTTTGTTTTCTTTTCTTCAAAATCTGATCCCAAACGGAAAATGGCTAAACAAAAGCCTACAAAATTGTCGGTTACAAAACTCCAAGAGCCTTACAATAATGGGGTCTTTTAACTACAATTTAAGACTAATAAAAACATAATAAAACCACATTTTAAAACTGAAAATTCGTTCACAATAAAATGCATCATGCAAACTTTAATCCACCAAGGTTACGATGCACACTCCATGGGTCATTGAGCCCAAACCAGCTTCAAACCCAATAGTAAGCGCCAACCCATCATCCAACAGCCCATCACCTTTCGGGCCTTCTTTATCCATGTATGTATCATCCCCTCCCCTTTTGAAAGGAATTGACCTCAATTCAGCAAGACCATCATCATCAAGATAGGGTGAAAGATCTCCCACGTTAAAAGTAGCATGCACCCCATAATCTCCGGGTAACTCCACCTTGTATGCATTATCATTCACACGTGCAACCACCTTGTAAGGACCTTCAGCTCTTGGCATCAATTTGTTCTTAACTTTGCTTGGAAAACGCTCTTTTCTCAAATGCACCCACACTAAATCACCATCAGCAAACACCCGAGGCTTCCTACTTTTATTGGATTATGTTTGTAAGTCGCATTAACAGCCTCAATACGATTACGAACTTGTACATGCAACTTCATCATATATTCCAGCTTAGCATCAACATCCTTGTGAACCAATTCCTCCTTTAATGGGATCAAATCTAATGGCAGGTAGGGATTAATCCATAAACGACTTCAAACGGAGAATGACCAGTAGCATAAGTAGGAGAACAATTATAAGCAAATTCAGCATGAGCGAGCTTAACATCCCAATCTTTTTGAGTCTTGCTCACCAAACCTCGCAACAACGTCCCCAAGGTCCTGTTTGTAACTTCAGTCTGGCCATCCGTTTGAGGATGATGTGATGTGCTAAACAACAACTTGGTTCCCACCTTCCTCCACAAAGTATTCCAGAAATAACTCAAAAACTTGGAATCCCGATCAGAAACAATGGTTTTGGGGATCCCATGCAAACGTACAATCTCCCGGTAATATAAATCAGCCACATTACTAGCATCATCAGTTTTGTGACAAGCAACAAAGTGAGCCATCTTGGAAAACCTGTCAACAACAACCATAATAGCATCCTTACCCCTTTGAGTGCGAGGTAAAGCTACAATAAAATCCATGGACACATCTTCCCAAGGACGAACTGGAACTGGTAAAGGCGAGTGCAAACCAGGTTTGAACGAACTTTTAGCCATATGACATGTCACACACTTACCCACAATGTTAGTTACATCCCCTAACATCTTTGGCCAAAAGAAATGCTCTTTCAACACTTCCAAAGTCTTGACCCACCCCAAAATGGCCAGCCAACCCACCACCATGGGCTTCCCGTATCAACAATTCACGAACAGTATGTTTTGGGACACAAAGCCGGTTCCCCTTGAAGAGAAAACCATCTTGCACCGAAAACTCCCCTTGGGCACCATTTAGTACATTTCGCAAACAACTCACCAAAATCAGCGTCATCACCATAGTAATCTTTTAAAGTTTCAAAGCCCAACAAACGAACATCAAGTGTAGCAAGTAAAGCATAACGACGTGAAAGTGCATCAGCCACCACATTACTTTTACCATCCTTATATTTTGATGAAAAATGAAAGGATTGCAAAAACTCCACCCACTTAGCATGCCTTGGACTCAACTTCTGCTGCCCATTAATATACTTCAAGGATTCATGATCTGAATGCAAAATGAAATGATTCGCACGCAAATAATGACTCCAATGATCCAATGCCCTAACAATGGCATAAAATTCCTTGTCATAAGTACAATAATTCAAACGAGCACCTCCCAAATTCTCCGAAAAGTAAGCAATGGGACGTTTGGCTTGAATCAGAACAGCACTAATACCGACCCCACTTGCATCACACTCAACTTCAAAGGGTTGCGAAAAATCTGGAAGAGCCAAAATAGGAGCAGCACACAAATGCTCCTTGATTGTTTCAAACGCCTTTTGGGCATCTACCCCCATACAAATGCACCTTTCTTCAAACAATTAGTAATGGGACTAGTAAGAGTACTGAAATCACGAATAAAACGACGATAAAATGAGGTCAAACCATGAAACGAACGCACTTCACTTATGTTTTTAGGACTAGGCCAGGATTTGATTGCTTCAATCTTGGTTTGATCCACGGACACCCCATCCTTGGAAACCACATAACCCAAGAACATCGCCTTATCAACTAGAAATGAACACTTCTCCTGTTTTCCAAAGAGTTTTTGAGCTCTAAGGGTTTCAAAGACTTGCTTCAAATGCTTCAAATGTTCTTCCTTGTTCCTGCTATACACCAATATATCATCTAAATAAACCACAACGAACCTGCCCAGAAACGACTTCAAGACTTCATTCATCAGCCTCATAAACGTACTAGGAGCATTCGTGAGACCAAAGGGCATCACGGTCCACTCATATAACCCATGCTTGATCTTGAAGGCTGTTTTCCACTCATCCCCTTCACGCATTCGAATTTGATGATTACCACTCCGCAAATCAATTTTTGAAAACACCACCGATCCATGGAGCTCATCTAACATATCATCCAGCCTTGGGATTGGAAAACGATATTTGATGGTAATGTTATTCACCGCCCTACTATCAACATACATTCGCCACGTTCCATCCTTCTTAGGTACAAGCAAAACAGGTACAGCACACGGGCTTAAACTTTCACGCATATAACCTCGGCTCACAAGCTCATCAACCTGTTTTTGTAACTCCTTTGTTTCCTCCGGATTACACCGATAAGCAGCCTTATTAGGCAATGGTGCTCTCGGAATAAGATCTATCTGATGTTCAATGCCACGGATAGGAGGCAAACCGGGTGGTAATTCATCGGGAAACACATCTTGGTATTCTAGTAACAAATCAGCAATGGGGCTGCCGTCTGTCAAATTCCCATTCTGCATAGAATTCTCCTTGGACACCAGCAAATACACCATTTCTCCAAAATCAAGAGCTTGCTCAACCTCCCGTTCACTAGCCAACATGGTGAGATTTCGGGTTTTTTCTGTTTGGTACTTATCGAACGAACTGTTTGTGAGGACATGGGCTTCAACACAATTTTTTTGCCTTTATCCTTCAGCTCATACTCATTGCTCCTCCCCTTATGTATCATGTCCCTATCAAACTGCCAAGGACATCCCAACAACACATGGCAAGCATCCATGGGAACCACATCACAAAGGATTTCATCTTTATACGAACCCATAGTTAATCCAACCCTAACCTGTTTTGACACCTTCACCTTATTGCCATCATCTAGCCAATGTAGTGCATATGGTTTAGGATGGGCTGTAGTGAGTAAACCCAATTTTGACACCATTTCACTAGAAGCAACATTAGTGCAACTTCCCCCATCAATAATCACGCTACACCATTTGTCTTTGACGAGACATTTCGTATGGAAAAGCTGGTCTCTTTGATCTGAATCAGCATGCACAACTTTATTTTGTAATGTCTAAGAACCAAAGTCGTGTCATAAGACGGTGCCTCATAACTTTCCTCCTCTTCGGATTCCCCTTTCTCTCCAAACACAAATTCGTCACCCAACCTTTCCTCTTCTTCGATCAGCTCTTCACGGCAATCAAGGGCTTCCCTTAAAGTCACTATTCTTTTATTTGGACATGCATTTTGGAAATGTCCAAACCCTTGACACTTGAAACAACGAACCTTGGACAGGCTTGTTTCCTTGGTTGTAGTCACTATCTTAAGAACAGCTGAAGAGCTACTTGCACCCACGTGACTAGGTGTAGTAGTTTCGGGTTTAGCCCAAGGTCTAGGCTTCATAGAATCCATATTAGAACCCCCTTCATACTTTATTTTCCCCTGATTTCCAACTTTATACACAACCCACAAAGTGTACCAAATCAACAACATTTGCAATATTCGTATTCAAACCACGCAAAAATCGAGACATTTTCTGCTCCTCCACTTCTTCTAAATCACCCATTAGTGTTAATTTTTCAAATTCATCAATGTATTCAGCCACACTCATCTTGCCTTGTTTCAATTCAGCTATTTTTCTATAAGTGGTAATCCGGTGATTTATGGGAACAAACCTTTTTTTCAGCTTTCTTTTGAGAGAATCCCAAGACGAAATCTTTTCTTTGCCTTCTTCCCGTGTCCTCTTGGCCTTAAGCCCTTCGAACCACAAAGAAGCACCACCACTCAATTTCAGAATTGCGTATTTGCACCTCTTCTCATCGTCAAGTTCTTTGAAGTCAAACATACGTTCAATCTTTCTCTCCCACTCCAAATACTTTTCTGGATCCGTACCCCCAGCAAATTCAGGCAATTCGTTCACCTTAAACTCCTCCCTCGATCTTGGCTGCCCCCGTATAGGCAGCCGTCGTCCGAATTTTGACATTCTAAACCAACTTTTTAGCATTTTAACAACATATAACATGTTTCTAGTCCCAAATGTGACATTTTAGGTTTTCGCTTCTCGTTTTAAAACACTCGTTTCGTTACTCGTTTCAAAAGCCGTTTCCCGCTCTTTTAGCGACTTGTTTAGTATTTGAACTTCAACATGGTTTTAACACTTTTCAAATCATCTCTTTATACATATGTTCTCAACATCGAATGTTTAACCAACCCTTTTACCATTTTCATGTTAAGACATCTAAAACATCTCCTAGTATACAAACATTATCAAATCAAACATGTTGGTACTCATTTTATCATCATTTAGTTCTTGATCATATGAAATACATTTTAGTTTGTTTTAACATACATCTAATCGATTTTAACACAAGGAGTGAACATCTAACATCTAGGTATTCAAAATGTAGAAGATGGCAAGATCAAGAGGAAAGGTTTCCTTACAATGCACTTGGATGAAATGGTAAGAAAGAAGAGAAAAGAACTTGAAAGCTTCAACCCAATCTCCTTTTAAATACCCAAATCTCCTCGCTTTCCTTTATGTGTTTGATGTAGGGCTTAAATGATGGTGAAAATGATGAATAAAAGTGGTGGTTCATGGTGGTTTGTGGTGGTTGTATGGTGGTTCTAGGGTGGTTGTATGGTGGTGTGATGGTGGTTGTTCTTGAATAGGGATGAAGGTGGTGAAAGATGATGAAGAAGGTGGTGGAAAGTGAGAGAGAAATTGAGAGAGTGTGCAGAATATTTGAGAGTGTTAATCTTCCTAAGTAGCTTGATTTTTCTAAGTGTGAAGCAAGTGGAGGGAGTTGATGGGAGGTGCTTAGTCACTCCATCAATCAAGCTAGTAGACAAGTACTCAAGTGATCTTGCAAGTGGTATTGGATCTCAAGCAAGCAAGGAGGGAGGTGGAATGCATGGATGAGAAATGGCAACGTAGACAAGAAGAGAAAAGAAAATCTGCTCATTGACTTATTGACATGTATGCTAGGTTGCTTGGATTTAATTAGAGCTAGGTGCTAACTTGCTTGGTTTAACTTCCTTATTTTTAAGCTAACTAGCAAGTAGGTGATTAATTAAGCAAGTAAGCAAGGAGGTGAACATGGAGGGGAAACGTAAACAAGGAGGAGAAAAGAAAAGAATGAAATCTGCATTCTTGACTTGGTGACATGGTAGTTTGTTAGCTTGGAATTAATTTCCAAACTTTGAGCTACTTGATGGTTTAGTTATGTGTCTATTTGCTTAAGTAGTGTTCAATTAGGTGCTAGCAAGGTTAATTTGGGAGATTAAAGGAGGTTGGAACATGGTTAGTAGATTCCAAATCATTCGTAATTTATTGGTGTTTCGTTTAGTGAATCTCATATTACCTTTCCTTGTTGTGTTTAATTTGAATCAATAAGCTCGATATAAACCTTTTGAAAGGTTGAGTCTTAAGTCCTATCATAATAGTATAGGTAAGTAACCATCATTAATTAGCTTCACCTTATTTAGGAAACGCTTATCACCAACGTTCGTGTTTGTCGGAATCATCGGATTTATATTGTGCAAATCTCAATAATTACTTAAACGTAAGGCATCATGCATTAAAATAGTGTGCACCAAAATGTGCAACGTGGGCGTGTGCTAGACTTATCTCAGTTTAAATCGCGTTTGATTTCATTAAAGGGGAATTAGCATAAGAATGCATGATTTTAAGGTGTACGGAATTTATCGGTTTTCGAGGGTTGTCACACACGAGGGTGCAAGTAGCTCTTTAGCTGCTCCTAAGATAGTGACTCCAACCAAGGAAACAAGCCTGTCCAAGATTCGTTGTTTCAAGTGTCAAGGGTTTGGACATTTCCAAAATGCATGTCCAAATAAAAGAATAGTGACTTTAAGGGAAGCCCTTGATTGCCGTGAAGAGCTGATCGAAGAAGAGGAAAGGTTGGGTGACGAATTTGTGTTTGGAGAGAAAGGGGAGTCCGAAGAGGAGGAAAGTTATGAGGCACCGTCTTATGACACGACTTTGGTTCTTAGACATTACAAAATAAAGTTGTGCATGCTGATTCAGATCAAAGAGACCAGCTTTTCCATACCAAATTTCTCATCAAAGACAAATGGTGTAGCGTGATTATTGATAGGGGAAGTTGCACTAATGTTACTTCTAGTGAAATGGTGTCAAAATTGGGTTTACTCACTACAGCCCATCCTAAACCATATGCACTACATTGGCTAGATGATGGCAATAAGGTGAAGGTGTCAAAACAGGTTAGGGTTGGATTAACTATGGGTTCGTATAAAGATGAAGTCATTTGTGACGTGATTCCCATGGATGCTTGCCATGTGTAGGTCGCCCTATTATACTGATCGAATTACAATTTCACTATGATTAAGTGCGGAATCCTATAATCATATGAACATACGGATAGAAATGAACACGCGATGTAAATAACTGTTTTATATTGATTATCAATTGATGCTAATGATTACAGACGCTCACAAGAATAATTGATAACAATATGCACAAAGTTCTCTCGTTTTAGCTTTTTTACAAATGAAAACAGAACAGCCTATTTATAGACACAGACCTGCGACACTAACATAAAGTCGCACCTGCGAATTTACAGACAAAGTCGCAGATAGTGTTGATACATTTATAGTGTCAGAAACTTGATTAAAAGACTTAGAAATCAAAATTTTTGTTTATGCGACTTTAAGGGCGACCTTAAGTTAGTGTCGCATATGCGACTTTAGGATAAAGTCGCAGGACAGTATAGTCGCGTACTGTTTTCTATAAATAGGCTGTTTTTGTTCTTCATTTAAACAGAACTGAATACTTAGATTTCAGAGAGATTTGTTGTCACTTGCATTATAATCATTCCTATACTGTTGCAATCAATTGAAAATAAATAGAAATCGATTATTTACATCACGCGTTCAATTTACATTCGGTTTATACATATAATCATAGGATTCCGCACTTGATTATATGATTTTGTAATCTGATCAGTTAGACATGGCGACTTACATTTTGAAAATTGTGACTAAACTATTTTTCAAATTATAAAGTAAAGTATATTCTTAACATTCACATGCCAATTTTCAGTGATCATACCAAAAGAGATATATATATATTTGAACAAAAAGAGCCAATGAGGCCACATAGGTTGATACTTTGAGAGGCATAGTGTGTAAATGGGGCATGTAAGACTGTTGTTGCATGTAAGTCCTAAACAGTTACATACGTACTTGATTCTGAACATAAGTCCGTTGTTGTAGTTCTCAATCAAGTGTGCTAAAAATCTTAAAACTAAAAAGATACGAAAAATCGTACATATTAGTATTATCCTATTTTGCTTTTTGGTGAAATGTCTGAATGTACAGTATATAGTTGTCGGCTTGTGAGTCCGTATGTGCATGTAAGTCCAAAACAACTGTGTACGTTATTCACTTGAATGTGTTCCGACATGATCCACTGCTAGTTATATTCAAAAATAGATAAATTTGATAGGAAAAATATCTCAAAAAGGTATGATCATTGGTTAGTGGTTAAAATAAGTTGTGGTGTTCAGCGTATAATTTTCAGGAATTTTTAAAAAATATGATGGTTTTATTTTCGAAATGCAAAGATCTAGTTTGTAAGTTAGATAATTTGTTTTATAAATGTTTACATTGAGCTTATAAAATAATTACTGATAAATCAAGCTTAGAACTTTTGATGCTCTTAATAAAAACATGTTTCATACTGATATGATCGTTAATCAGATACAAATCTCCATCACAAAAAGATCTTTTATTTTTAGTTTGCATTTTTGTATTCTATGTTATTTTTGATCAAAAGTTGTTTATAGTCTTGTTTAAGAAACGCATCCGAAAATCGAAAAGTTCAAAGTGATAAAAGTTACATAAGTTATAGTCTGCGATTTTAATTATGCGATTTTATCAGTAAGTTCGCGTGTGCGACTTTAAGATAAGTTCGCATAAACTGATTAGTATAAATACTTAAACCTCGCGACTGTATCTTAATCATTTCTGATTAAGCTTGTGCGAACTTATACGCGATTATATTCCAGCGATTGTGCGACTTTAACAAAAAGTCAAAATTCTCGATTTATAACCGTTGAAATCAGTTGCAATCTGTTTCTATTTGTGCAGTATTATCAGATTAAATTAAGGTATTCATTTTAATCTCTATTTCATTATATTTCATGATTATTTGATTAAAACTTGTTCGGTTTAGGGTTTTATGCAATGACGTCATGTTATTTGTTTGAAATACTGATTAAACTGACTATACGTTGTTTACATTTGATTAATGCGGCCTGAACGTAATGTTTTTGCTATCAATTATAAGGTTTTGATGTGATTCGTACTTAAAGTTCAAAATTGTATGTTCGTTCACGCGAACTTATTCACGTGACTTTAGTATGCGATTATGTCTTGCGAACTTATACTTGAAAGCTTTATCCGACTATAAACTGCATTTTTAATTTCTGTGAACTTATGCCTGCGAACTTAAGTTTAGAGACTTTAATTCTGAGTACTTAAATTCTGCGAACTTAACTTAGCGACTATAATTTCTTAGAAATTTAAATTCTGCGAACTTAACTTGCGATCTTATTCTGAGAACTTATCATGCGACTTTATGTTTAAAAGGCTCTATGCAAACTTGTTCTGAGACTTTAGTCTGCGACTTTAATTTGAAACTTTGTTATGCGATTTTAGTCTTAACTTGTCATGCGAACTTAGAATGAGACTTTAACATGCGAACTTAGAATAAGACTTTAATTCGAAATTTTATTCTGAGATTTTAAGTCGGCAATAATATTCTGCTTCTGAGTCTTTCAACTGTTAAACTTAATATATCTATCGTGCAATATTGTTCTATTCTTTATAGATGGGTGATCAAAAGATGTTTGAAGGAAGGCACAACACAATAGCTCTTATTGATACATCTTTAGCTACTGCACAACCATATTTGGAGTTGTTGCATTTTCTTCAACGTTCCAGAATTCACTATGCACTAACTGCTTCTACAACAGTTTATGCCCCTCACATTGAAGATTTTTGGAATAGCGCATCACATGATACAATTGATGGTGTGCAAAGACTGATTACTATTGTTCTTAATCAGCAAGTTATTATCACTGAGGATATAGTGCGTACAGTGTTGCAATTTGGAAATGATGTTGATTCGAGAATAGTTTTCCCTGCAACTTTGGTATCTGGATTCTTTCAAAGAATTGGTTATCCTGATATCTCACCAGATTAGTATAGGAAGCAGACCCTGTGTCCTGTATGGGGATTGTTTATGCATTTTTTGATTGTTTGTCTTTCTGGACGCAAAGGAGGATTGGATGGTATGGGTCAAAGTTTGGGATCTGCTATGGTTGCCCTTACATTGAATAAACCCTACAATTTCTCAGGCTATGTCTTTGCCAACATGATCTCCAACATATCATGTCAAAGTTCTTCATGTTTCCAAGATTTGTTCAGCTGATTTTAAATCATCTTCATCCAAATCTACCTAATCAAGGAATGAATATACTAAGACTGATTCCTATGACCAAGAGAGTATATGTTGATTGTCAGAACTTTGGACGAAATCCAACTCCTGCACTGATTCCAGTGTTTGGACATATTATTGATGAAAATTATCAAGCACCACTGAATGATAATTGGCTAGATGATCAAGAGCAAGAGGGAGAAGAACATCTGTTTGAAGCTCCTGTTGAAAATGATCCGAAAATGGATGATGAAGCAGTCAATGAAGACTTGGCTGAAAACATACAAACAAATGAGCCTGAAGAAGTGGGAACTAGTGAACCACGGAGGGAAGAGGTTCATGTCTCTAGTGATAGTTCAAGTGAATCAAGTGATGATTCTGAAGAGGCTGAAAATAGAAGACAACTTGAACATGAAAGAGACATTCGAAGGGAAAGATTACAAAAAGGCAGTGCTGAAAGATTAGCTCAACTTCAATGTGCTCGTCAAGAAAAGAGAGCACTTGTAGAGGAAGCTGCTGATGCTGATTATGTTCCTGAAGAACCACCTCGTACAAGGCCAAGACGACAAGCTCAAATCTCTACTACTCAAGTACAAATCACATAACCAATTCAATCTTCACAACAACCTACATCTCAATCTATTCCAACTCAACAAGATTCAACTTCTGCACCAGCATTAATGACACAGTTGTTAACAATTATGGAAGAGCTGAAAACTTCCTTTATAGAGCAATCAAAATTAATTGAAAAACAACAAGCTCAGCTAGACTCTCTCATGCTAAACTGATTGAAACTCAACAAGTTATGATTGATGTTCAATCTGCAAGGATTGCAGAATTAGAGAAAGAGAGCGAACAACATCAAAATTCTGTTGTTCAGGGGGAGAATGAAAATGATGAAGAAAATCAAGAAGAAGAAGAAGAAGAAGAAGACAAAAATGATGATAAAGATGATTCTTCTGATGATGATTCGGCTATTTTAATGATGATTCTGATAAAGGTGATGGTGGAGCACAACCACAAATGGAAAACACAGAGTCTGAAGCTGCAAATGAACAACCAGAATTTGTGAATGAGCAACAACAATCTGAGCAAACAAGTGAAAATAAATTACAAATGGTTGTATATACTAGACCAAGTAATGGAAGTTTGAATGAGGGAGAAGATTTTCTGAATGTTGAACCGCTATCGGTGTCATTTAATTTTGAAGAAAATCTGATTCCAAGGATAGAGTATTTGGAAAGGGAAGTTGCTGGAATCAATCAAGATGATTCAGATGAAATAGTTTCAGAAGAGCTACCTTTTGAGATTCCAAGTGATAACAAGAATAGTAAATATGAAAATGTTGAGAATGAAGATGAATTGTGTGATGATTTTGTTTTTGAAAGTAATGATCAAGCTAGTGATGATAGTGAGGAGATGGATGAAGAAATAGAAGCTGAGGCGAATCCTGAAATTCCAGAATGTTCAAGTTCTAAGCATTCAGAATGGTTCAGAGTATCTACACAAGCACTGATGGTTAAGAAGAAGCTTTACAAAGTAACTGGTGAATGTAATGGTCAGATAATCAGCTTGAAATATGATGAAGACTTGAATTTGATCGTGGTAAAGAGAACTGGTGGATTACAATACTTTAAGCAAAGCTTTAAAGATCTGAGCACTCTTCCAAAGTGTGAAATACACAAGTTAGCTCAGTTAAATATCATTAATCACTCAGGATCGAGCATGGGCAGGTATATTGAAAGCAACTTGCAGAAGGAAGTGAGATATGGATTTAACCTGATGAAGCCTACTCTTGGAAAAAGAAAGATATACAAGAAGAAGATTAGTGCTTTTACAAATAAACCTTGGGTGAGAATAGTTTATCCTCCGGTTAAATCATTGAAGAAAATTCCATTGGAAAAGCTACCAATAAACTTTGCTGAAAGATTAAAGTGGTGGTACTACAACGGAACTACTGGAGAAGCTTGCATTGAAATATTCAAGGATGAACTGAAAGAAAAAGTTGAACAAGTCTTTGATTAGTTTGATAAATCTCTCAAAACAAGACTTATTGATGCTCAAAGATAATCATATTATGTTCAACAAAAATGAAGAAAAAGAAGCCTTAAAATTTCAAAATGTGGTAAAAGTGTGCATAAGGAATGGAATCTGCGCTGGAAGCAATCTCCCAAGCAAATGGATTTGAAGCTCAAAGAAAACAAATCAAGCTACTGACAAGGGGGAGTTTGTTGATACATGTATAGTGTCAAGAACTTGATTAAAAGACTTTGAAATCAGAATTTTTGTTTATGCGACTTTAAGGGCGACCTTAAGTTAGTGTCGCATATGCGATTTTAGGATAAAGTCGCAGGACAGTATAGTTGCGTACTGTTTTCTATAAATAGGCTGTTTTTGTTCTTCATTTAAACATAACTGAATACTTAGATTTCAGAGAGATTTGTTGTCACTTGCATTGTAATCATTCCTGTACTGTTGCAATCAATTGATAATAAATAGAAATCGATTATTTACATCACGCGTTCAATTTACATTCGGTTTATACATATAATCATAGGATTCCGCACTTGATTATATGATTTTGTAATCTGATCAGTTAGACATGGCGACCTACAGATAGTGTCGCATAGACACTAAATCTGTTTTCTAAGTCGTATCAAGATTCTGACATTCTAACTTGCACCAACAAACTCCCCCTTGTCAGTAGCTTGATAAGTTTTTGGTCTCGCTTCAGATCCATTTGCTTGGGAGGTTACTGCTAGCACAGATGCCGTTTCGAATACACACTTTCACCACATTTTGAAATTTCATGGCTTCACTTTCCTCATTCTTGTTGAACATGATGTGATTTTCTTTAAGCATCAGTAAGTCTAGTCTTGATAGATTGATTAAACTGATCGGATCATAGACATAGACAAGTTCAACTTTATCCTTTTGTTCATCCTTGAATACTTCTATGCAGGCTTCTCCAGTCGTTACATTGTAGTACCACCACTTCATATTTTTAACAAAGTCAATCGGCAGTCTTTCCAACAGAATCTTCTTTGACACTTTAACTGGAGAATATACAATTCTCACCCAAGGCTTGTTTGTGAAAGCACTAATCTTCTTCTTATATATCTTTCGTTTACCAAGAGTAGGCTTCATCAAGTTAAACCCGTATCTTACCTCTTTCTGAATGTTGCTTTCAATAAATCTTCCCATACTCGACATCTACAAACTCTTCTTCCTCATTATTCAAACTTCGCACACTTTGCCCAGTTTACACAACCATTTGTAGTTGATTTTCATTTGTTTGCTCAGGTTGTTGTTGTTCGGTCGCAAATTCTACTTGTTCATTTCCAGCTTCAGATTCTGTATTTCTTGTTTCTGGTTATGCTCCACCATCATTATTATCAGAGTCATCATCAGAATCAGAAGAATCATTATTATCATCATCTTTATCTTCTTCTTCTTCTTCTGCACTTGCTTGATTCTCCCCCTGAACAACAGAATTTCAACGTTGTTCGAACTCTTTTTCTAACCTTCAATCCTTTCATATTGAGCATCAATCTTTGCTTGTTGAGTTTCAAAGAGTTTAGCATGAGCATCGAGCTGAGCTTGTTGCTTTTCAATCAACTTTGATTGTTCTAGAAATGAAGTTTTCAATTCATCCATAATTGTCAACAACTGAGTCATTAACACTGGAGCAGAAGTTGAACTTGTTTCTTGCTGAGTTGGAAGTGGTTGAGAAGATGTAGTCGGTTGGGAAGATTGAATAGGTTGAGTGTCTTGCACTTGAGAAGTTGATATTTGAGCTCTCCGTTGTCTTGCACGTGGAGGTTCATATTTGCAAAAACGTATCCGGAAAAGTTATAAGTTTTGTTCAAAGTAAGGGCAACCATAGCAGAGCCCAAACTGTGTCCCATTCCATCTAACTCTCCTTTGCGTCCAGATAAGCACACAAGTAGAAAGTGCATGAATAATCTTCACACAGGACTAAGCTTTTGTTTCCTGTATTGATCTGGTGAGATTTCAGGATATCCGATTCTTGGAAAAATCCAGAAACTAAGGTGGCAAGGAAAAGTATTCTTGCATCAGCATCATTCCCAAACCGGAGTAACGCACTGTGTCCTTCGTAATAATAACTTGTTGGTCTAGGACTGTGGTAACCAGTCTCTGCACACCATCGACTGTATCATTCGTTGCATTTGTCCAAAAATCGATAATGTGATTGGCATAAACTGTTGTAGAAGCAGTGAGTGCATAATGAATTCTTGATCGTCTCAAAAAATTCAACAACTCCAGATAAGGTTGAGCACTAGCCAATGAAGTATCAATCAATGCTGGGGTGTTGTGCCTTCCCTCAAACATTTTCGGATCAGCCATCTGTAATCTATAGAGAATATACCAATGTTTGCACAATAGATATATTAATTTCACAAGTTAAAAAGACTCAGAATCAAAATAAAATCGCCAACTTAAAGTCTCAGAATAAAGTCTCTAATTAAAGTCTCAAAATAAAGTCTCTAACTAAAGTCTCATACTAAGTTCGCAGTTTAAAGTCTCAGACTAAAGTCGCATGTTAAAGTCGCAGGATAAAGTCTCTAATGATATCAATGCGACTTTAGGATAAGTTCGCAGACTTAAAGTCGCTAACTTAAGGTCGCATGAAGTTGTCAAGAGTAAGTTCGCAGAAATAAGGTCGCATACTAAAGTCGCATAAATGAACAGTTAGTTTTCAAAATCTGAGTATGAATCCTTATTTAAACTTACAATTTCCAACTTAAACATGATATCCAGGCCGCAATCAATCAAATGTATCAAGATATACAAGTTTTATCCAGTAATTTAACATATAAACATGACGTCATTAAAAACCTAAGAAATCCGAAAGTTTTTCAATCAATTAATCATGAAATATGCTAAAATACATGCTAAAATTTATACCTTAGTTGAATCTGATAACAAGGAAAGAATAGCAACTGATTTCAAAGGATTCCAACGGTTGAAAATCAAAAATTTTGAAATTAGAGTAAATTTGCATAAATCGCTGGAATAAGGTCGCAGGTAATGTCGCACTCACTTAATTAGAAATGATTAAGGTATAGTCGCGTGATTAAGTATTTATAGTAAACTGTTTATGCGACTTTAACATAAAGTCGCATGTGCGACCTTATGGATAAGTTCGCAGAATACAGTTTTGCGACATTAACTTGTGAGACACAAATCACTTTGAACTTTTCGTTTTCGGATGCGTTACTCAATCAAGATTTAAACAACTTTTGATCAAAAATTAACATAGAATATAAAATTCAAAATTAAAAAGCTAAACATCTTTTTGCGAAGGAGATTTTTATTTAGTTCGGGATCATATCAGTATGAAACATGATTTTATTAAGACTATCAAAAGTCTAAGCTTGACTTATCAGTATTTATTTTATAAGCTCAATGTAAACATTTATAAAACAAATTTTCTAATTTTCAAATAACAACAAACTTGATCTTTGCATTCAAAAAATAGAACTATCATATTTTTCAAAATTCTTGAAAACTATACGCTTAACACCACAACTTGAAAACATATATATCTATTTTGAACATAACTAGCAGTGGATCATTTATGAGCACATTCAAGTGAATAACGTATATAATTGTTTTGGACTTACATGTACATACTGACTCACAAGCCGGCAACTATACACTGTACTTTTAGACATTTCACAAAAAGAGAAAAATAGGATAATACTAATATGTACGATTTCTCGTATCTTTTGACTTTAAAGATTTTTAGCACACTTGATTAAGGATTACAACAACGGACTTACATGCAGCAACGGTCTTACAAGCCCCAGTTACACACTACGCCTCTCAAAGTATTAACGTATATGGCCTCATTGGCTCTTTTTGATCAAATATTTATACATATATACATCTCATTTTCATTTTTTTTATGATCACTGGAGATTGGAGTGTGTATGTTAAGAGTATACTTTACTTTCTAATTCGAAAAATAATCCAGTCACTATTTTAAAAATGTAGACACCCAGATGTATAACATTTAAAAATCAAAATATAAGATTCAAAATTATTTACACGAGCCTATTGATATATCAAACAAAGTACTTAGGATTTTTCATTTTACGAATCGTATACGGTTTGCGCGACCTGTATATGCTTAAAAATCACATCTCTATACGGTTCACGCAATACAGGTCGATTTTGTGAAGGTCAAATACGGTTTGGATGGTCAAAATACGGTTCGGGGATCCCTCTATAAATACCAACCTCCTCATCCAACATTCCACACACCTCACACTTCAATTTATGTTAGTCCGTGTGTTCTGGATCTAATTCGAATCATCAAGTAAACCGTGCGGAATCCGAGTTTAATTGATTTATGTGATGAACAAACGAGATTGAATCAAATGATTTCTTGTAATGATATCTATGAAATGAATACAGAAATACTTTACAAATAAGCTCTCACAACTCTCTCTGTAATGATAAACTCGTTCAAAAGCACTTCTTAAAACACACCCAAAACTGAAAACCTGCTGCTGTATATATACTACTCAGTACCTGCGACCTTAAGATTAAAGTCGCATTTTGCAAGTCTGCGACTTTAAAGTTAAAGTCGCAGTTAGTGTACAAATTCAAACCTAATTTCTAAACAAGCTGATTGTCACACAGATATGTATCAACAATTTACTTTAATTTCTCTTTGTTTCTTCCCTCTCTCTACTTTTGTCACACCCCGATTTCTGGTGGGAGCGCGACGTGCGCGGATCACGAACAAAGATTACAATGAACGACTTCTAAGAGAGTCGCTAAACAACACCCTTAAATTACATAGTCTTAGCAACACCATTACAAACGTTAACGAATAACTAGCTTGATTCAAATTGACAAAGTTCATGCTAAGTCTTTCCAAGTGAATGCAACTCCTACGTCAAAAAGTGCGACACAACGGCACAACTACATAGCACCTTAGTTACCTGAGAATACATGTTAAAATACGTCAACATAAAGTTTGTGAGTTCATAGGTGTAAGCATTTGTAAAGTAGACCCGTGGTTACGAGATTTCAAGTTATTTTGTCTTATCACAATATCAAAGTGTATTACTATTGCCATAAGCTCATGAATTGAAACCTTAACAATTTAGTTGCCTCGCAAGTGTTCTATTCACAACACTCGTAGTGGGTCAAATGATTATGCGTCCGTTTTTCGAGTTGGAGCGACCAACCTGGACGGGGGTGTCAACCCAATAGATCTATTCACAATATTCGCGTTTAAGTCCATAACTAACAATTCATGATAGAGGCCCATATAATTTGAATAGTGGAAACTTATGCAATACGTAACAGTTTATATGTACTTGTAACCACAAAAGAAAAAGCATGTATTCTCACCCCAAAACATATCAAAGCGCTTAAAAATAGGGGCTATGAAACTCACAGTTCGAGCGTGAGCGTACAGATGGATATAATGCGCGTACCGACCGGGTTTAACTCCAATTCAATTCCTAAGAACAACAGATTTCTAATTAGTTTCTCGACTAATACAGTTTGTTAGGATTACTTAGCTAGCTAATTAAATTACAAAGTGCCGCTAAAGTTCGAATTTCCATTTAATTTACGTTGTCGGTAATTGTTCGAGTTGCAAACAAAATAATGGAAATATATGTATACAACATCTAAAAATTACCAAACTTGGTATGAAATATGAAATATAGTTCACAAATTTTCTGTGAAAATTTGGTGATTTTTAGACATACAGATTATTTTTAATCAATTAATGTCTATAAAGTGTGATAAATATGAGAAAAATAGTAATTATTCATGAAAAATTCTGAAATTTTTACTAGATCAGTTTTAACTCATTTTTAGGTTTGTGTAAAATTTTCATGTTGTTTTGAGCAATGGAACTTTGGTTCCTAACTTTATGTGTTTAATCAAGACGTAAATCGGAAAACGTATCAATTCACTTCCAATGTGTGTCAAATTTTGAGGATAGTGTCATTTTCTGTAGAAAATGGCACAGGAATTTTTCCATATTTTTTTTTATGTCAAAAAGTATTTTTCATGAATATTTTTCCTCTTTATAGACTTTATTTGTATTAAACTAGGAAAAATACTTATGTTTTTCCAAAAATTCACATTTTTATTTTCAAAGTTCTTTTCATGATATAGTTACTGAGAAAAATCATCCCCAAATTTTTAACACATTTTATCTAGTATTTTTGTATTTTTGATTCATCACAACACAATTATTTACATTCTACAAGGCTAAAATAATGCATGATGTTCATGCGTTTTCTAAAAATACTTAATCATCAAGATAAATTCCTATATTTTTATTCTACTGATATATGCATGTTAGGAGTCTAAAATAACTTTTCTTAGATTTATTGAATACTTTAAGACCTATGAACAAGTATCACGTCAAGGTGCTAACAGAAAAGTTACTGTTTGCGCATCAGATTCGCGTGATACATTTGGAGGTCGTAAACTCAATGGATTTGAGTGAGACCAGTGGGGTTTGAAAGGTAAGACATTAAGCTAAATTCTAGAAGAAAAATCACGATTTTTGAACCATTATTGACTGAGTTATGGTCGATCAAAGTGGGGTCAAAATCTGGACATATTACATGCATGACAAAATGATCTTTTTGGAGTGATTTCACTACCAAACGATTTTTAGACCTCATCCAAAGATTGAAGTCTTGTCTTTTATGCATGAACATGTGTTTTACATAAACATAAACATATTTTAACATTTTAAATCATTTATTCTAGCAAGAACAAGTAAATAAGCATTCAAACACTAAAAAGACGATTTTTTCGGTTTGATCATGGGTTGCCCTTTTGTTTTAACACTTAAAAAAGTGTAAGGGAACCTACAAACATCAACTCATGTATTTGGATTATAACAATGAATAAAGTGTATAATCCAAACATTTTATGAATTTAAAAGTAAGTAAATGCAAGAATGGAAGTAAGGAATGGTATGTTTTACCTTAGAGATGTTGTTCTTATGTAAGAACACCTTTGCATGTGTGATTTTTAATTGAAAGTTTTCTGGAAATTAGTGTGTGAAATGAGAGAATTGTGTGTGTTTCTTGAAAGAGAAATGAAAGAATGATTTAGACAAAGTGTGTGAAAGTGGTAGAAGTGATTTTGCATGTAAAGTGAGTGGAGTTTTGTAAGAAAAGGAAGAGTTTTGAGTGGGGGAATGGGAGGTCCGGTTTTTGGTCAATAAAATGAGGTATTTAACTTATTTTTTTGTCAAAATAAAATGTATATTAATTATAGTATTTATTTGTATTAAAATTTCACAAGTCTTGTATATTTCAAGACTTTAAATTGTGTTGTTTTAATGCTTAATATTTAGGTTATAAAAATTGATGTTCTAAATTTCTAAAATACTTCAAATTTTATTTTAGATTGTTTATAATGGATATTCAAGTATTAGTTTGTCGGATTCGAGTTTCGTTTATTCGATTCGGGTTGCGTTTGCCAAGTTATGACATTTCGGTTAATTTCCGATTTTTGTGATGTTTTTGTTGGTTAAAGTGTGAGTCATGAAACTTTATTTTATAAGTTTATAACATTCATCAAAATTTATTTGATTCGATCACGATTGACATTTGCGAGTTAATAAACCGACTTCCAGTCGTGTTACCGAGTTACGGAATTTCCAGTTAAATTCCGATTTTTGTGATATGATAAATATTTTGTGATGACATATGAAATTTAATTTCATTTGTTTTCTTTGGCACTTTGTAACCTAATTTAAAGTTGTTCACGGTCTTAAAGTCCGCTAAGCAATCTCCTAAAACGTTACGCGATTTCGGTAACTTACGGTTTCAGTACTTAAGGAGTCTTAATCTAGACTTTTCACTAGGATTTTTGAGTGTTGTAATCATAAATAGATAGACTAGGAATCTAAGTGCGTTATTGACCTGAGATTTTTGACGGTTGTCACAACTTTCTATCTCTAGATTAATCTAATTAATTTAAGGAGAGATAAGTAAGGGATTAGGGATTTAATTATGTATAAGTTAGTAGTTAGTAGCTAGCTTAGTGTGACAACCGTCAAAAAAATCTCAGGTCAATAACGCACTTAGATTCCTAGTCTATCTATTTACGTTTACAACACTCTAAAATCCTAGTGAAAAGTCTAGGTTACGACTCCTTAAGTACCGAAACCGTGAATTACCGAAATAGCGTAACGTTTTAGGAGATTGCTTAGCGAACTTTAAGACCGTGAACAACATTAAATTAGGTTACAAAGTGCCAAAGAAAACAAATGAAATTTAATTTCAATCATCAACACAAAATATTTATCGTATCGCAAAAACCGGAATTTAATCGTAAATTCCGTAACTCGGTTAACGCAACCGGAAACCGCACGATTAACTCGCGAATACCAATCGTAAACGAATCAAATACCTTATGATGAAAATTATAAACTTAGAAAATCAAGTTTTACAACTCAAACTTTAACTCTAAAAACATCACAATTAAATCTTACAAAACATACCAACTTACATCAATTTAATTGTACAACTTATAAGACTTTATTTCCTTACAATTAACAAAATAAAATGAGGAAGTAACCTCTCCACCCACCAAAAATCTGCAGCCCACTCTCTTGAAGCCACTCAAAACCTCCACTATCTCAATTTGATTCCATGAAAGACATATACACTTACACACTCTTTCATTTTCATCATTTCCTCTCTTTTCTCTCAAGAAAACACACACTAAACTCCAGAATTTCCAGCCCCCTTTTCATCTTTAAATCACCATTTCAAAGGTGTTCTTACACTAATACAAGATTCTTAAGGTATAACCACTCATCCTAGCTTTCATTTCCTTCTTTTATCATGTTCATTTCATGGATTTCATGCCTTTTTCATGGCTTAAATCCTCATATAAGGTTTGATGGTTTGTAGGTTACACCTTATACACATTCATGTGTAAAAGAAGGGTAACCTATGATCAAACCAAGAATCAAACCGAAAAAGGTGACTTTTTGATATTATTGTATCTATTTTCATGTTCTTGCTAGTTTGAATGGATTAAATTGGTAAAATATGTTTATGTTTATGTAAAACACATGTTCATGCATAAAAGACAAGGCCTCAATCATTGGATGAGGTCTAAAAATCGTTGGTAGTGTAAACATACCAAAAAGATCACTTTTGTCTTCTATGTAATCTGTCCAGATTTTGACCCTACTTTGATTTACCATAACTCAGTCAATAATGGTCCAAAAATCTTGATTTTTCTTTTGGAATTTATCTTAATGTCTTACCTTTTAAAAAACCCCACTGGTCTCACTCAAATCCATTGAGTATTCGACCTCCAAATGTATCACACAAAACTGATGCGCAAACAGCAACCTTCATGTGAGCATTTTTGTTGTGATACATGTTCATGGGACTTAAGCTGTTCAATAAATCTAAAAAAAATTATTTTTAGACTCCTAACAAGTGTATCTCGGTAGAATAAAAAGATAGTGATTTATCTTGTTGATCTCATATTTTTAGAAAATGCATGAACATCATGCATTGTTGTAATCTTGTAAATTGTAAATACTTGTGTTGTGATGATTCAAAAATGCATAAGTGTTAGGTAAAACGTGTTAAAATTTTGGGGATTATTTTTCTCAGTAACTAGATCATGAAAAGAGTCTTGAAAATAAAAATGGGAATTTTTGGAAAAACATAAGTATTTTTCCCAAATTAATGCAAATTAAGCCTATGAAAGGTGAAATAATCATGAAAAATACTTTTGAACACCAAATAATTATGGGAAAACTTCAGTGTCATTTTCTGATATCCTCAAAATTTCACACTCTTCGGATGTGTTTTGATATGCTTTCCGATTTACGTCTCGTTAAAACGCATAATGTTGGGAACCAAAGTTCCAGTGCTCAAAATTACTTGAAAATATTCCACAAATCTAAAAATGGGTAAAAACTGATCTGGTAAAAATTCCAGAATTTTTCGTGAATAATTACTATTTTTCCCATATTTATCCAACTTTTTAGACATAAAATGATTATAAATAATCCATAAGTCTAAAAATCCTCAATTTTTCACCGAAAATTTGTGAAGTATATTTCATGTTTCATACCAAGTTTGGTAATTTTTAAATGTTGTATACATATAATTTCATTATTTTGTTCACAACTCGAACAATTACCGGTAACGTAAATTAAATGGAAATTCCAAACTTAACGGCACTTTGTAATTTAATTAACTAGCTAAGCAATCCATAAAACCCTATTAGTTGAGAAACTAATTAGAAACCTTGTGTTCTTAGGACTTGGATATGAGTCAGACTCGGTCAACACGCGCATACATCCATTTGTACGCTCACGCTCGAACTGTGAGTTTCATAGCCCCTATTTTTAAACGCTTTGATATGTTTTGGGGTGAGAATACATGCTTTTTCTTTTGTGGTTACAAGTACATATAAACTGTTACGTATTGCATAAGTTTCCACTATTCAAATTATATGGGCCTCTATCATGAATTGTTAGTTAGGGACTTAAACGCGAATATTGTGAATATATCTATTGGGTTGACACCCCCGTCCGGGTTGGTCGCGCCAACTCGAAAAACGGACGCATAATCATTTGACCCACTACGAGTGTTGTGAATAGAAACTTGCGAGGCAACTAAATTGTTAAGGTTTCAATTCATGAGCTTATGGCAATAGTAATTCACTTTGATATTGTGGTAAGACAAAATAACTTGAAATCTCGTAACCACGGGTCTACTTTACAAATGCTTACACCTATGAACTCACCAACTTTATGTTGACGTATTTTAACATGTATTCTCAGGTAACTAAGGTGCTATGTAGTTGTGCCGTTGTGTCGCACTTTTTGACGTAGGAGTTGCATTCACTTGGAAGGACATAGCATGAACTTTGTCAATTTGAATCAAGCTAGTTATTCGTTAAATTTTGTAATGGTGTTGCTAAGACTATGTAATTTAACGGTGTTGATTAGCGACTCTCTTAGAAGACGTTCATTGTAATCTTTGTTCGTGATCCGCGCACGTCGTGCCCCCCACAAGAACTGGGGGTGTGACACTTAGCAATGTAACGCTTTGGATATTCAGAAGAAATACAAGTGTTATTCTGCTCGCAATATTTACGGGTAATATTTATCCTTTTCTTTTATTAATGCGTCATAATGTTCTTGTTTAATGTTTGTGATTTATTAATATTTGAAATGTTAATTGCCATGATATGTGAGTAGTTGCTTGTATGTTTGCCATGATTTAGATAATTATAGTTATGAATGATGTTTAAATAATCGTTAAACGGACCATTATGAAGCAACGTAAATACCGTAAAATGTCTGAGTACGTGGTATAACAATGGAAACACCATTAGGTGTAGTACAACTATGGAAGCCACGAAAAAGTCGTCGGTATAATACTTTGTGGATTATGAGTTCGTCATTTTGAATTCGCTTTCTATCTATGATTTTAAACCTCACTATCAATTACCGTCTTTCCACCAATATCTGTGTCAAAACTATGGTCAAAGTAGGAAGCCGTGGAAATACCGTTAAGTAGTATAGTACACTGTGAATTACTATAGGACTCTTTTGAACATGGTCAAGGTCTGAAGCTGTAGAAACACAATAAGTGTAGTACATTGTGGATTACCAAGGGATTTATTGGGTAGTCTTAAGCAAGGACTGGTCTAAATCATAAATGGAATTTCAACGTGCTAAAATACAAACTTAGTTTATGAATCTAAAAAGGAAGATGAAGAATCATTAAGTGTTCTACTTTGTCTATCACCTTTAGATTCTATCAAAGCCATTCATAGAAAGCTATTCAAAACACGATTATAATTGAAGACTATTATTTGCACTTAGGAGAATGAAAGATAAACTCAGGTGTTAAGAAATGTCAGATTCTAGTAGGGCTGCTACTCACGCACCCGATGGAATCTACATATTCCAATAAGGGTCATTTTCACCCCAGGGAATCTACATCTTCCAAGAAAGGTCTGCTACTCTATTAATGCACCTCAGGGAATCTACATATTCCAAATAAGGTCACTAGTTCTGTAACAAGAGAGTGTTGAGAGTTGAGTATGACCACATTCGGACCAACATCACAATAACCTAGTTCCTGGTAAATTAATTAATCCAAGGAAATAGATAAGTAATGCACTTTTCTGACAAAGTACAATAATCAGATTTACATATTTTTATCAAAGATATGTACAACGTTATTTTTCTTTATAAGTTGATTATGTCTAGTAAATTGGGTATTTGTCAGACCCAATGTACTTTACAATGTAATAGCATGAACAGATGGTTAATAGATGAGTATTGAATTCCACTTTAGGATACTCCTCTTGATGTGTCCCAAACGGCTGTCACGACAAGCATCGTCAGGGTGAACGCCGGACAATGACTGAAGCAAGCGCACCCGGGGGTGTGTTTTATATTTATAATAGCTGGGGACCTAAGTATACCACGACTGAGAGGAGTATAGCTGTAAGTATGACCTATGGTCGTTCTTAAAACCAATCGTATTGTGATGCAGTGAGGTCGGAGACGATCGATTCTATATAGCTAAGGGTTTTTAAATGATTTGGATTTGGTCGTGGGTTTTAATTAAACTAAAGTAAATAGTAAATAAAAATGCATAATAATATAGGTAGATAATAGTCAGGCTATTGGAGGGTGTTTGTTGTGATTGAATTAGCTTTGCGTTTAAATATTTGTATTATTTATCTTAGATCCTTGTGGTATAAGCACTAGTTCCTGTAGGTTCCTGATCTGGATCAATGAGGTTATAAGCTTAATTGAATGCGGAATCTTCAATTAAACACAACGATAAACAAACGAGTAAATGCGAATATATAAAGATCACAATTAAAACACATCTTTATTGAATATAAAGTTGTTTACATTCAACCTAGACTAACACTCAGAAAGTCACGAATTTGCTCTGATCACTAAAACACTATTAAAGTTCGTATGGACTGGGCCTTAAAACGCGTCTTTATTTCTCTATGTATTTCTTCTGTACATGAAAACCTGCGAACATATGAATATATACTAGTAAAGTTCGTATGAACTGGGCCTTACGAACTTGGCCCACTTTGAAGCCCATACGAACTTGGCTAAGTTCGTAGGCCTTCCTAAGTTCGTACCTACCTTAAGTTCGTACGAACTTACATACATACTCATATAAAGCTAAAGCTAACGATTACAATGATTATCAAATTGACTAAATACAAACTAGAAGCTGTTGTCACAAGAAATGCACCGACAAACTCCCCCTTGACAATAGCTCTAGTTTCACCGTCACACAAGATGTACCAACAGACTCCCCCTTGACAATAGCTCGAGATTCACCCGAGATGTTGTCACCCAAGTGGTCTTATATCTTGATTCTGTTAAACTCTTTTGACTTCCTTCATTGTCGTCCTTCTGGAAGTTATTATAATCAGAATCATCATCATCATCCTGCAATATATAATCATTGTCTTCATTCAACTGATGTTTGCCAAAACAAGACCCGGAGTGATATCTAAGTATGTTTAGATCGAGATTCATCCAACGGTGAAATAGCATCTTCATCATCACTTTTATCATCACTCTCTGTCTGATCACTTGCAATCCCAATATAATCATCGAATTTAGATCTTCTAGCTTTAATGCTTTGTCATACATAGACTTTGAACAAATCTCGTTCTGGTTGTTTCTCCAATCGTAGATTAAAACAATCAAAAGTAATTATATCCCCATCTAGTAAGAACTTAAACTGAAAATAAAATAAAACATAATAAACAAATATGAAATTATTCATATTAATAATCACATTCTTTTTGTGAGAGTCTCTGTTACGAAGATCGTTTTAACCATAATGCGTACGATACACAGTTAGGAATGAATTATTCCTACTTTATTATTCATGTGTCAAAATACTTCAAGACGATTATCAATATTGTGATCCACTTAAACATAGAGCAATCAAAGTTGATCAAGTACGGTTTTAGTTATTATTCATGATTATCTATGTGTCCCTTACGTGTGATATACTCTTTGGATCAATGATATGTCCATAATTTGAATCTCCTTATTATTTTTCATCTTTAAAGCCAAGTCCTTAATATTATTAAGTACACACTTAACTTGTGAGTTAACTGGAATTGACTAAGGTTAGAAACAAGCAAATCTAAAACCAAACCAGCGGTGACAGGTCTGTACTTACGTACAACAAAGCGACGTGGTTTGACTGGAGACCTTGAAGACGATATTCTTGTTTTGCAGTCCAGTTTGTTCTAGTGTAAGATCTACTGACTGAGACTAGGTTAACATATATCTGGATGTATCAGTAGAAACAGTCAGGAAATCTCCTAGATGAAACGCTTAACTTAATCCAATACTATGTATTAGGGTACTATCTTATCACCTCAGAATTAAGACTTAATGTCATACATCAAACAAGAGTTAACATAGAGTAATCTCATTATTAATGTTGTGTTTTACGTACTTGAGAATTGTTATGCTATATGCCTATCGATACATCATATGATGAATGTATTAAACATGTTATATGTTATGGTACCTTAGACTGTGTATGTACTGCATCTTAAAGCTACACATATAGTAATGTTCTAGGCATGGGTAATGTTTCCATCATTTCTCCGTGTCATTATAGCGACACTCAAAATTTTCATAGTTTTTCAAACTTTAGAAAAGATACGTAGCTTAGTATAACAACCAGCTAGATCATCCCAGCCTTAATCCTATATCTCCCCCTCAGTCGTTACATCTTCTGTTGAACTTGTAGCCTCTGAAGTCTGTGTTCCTGCACACTAGATAAAACCATTAGTGATTAAGGGGGACCCAAGCCACCACGGACTTGGGTTGACCATTCTCATCAACAAATGTAAATTCCTTCAGATATCCATCTCGCCTTTCAGGTGACTTGGATACTCTGTAATTCTCACTTGTTGGGGAATGGGAAGTACAACCATAAGGCCTTCTATCCGAAGACTTTTGGAAAAATCTCTGATTGACTGGCCTTTGGTATGAAGTAAATCTAACCCTAGATTGACAGTTATAATTCGAATTCTGATAATTCCTATTACTACTACACTGGTTAGAAAAACTTTTGTTTGAGGTTTTACGACGTTTTGAAGGTTTCGACTGAATTGATTCTCCATTTGAGCTTCCTGTTTCAGGAGAAGTGCTCCTTTGACTATCATTTGTCGAAACTCTTGACTTCTTACATGGACACACACTTGCTACATGTCCCTTTTTGATGGCACACGAAGCACGAACATTTCTTCTAGACTTTCTTATGAGCCTCAAGATTCATTTGGTGTTCCATTTTGTGTGTAGTCTCAGTTTTTACTGACTCTATTTTAGAACTTGACTCTTCTTTGGTACCTGACTCAGCTTTCTCTGATTTGGTCGACATAGTGATGTTTACCATCTCAGAGATTATTGAAGAATTAGAAGAGTCATTTTCGTTTGATAACTCAGATTCATTTGATAAAAATGAATAATTATGATTCAAAGGTGAAGGAACTTCATTGTATCCCACTCGACAATGATCTGTGGGCTGTTTTGGAACATTTAACGGACTATCTAAGGTTTCAATTGAAAATCTTCTTAGTTCAAGTTTATTTTTAAGCTCGACAATTCTAACATTAGCGTTTGCTAGTTCTTTTACTTTATCTGAAGACTGTTTAGTTAAATCTAAAACATGTTCACGAGCTAAATCAATTATTAGACTCTGCTAGTTGACTTGATCTTTTAAAGTGATTAAATCTTTTGTATCAGATTTAGCTTTATTAACTAACTCAGAGTTTCTCTGTTTTAAACTGCATTTTCTTTTAAAAGTTTTAGCTGAGCTGTCATCAAGTTAGATGACTCTATTAATTTCTCAGCCTCTCCTGCAAGGTTAGTACATAATACACAGGCATTAACTACAGAGTCCAAGTTTAAGAACACTGTTTGCTTCTCAGCATCCAAATTGGCCATATACGCAATGAAGTCCTTTGTACACATAGTATTAGTTGACTCCAGCCTTATAACCCTGGTCTCTGAAGCAGACATTTCTCTTTCAGTCTTCTTATCACTAGCTTCCTTTTGATCTTCTGTAGTTGTCTCATCAATTGTGGCCATAAACGCCTGAGGTTCTTCAGCTTTAATACTCCAATCGTATGAACCATCGTGCTTTTGAACAACCAAAGCTCTGGAATTTGAATTATTTCCAGATTTTTGATCTCTACTAGATGTTCCTTGATAGGAATGACTCGATCGACCTTGGTTCAAAGTTTGCTTCTTCTTTGGTCTCTGACATTCTCTTGCAAAGTGTCCAAAACCATCACAGTTATAACATTTCACCTTAGTCTTGTCAAAACCAACTTGATTTCCCACAAACTTCCTACCCGTTCGATTCATGAACCTCTGCATCTTCCTTGTAATCATGGCCAGTTTCCACTGCAAGTCCATCTCTTCCAAATCATCAGGGTCAATTTGGTCATAATCCTCATTAATCATAGCAGGATCCGTGACCTTTCCCTGAATGAAGTTCTCGTGAGATGCCACAAATGATGCTAGCATTGCTACTTGCTCTTCAGCTGACTTCATACTCATTGACATAGACTTGAACCCTTTTGTAAAACCTGATGGTTGGTTCCTTTCCTTGCCAGAATCTCCAGATGAAGCAATATAGCAGACCTTGCTTCCAGAATTTCCAATAGCATTGTCTGTCTCGGCTTCCCTAGTGAAGAACGCTGTGACCCCATTACTTGTTGTTGCAGCAGTATAAGACTTTGTCCCGTGATAGACACTTGGATCTTGAACCTGATCAGATCCAGTTTCTTTCTTTTGCATATTTAAGTCGTAGACCCGCAGCTTTCCTACAACTTCATCAAGCGTTAATGTCTTATAATCGTTGCTTTCTTTAATCATCAGAGTGTAGATATCCAACTTTAATGGTAACGCCTCTAGAAGTTTGTTATTTTTCACTGTGTCAGTAAATGACAATCCGCTATTGTCCATCTCAATCTTGAGATGATAATATCGTGTAATAATATCTTCCAATGACTCATTTGCCATGTGCTTAAAAACATAGAACTGTTTTGTAAGCAAGTCAGCTCTGCTCTCTTTGATCTGATCATTTCCATCATACCTCTTCTCTAAGGCTAACCACAGCTCTCGAGCAAATTGGTAACGTTTGAAGGTATGTTTGATCTCCTGAGGTAAACACATGGTGATGGCAGATAAGGCCTTGTTTTCTGCTTCATACATCTTTTTATCCTCATCCTTCAACATTGAATACGAACACAATTTCTGTTTGACTTCATACTCATATGTTGGTGTGTCATATCCATCCATGATACAAATCCACATTCTGATATCATAAAATTTAGCAAATGATTCAAATATGTCCTTCCACCAGAAATAGTCTTCAGTCTTTAGAAGTTTTGGTGGTGAAGCAGATTTACCCACTTCATGATCCATTTCCATCATTTTGCTTAAACTTGACATTGTTATTAGAATGTATACGTGTTCAAATTTCCCTCCAAAATTCGCGAAATTTTTTTCGAGTAAAATTTAAATTTTCTAAAACCAAAATTAGTCAATGGTAAGCCTAAATTCAAATTTTGGTGATGGACAAATTTTCCCTCCAAAATAACTCCGTTTTTTTTCTCTTTTTTTTTTTTTTTTTTTTTTTTTTTTTTTTTTTCTAATAAGTTCGTAGATGGTCAACTAATGTCAAACGAACTTGGGAAAATTTCGAAGATAGCTAAGTTCGTACGAAATTAGAAGTGTTCGAACTTAAGGAGTAAGTTCGTAGATGTAACTAAGTTCGAAGAGTCAACGAACTTAAGTCAAACGAACTTGTCCAAACAGCAGTTGTACGAACTTGAGGTAAGTTCGTATGAATGTAAGTTCGTACGAACTTACAAACTTCAAGTTCGTAGAAAACCCTAAGTTCGTACGATGATCTGTGAAAACCCTAATTCGCAAAATTCTTGAACCTGGGCTCTCCTAATGCACCGTTTTTTATTTCTATGGTAACTGTAATGTACTTTAACTATTTTGAACGTAAAAATCCCTGTTTTCAACGTCAAAATCTTTCGAATTCTCTCGTTAGTTATAGCGATAAATCCTGAACCTAAAACCGAATCAAATTTGATTTTGCTCTGATACCACTTGTAGGTTCCTGATCTGGATCAACGAGGTTATAAGCTTAATTGAATGCGTAATCTTCAATTAAACACAACGATAAACAAACGAGTAAATGCGAATATATAAAGATCACAATTAAAACGCGTCTTTATTGAAATAAAGTTGTTTACATTCAACCTAGACTAACACTCAGAAAGTCACGAATTTGCTCTGATCACCAAAACACTATTCGTCTATTCCTCTATGTATTTCTTCTGTACATGAAAACCTACGAACATATGAATATATATTGGTCAAGTTCGTATGGACTGGGCCCTACAAACTTGGCCCACTTTGAAGCCCATACGAACTTGGCTAAGTTCGTAGGCCTTCCTAAGTTCGTACCTACCTTAAGTTCGTACGAACTTACATACATACTCATATAAAGCTAAAGCTAACGATTACAATGATTATCAAATTGACTAAATACAAACTAGAAGCTGTTGTCACAAGAAAAGCACCAACGGTTCCTTATTGTTCGATTACTCGAACAACATGTCACTGAGAATCTAAGCTATCGTGATTCTTATCGGAGGAGACTATTCGACTCTTGACAATCTTCGGTTACGGAAGTAGTGACCCTTTTTGGAATCTTTAAGATTCAGTCCCACTAACAATCCAACCATTCTTAACACAACGTAAAGATCTAATCTAAACAAAACATTTAAGTATATAACGTGGCTGGTGTCTGATTACTTTTCATTTATGGATTTGTAGTATTTAAGGGTGCTTAGACCAATATTAATCCACAAGGTACTATACCAACGGCTTTTACGTGGCTTCCACAATTGTACTATACCCAGTGGTGTTTCCATTGTTATAAATCGAGCAGTTATAAAGCAGTTTAATCGCATTTATCGTCTCTCACTTAGCTCTGATCTGGTGTCGTCGCTCACAGTCCAAGAAGAGTAGTCCTTTCATTGGCTAGCGGGATTACGCTTAATGGGGTAGACCAATCATCGCTTCCTTCCTCTACTAGTTCTGGAGTCAAGCCAGCAAAGAAGTAGACTCATTCCTTTTTCACTGGCTAGCATCGTAGGGATATTCGACGTTTAATGAGATAGTATAGTTTTAGACTAAAGCTAGCAAAAAACAAGACAGAGGTCGATATGGGCATTACTATTAATTGCTAAGGTGCTTTATTAAGTATTAACCACGCTCATCTACAGTCTCTTTCCAGCCTTTGTGATTTCATATACTATTCCCGTATGCCATATCTCTTATTCAATCTTGCTATACGTCCAAGCTCTCCCCCATCGGTAGTTGGAAGCAGAATTGAGGCTGGATGTGACTGAAGGAAAAAGGAGATAGGTGTGATAGGAGGGCACGATTAAACAGGTTGTGGTCTTGTGTGAACTCCTTTTCGCCCATTATTGATCTTCACTGTAAGTGAGCAGGTCAAAGCAGTTGAGGTGATAGCAATAGTAAGCAGGGAAGTAGAAGCAAAAGGTCTTCAAAGAACTTTTGTGTAATAAAGCTTCTTGGTCTCATTTCATTGGTCTCTAAGGCAAAGGCTCGCTTAATCGTTCATCGATCTTTTTCTGTAAGGCCTCGGGCCCCATGAATTCCGATTTATGTTTTTGTTTGTATTAAAGTGTTGGTAGCTTCTAGCCTCGAGCTGGAAAGTCTCATCGGCGGGGGTACTATAGATAGATCATAACTCTCTAATTGAGAACATTATAGTTTATGCAACTCAAATAACTGGACAATGATTAGTGTTGTATAAAAACTCTGTTCGTGGTAAGTGTTGATCACAATTTCCGACATACACAGAAGGATGGTTTTACTGCAAAATAATAGTTTATTGCTTGATCATTCGTTACAGAATAATAAACTGGGTTTATTTTCAGTACTGGACATTGTTTGCGTTCGAACTTCCTTGGGGCTCTTGAGTCATCCTATTACTCTTATCCATAATACCTGGGATCTCGTCACTTAGTATTACTTTCAAGGAACATTGAAATATCCTTGGCGTCGGGGTTATTTTTTTTATCTACAAGCATGAACCTCTTTCTCACCCCACCATCAAAGAAATGTTCAATTAGGTTTTCTTTCTCCTTCAAATATTACAAATATAAATTTTCTAACTTCCCATTTACGACTAATGTCGACGTATTATCTCTTCTAAAAGATTTTTTTTTTTTTTTTTAGTTGTTTACAATAACTTGAGTCGTTCTTGTTGCAGTTATTTATATATTATTATTATCTGTCCCCTTTATTTCTTTTTATTTATTTATTTATTTATTTATTTATTTTAAATCTCTGCACTTGCACTTGGACTCTCAACGCTTGGAACTTGTCTCCATGCTTCTTATACTCGAATATTCATTATGCACTTCTTTTCGTTTCCATATTCAATCTTATGTTACGAAATGTTGGTCCCCTAATATAATCCGGATGTCTTGACCATCGTCTTTGCTTTTATCTTGATCGATTCACTTCTATCTTTTTAGCTTGGTTAATTGGCTACAACTCTTGCTACTTTTATTATAACTGTGTTAATCTGAAGGGGTTTTTTTTTTTTTTTTTTTACATCTTTAACCATTACCTTCCTACCACATTATATTTAGTTTCTCTAGAATTTAAATTTTCGTAACCAACTTGAAATGAATGTTTCATTTACGAAAATAGCCCTTTAGTTCTTGAGTCAAAGTAGGTGCGCCAACTCTAATTTCAAAGCGTGTAGTTCTTTTCGTGAATCACTACTTTCTCTTATTCAAAACAAACTCCGCGCACTTCATAATCTTGTTGATCAAAGGTGAACTAATCTTTAAACATCGCGAGTATATTTTAAATGGAACCTTGATATTTCAAGAAAGCTTTTTATCTCCGTTAAAATCCTAGGTAGATCTCGCTTCATGGCTATTTTATTATTATTATTATTATTATTTTTTCTGTAGACTTTTAGAGTGGTTAATTTTGACTCTACTATGCCTGATTATTGGTCCAAAGATTTTGAGTTCTCAAGCTATAATTCACATCCTAAAAACATTGCGTAAAGTTTCTCCTTCTACTAATTTCCACATTGGGCACAAGCCGCAACTAACATTCTTCCATATCGCTTCCCTACGTATAGGATGCCATCAACAAACACCACCATAAATACTTCCACTAGTATTTCTGATAGCAGTTTACCATTCACGTGAATCCTTTTGTCATCAATTGCTTCTTTCACAATGTATGCAGTTATCATAAACCACCAAACGAGTTCGCACGAAGGTCCCTTTTTTTTTGTTTTTGCATGCTAATATGTCATATCAGTCAACACTTGTAAGCTTCACATTCCGCTATCTTGTCTGCATAAATTCTCTAGAATGTAACAGGTCACGCTACATTTTGTGTTCATCATCTTGAATGTTTCGAGTGGTATCTAATTTCTTCATGTGGATCTGTCATCTATCGTTACTAATCATTTCTACACGTACTTGACACGTAATGTCTAGTTAAGTAACTTTGCAACTGTTATCAAAGGTATACCATCAGTCTCTATCTTGGGTTGTTTCTCGCCGTTGTTCTCCCTTCTTTTGTAGTAGCTTAACTTCTCGTACACGTCCAATTTAACCATCACACACTTGTAAGCATCAACACTTTCCTTCATTTTAAATCACGTCTCACATGATGATTATACATTTCTTTATGCATCATGTATATGCTTGCATAGATGATTGTCAACGGATTAATAGCATGGTTAGTTTACTTTGTTGTCTAACCCACGATTAATCCCAAAGTATTCTTTCTTACTATACTATCGATATATGTCCTTTGGATATCATCACGAATGCCAACCGATCTTCCACGCAAGACTTCTCGATGAATTGTTGATCATATCTTCTCATCTTGTACCTTCATTACCCGTAATCTAACAAAAAAAATTTTTTTCTTTACCCCTTCATTGTCGGTAATTTCACTACTCATTGTCATAATGATTGTAGGTCACATATACGTACTGATCATATTACAATTACAATTGATTGAGTGCGGAATCCTACAATCAATTGAGTAAACGGATAGAATAGAACACGCAATCTAAATAACTCGATTATATTGATAATCAAATGATACTGAATGATTACAGACGCTCAAGGATATATCTTATTACAATACGCTCTAAGTTTCACATTTAAGCTTACGTACAAATAAAATCATAACAGCCTATTTATAGACAGACCTGCGACACTACTGTTATGCGACCTTAATCTAAAGTCGCACCTGCGACTTTATTGATAAAGTTGCAGATAGTGTCGCATAGACACTAAACCTAACTTCTAAGACTTATCAAGATTCTGACATTATAATCTTGCATCAACAAACTCCCCCTTGTCAGTAGCTTGATATGTTCTTTGTCTTGCTTCAGATCCATTTGCTAGGGAGATTGCTTCCAGCACAGATGCCGTTCTGACACATACTTTCACAACATTCTGAAACTTCATTGCTTCTCCTTCTTCATTTTTGTTGAATAGAATATGATTTTCTTTAAGTGCCAGCAAGTCTTGTCTTGATAAATTTATTAAGCTGATTGGATCATAGACGTAGACAGATTCAACTTTATCCTTTTGATCATCTTTGAAGATCTCTATGCATGCTTCTCTAGTTGTACCATTATAATACCACCACTTTAGATTTGTAGCAAAACCTATTGGTAATCTTTCCAATGGAATCTTCTTAAGTACTTTGACCGGAGGATATACAATTCTAACCCACGGCTTGTTTGTAACCACTGATCTTTTTCTTGTAGATCTTTCTTTTTCCAAGCGTTGGTTTCATCAAGTTGAATCCATATCTCACCTCCTTTTGTACATTACTCTCAAAATAACTTCCCATACTTGATCCTGTGCGATTGATGATATTTATCTGAGCTAACTTAGAAATTTCGCACTTAGGAAGAGTACTAAGGTCTTTAAAGCTTCGCTTGAAATACTGCAATAATCAAATTCAGTTCCTCATCATATTTCCAGCTTATTATCTGACCATCGCATTCACCATTCACTTTGTAGAGTTTCTTCTTTATCATTGGTGCATGTGACGGTACTCTAAACCATTCCGAATGCTTAGTAGAACTTGAACATTCAGGAATTTCAGGATTAGTTTCAGCTTCAATCTCTTCATCCATTTCCTCACTGTCATCATCATCTCCTTGATCATTTTTCTCAAACACAAAATCATCACATAGTTCGTCTTCATTATCAACAACTTCATATTAAACATTCTCATTATCACTAGGAATCTCAAAGAGATTATCAAATAAATCTTCTAAATTCATTTCCTCTGAATCATCTTGATTTGTTCCTACAGCTTCCCTTTCCAAGAACTCCAATATAGGAATCATATTTTCTTCAAAGTTAAATGACACGGATAATGGTTCAATATTCAGAAATCCTTCTTCCGTATTCAAACTTCTATCGCTTGGTCCAGTATAAACAACCATTTGTAAATTACTTTCTCGTGTTGATTCTGGTTGTTGTTGTTCACTTGAAAATTCTGGTTGTTCATTTCCGGCTTCAGATTCTGTATTTTCTGGATGTGGTTTCTCTCCACCATCATCATTATTATCATCATCAGAATCAGAAGAATCATCTTTTTCGTCATCTTTATCTTCTTCTTCTTTCCCTTCTTCTTCTTCAACATTCTCCCCATGAACAACCGAATTTTTAGGTTGTTCAAGCTCCCTCTCTAACTCTTGAATCTTTGTAGATTGAGCATCAATCTGTGCTTGTTGAGCTTCAAATAATTTGGCATGAGAGTCAATTTGAGCTTGTTGCTTTTCAATCAACTTTGATTGATCAAGAAATGAGGCTTTCAATTCTGCCATGATCGTCAACAATTGAGTCATTAGTTCTGGAGCAGAAGATGTTGAACTTGGTTCTTGCGGAGTGGGAAGTGTTTGAGAAGATGTAGTTGGTTGTGAAGAATGAACTTGTCGAGTAGCTTGTAGTTGAGATGTTGAAACAGGAGCTCTTCTTTGCCTGGCACGAGGAGGTTCTTCAGGGACATAATCTGCATCAGTTGTTTCAGCTGCAAGTGCTCTCTTCTCTAGACGAGCACGTTGTAATTGAATTAAACGTTCAGCACTTCCCTTTTGTAAGCATTCCCTCCGAATATCTCTATCATGTTCAAGCTTCCTTCTATTTTCAGCTTCTTCAGAATCATCACTTGATTCACTTGAACTATCACTTGACTCAAAAGAATCATCACTTGAAACATTAACTTCTTCCCTCAGTGGTGCACTAGTACCCACTTCCAAATGCTCATTCGCCTGAATATCTTTAGCATAGTCATCATTTATAGCTTCATCCTCAACATTCATATTCGGATCATTTTCAATAGGAGCTTCAAACAAATGTTCTTCTCCCTCTTGTGCTTGATCAGCAGGATCATCTAGCCAGTTATCATTCATTGGCGGTTGTTAATTTTCATCAATGATATGTCCAAACACTGGAATCAGTGCAGGAGTTGGGTTTCGACCGAAATTCTGACAATCAACATAGACTCTCTTGGTCATGGGAACCAGTCTTAGTACATACATCCCTTGATTAGGTAGATTTGGAAGAAGATGATTTAAAATCAGCTGAACAAATCTTGGAAACATGAAAAACTTGGTGTGACTGGAGATGTTCGATATCATGTTCGCAAACACATATCTAGAGAAATTATAAGGCTTATTTAAAGTAAGAGCAACCATTGCAAAGCCCAAACTGTGACCCATTCCGTCTAATCCGCCTTTACATCCTGATAAGCACACTATCAGAAAGTGCATGAACAATCTCCATAGAGGACTCAGCTTTTGCTTTCGATATTGATTTGGAGAAATCTCAGGATAACCGATTCGTTGAAAGAATCCAGAAACTAAGGTGGCTGGGAAAAGTATTCTTGAATTAGCATCATTCCCAAACTGAAGAACTGTACGTACTGTATCCTCTGTAATTATAACTTGTTGATCAAGAACAGTAGTAACCAGTCTTTGCACACCATCAACCGTATCATGTGTTGCATTAGTCCAAAATTCTGTAATGTGAGGAGCATAGACTGTGGTAGAAGTAGTTAATGCATAATGAATTCTGGATCGTTGAAGAAAATGCAGCAACTCCAGATATGGTTGTGTAGTAGCCAGAGAAGTATCAATGATAGTTGTTGTGTTGTGCCTTCCTTCAAACATCTTTGGATCAGCCATCTGTAATCTATAAAGAATATAGCAGTGTTGCACGATACATATATTAATTTCACACGTTTAAACACTTAGAATCAAGATAAAGTCGCCTGTTTTAAAGTCTCAGTATGAAAACTCTAATTAAAGTCTCAAATAAAGTCTCTAATAAAGTCTCATAATAAGTTCGCACATTAAAGTCTCAGGTTAAAGTCGCTTAACATATTCAAGAACAAAGTCGCATAATAAAGTCTCTGATCAAAGTCGCATAACAAGATCTTGGACTATAGTCGCATAGTAAAGTCGCAGACATAAGTTCTCAGAATATAGTCGCGTGTTTTGAACAACAGTAAGGTCGCAGAAATAAAGTCGCATAACTAAAGTCGCAGAGATGAACAGTTAGTTTTCAAATCTAAGTACGAAACCCTATTTAATCATACAATTTCCGATCTAAGCACGATAATCAGGCTGTTATCAATCAAATGTACAAGATATATGCATTCTAACCGTGTATTTCATTCATTTTCATGATGTCATTGTTAAAAACCCTAAAACCGAATGTTTTTGAACAATTAATCATAAAATAAACTGAAACAATGATTAAAATTTATACCTTAGATGTATTTGATAACAACGAATGAATAGCAACTGATTTCAATGGATTCCAGCGGTTCAAACTCGAGAATTTTGAAATTTTTAGTAAAGTCGCATAAATCGCTGGAATAAGGTCGCAGGTAAAGTCGCACAAGCTTAATCAGAAATGATTAAGATAGAGTCGCGAGGTTTAAGTATTTATACTAATCAGGTTATGCGACCATACCATAAAGTCGCATAGGCGACCTTACAGATAAGTTTGCAGACTCCAACTTGTGATTTTTACTTTGAACTTTTTGTTTTAGGATGCATTACTTAATCAGGATCTAAACGACTTTTGATCAAAAATAACACAGAATATAAAATTTCAAATTTAAAGAATAAAAGCTACACATCTTTTTGTGAAGGAGATCTTAATTTGATTTGGGATCATATGAGTATGAAACGCGATTTTATTAAGAACATCAAAAGTTATAAGCTTGATTTATCAGTATTTAATTTATAAGCTCAATGTAAACATTTATACAACAAATTTTTTGATTTTTAAATGATAACAAACTTGATCTTTGCATTTTAAAAATAAAACCATCATATTTTTCAAAAATTCTTTGAAAATTATATACGTAACATCACAACTTGATTTAACCATTAACCAATGATCACATATTTTGAGATATTTTGTCCTATTATATATATCTATTTTTGAACATAACTAGCAGTGGATCATGTCTGAGCACAATCAAGTGAATAACGTATATAGTTGTTTGCACTTACATGCACATACGGACTCACAAGCCGGCAACTAAATACTGTACATTCAGACATTTCACCAAAAGAGCAAAAATAAGATAATACTAATATGTACGATTTTTCGTATCTTTTGACTTTAAAGATTTTTGGCACACTTGATTAAGAATTTCAACAACGGACTTACATCCTAAATCAAGTACGTATATAACTGTCTAGGACTTACATGCAGCGACGGTCTTACATGCCCCAGTTACACACTGTGCCTCTCAAAGTATCATCATATGTGGCCCCATTGGCTCTTTTTGTTCAAATATTTATATACATATATATATCTCTTTTTTATGATCACTGGAGATTGGTGTGTGAATATTAAGAATATACTTTACTTTCTAATTTGAAAAATAATCCAGTCACAATTTTCAAAATGTAGACCCAGATATTTATCATTTTAAAAATCAAAACATAAGATTCAAAATTATTTACACGAGCCTACTGATATATCAAACAAATTACTTAGGATTTTCAATTTTTATTCACATCTCCCTGATGTACAATCATTTCCCAGATATTTACAAACAAAATCTCCCTCTTTTCTTATAAATCGTTTTTTTTTTTTTTTTTTTTTTTTTTTTTTTTTTTTTTTTTTTTTCTTTTAACACTAAAAAGCAATATAATAAAAAGTGATCTAAGTAAGTTTTCAATCTAGATCAAGATTTCGCATCCCAATCATTTTAACCAGTTCCTCAAATCGATTTTTCAGAAAAGCCTTTGTAAAAATATCTGCGTTTTGTTTTAAAGTGTCAATTTGAACTAAGGAGATCAGTTGCTTTTCATAACAATCCCGTATGAAATTATATCGAATTTCAATATGTTTTGTTTTTTAATGTTGTACGGGATTTCGTGTTATGGAAATAGCAGCAGTATTATCAATATGGATAGGAGTTTTAGTAAGAAGTAAACCGTAGTCCCTCATTTGATGTTGAATCCACAAAACTTATGAACAACAACTTGAAGCGGCTATGTACTCTGCTTTAGCGGATGAAGTGGAAACAGTTGTCTGTTTCTTACATTGCCATGAAACGAGTCGGTTTCCTAGATACTGACATCCTCCTGTTGTAGACTACTAGGGTTGATAACAAGGAGAACAACTATTGATTAGTTGTTTCATTGCTTAAGTACTTTGCAATGTTGTTCATTGTATTTTTCCATAATATTTCCTATGTACTTCACCTTATAGTGTTCCCATAGTAATTTATGATGTACTTTACGATGATCCAGTCATGTTTTTATGTACATTATCTCCCCGATTTCGACCCTAATCGTTATGAAAACCTTTGATTTAAATGATTATTTACATAAATTTATAAATTGGGTTGAAAATAGGACGATGCATTAAAAATCAACAAAAACGATCGAATAACACATAAAACAAGCAAAATTCTCAAAGCTCGGTTCACCACCCTCAAAACTACCCTTATGCTATAAAATGAGAAATTATTGTTAATTAGTCTCATATTGTTCCTCAGGTAATTACGAGAACGTGGGAGAAAGAATCACACAAAACGGATGAGAAACAAAGAAGATGCGACAAAATGAAGATACAAGGACGCACGATCTCGCACACATGCACACAAGGGTGACCATATACAGCCATGGGGACTGTATACGGCCTCCCAGATGACCATATACGGCCATGAGGGGCGTATACGCCCTCCCCAGATGGTCTACACAATTATAGTGTTGGTGCATCGAAACTAGAGCTATTGTTAAGGGGGAGTCTGTTGGTGCATATTATGTGACAACAACTTCTAGTTTGTAATAGTTAGGTTTAGAAGTCATTTTGTTAATCATTGTAATTGTTAACTTAAGTTTTGTATGTGTATTTGGTAGGTTCGTACGAACTTAGAGTAGGTACGAACTTAGAAGGTGCCTAAGTTCGTACGAATTTAGGTGCCTATATATACACAAGTCCGAAAGTTTTAGAAAGAGAGGTTTTTCGGAGTTGTAAGTTTGAACTCAGTTGTAGGTTCGAATACTCTGTGTTTATTTGAATGTAATACTTGTTTACATTCAATAAAAGTGATCTTTACATATTTGTTATTACTCGTTTGTTATCGTTTAGTATAATCGAGGATTCCGCACTCGATTATATCATATTACCTCGTAGATCTAGGTAACGGGAACCTTCAAAGTGGTATCCACCTGCCAGGCTTCTCCCCCTGAGCTGCCGCGCTCTTCAACAAGGGATTTATCTTCGCCGAAGCTGTGGTGAAATAATTGTAATAGGTGCGGTTGAAATTGTTGTTGTGATTGTGGGTTTGGTGGTGGTGGTGGTTGTGTATTGGGTAGTCGGCTCACTAATGACAACCCCACTAGACCGTCTTTTTTTTGGACCTTCTAGTGAATAACGAGGTATCATCGTCTTCATTCAACTTATATTTGCCTTTATCCGTAGCAAAACGAGACCCTAAGTGAGATCCAAGTATAATTAGATCTAGATTCATCCAACTGTGGAATATCATCTTCATCATCACTTTCATCATCAATCTCGGTCTGTTTACACGCAAACCCCAATATCCTCCTCGAATTCAGATCTTCTAGCTTCAATGCTTTGTCATACCTAGGCTTTATATTAATCGCATTCGATTTGTTTCTCCAATCGTAGAGTTAAACAATCAAAAGTAATTATCTCCCCATTTTGTAAGAACTTAAATTTGTACAATTTAAAATGAAAAATAACTAAATATAAACAAACAAATATGAAATTATTCATATTAAAAAGCACATTCTTTTTGTGAGAGTCACTGTTACGAAGATCATATTAGCCATAATGCGTACGATACACAATTAGGAATTGAATTATTCCGATGTTATTATGTATGTAATTTATAGTTCACGACGATTATTGGTATTGTTGTCCACTTAAGCAGTCAACACTCAGAATTTTCAAGTACAATGTTAGTTATTATTCACGATTATCTATGTATCTCACATTTGATATACCCTTAGAATCAAGAAAGTCCAGAATTCCATGTATCGGATGTTTTAACTTAATGTTATCTTTAAAGTCAAGTCCTTTTAATATTTTGAGCAATGTACTTTGGTACATGTTTCAGCAGTAGACAAGACTAGGGTTAGAGGCAAACAAATCTAAAATCAAACAAGAGGTGACAGGTCTGTACTTTCGTACACAAAGCGACATAGTTTGACTAGAGACCTTGAAAACGGTATTCTTGTTTCTTGGTCGAGTTTGCTCTATTTTAGGATACACTGACTGAGTCTAGGTCAGCATGTTTCAAGATGTAGCAAAAGAAACAGTCAGTGAACCCCCCAGATGAATTGTTTTATATTTATCCAATAACATATATTCAGGTACAATCTATTTCCTAAGAATTAAGACTTAAGTCGTACATCAAAATAAAGATTTCACAGAAAAATTGTATTATTTAATATGGATTAAGTACTAGAAAGCGTTATGTCGTATGCCTACCAATACATCGTATGATGAAGCTATTAGTTACGTTTATATTTAAATTACTTTTTAATGTGTATGTACTACATCTAAAAGCCACACATATAATAATGTTCTAGGCATGGGCAATGTTTTCGTCATTTCTTCGAGTCATTACAATGACACTCATATTTTTATAGTTTTTCAAAACTAACTGAAAATCCTAAGAAATAAAGATAGATAAAAGTTCTTAAGGGAGATATGTCACTCATGATTTGTCATTCTAGCGATCTGGACTAACAATTCAAAACTTGATTTATCAAAAGCTTTACCATACAAATTAGCTAGATTATCATCTCAGATTTGATCTTATCTCCCCCTCAGTCGCTACGTCTTCTGATGAACTTGTAGCCTCTAAAGTCTGTGTTCCTGCACACTAGATAAAAACATTAGTTATTAAGGGGGACCCAAGCCACCACGGACTTGGGTCGACCATTCTCATCAACAAATGTAAATTCCTTCAGATATCAATCTCGTCTTTCAGGTGACTTAGATACTCTGGAATTCTCACTTGTTGGGGAATGGGAGGAGCTACCACTAAACCTTCTATCCAGAGACTTTTGGAAAAGTCTCTGATTGACTAGCCTTTGGTTTGAAGAATATCTAACCCTAGACTTATGGTTATACTTCGAATTATAAAAAATCATATTACTACTACTTTGGTTAGAAACACGTTTGTTGGGTTTGTTAAAATATTTTGAGGGTTTCGACCGAATTGATTCAGGAGAAGTGCTCATTGGACTATCATTTGTCAAAACTCTTGATTTCTTATATGGACACACACTTGCTACATGTCCCTTTTAATGGCACGTGAAGCACGAACGCTTCTCCCAGGCTTTCTTTTGAGCCTTGAGATTCGCTTGGTGTTCCAATTCTGTTTGTTTACCTTTTTCATTTTTATTCTTAACATCTTCTATTTTAGGTCTAACAAACTCAATTTTAGTTTTTGACTTCTCATTGGTCCCTGACACAGCTATCTCTGACTTGGTCGACTTGGTGATATCTACCATCTCAAAGACTGCTGGTCGTGAAGTAGAGTCAGTTTTTACTAACTCTATTTTAGAACTTGACTCATCTTTGGTACTTGACTCAATTTTCTCTTATTTGGTCGACATAGTGATGTTTACCATCTCAGAGACTGCTGAAGAGTTAGAAGAATCATTTCCGTTTGATAACTTAGATTCATTTGATAAAAATGAATAATTATGATTCAAAGGAGGAGGAACTTCATTGTAACCCACTCCACAATGATCTGTGGGCTGTTTTTGAACATTTAACGGACTATCTAAGGTTTCAACTGAAAATCTTCTTAGTTCAGGTTTATTTTTAAGCTTAACAATCCTAACCTTAGCGTCTGCTAGTTCTTCTTCTTTATTTGAAAACTGTTTAGTTAAATCCAAAACATGCTCACGAGCTAAGTCAAATATTTGACTCTGCTCGTTGACTCGATCCTTTAGAAAGATTAAATCTTTTGCATCAGATTTAGCTTTATTAACGAACGCAGAGTTTCTCAGTTTTAAAATTGTGTTTTCTTCTTTTAAAGCATTTAGCTAAGCCGTCATCATATTAGATGATTCAATCAAATTCTCAGCCTGCTCTGCAAAGTTAGTACATAAAACATAAGCATTAACTACATAGTCTAAGTTTAGAATAACCTTATGCTTCTCAGCATCCATGTTGGCCATATATGCAATGAAGTACGTTGTACTCATAGTATCAGTAGACTCCAGCCTTATAACCCTGGTCTCTGAAGCAGGTAACTCCCTCTCAGTCTTCTTAAACTAACATCCTTTTGATCTGCCTCATCAATTGTGGTCACGAATTCCTGAGGCTCTTCAACAGGTGTACTCCGATCATATGAACCGTCATGTGTTTTAGTAACCAAGGCTTTGGAATGTGTACTATTCCCTGAGTATTGATCACTAGTAGACGTCCTTGATATGAGTCAGCTCTAATCTCTTTGATCTGTGCATCATCGTCAAATCTCTTCTCCAAAGCTACCCAAAGCTCTCTAGAATAGTTGTCACGATTGAAGGTATGCTTAATTATTCAGGAAGACACTTGATGATAGCAGACAATGCTTTTTTCACTGCTTCGTACATCCTTTTCTCTGCCTCCTTCATCGTTGAATACGAATAAAACCTATGTGTCCCTTCGAATTCATAAGTAGGTGCATCATACCCTTCATATTGATACAGAACCACATGTTGATGTCATTGAATTTTGCAAATGATTCAAATCTATCTCTCCACCCGAAGTAATTTTCAGCTAAAAGCTTTGGCGGTGAAGTAGCTTTACCCACTTTATGATCCATTTCTATCATTTTGTTCACATTTGACATCTTGAAGAATGTATACGGATTTTAGGTAAGTTTGTAGTAAAAAGTCAACTAACGTCAAGTTCACTCAAAACACAAATTTCCCTCCAAAAATTCGCGAAAATTTTCTAAGTCAAATTTAAATTTTCTCAAACCAAAGTTAAACAATAGTAAGCCTAAATTCAAATTTTTGTGAAACAAAATTTTTTGGAAATTTCCCGCCAAATAACCCTTCAAATTTTTTTATGTTTTTATTTTTTTTATCGAACTTATGAGAGTTAAGTTCGTAGAGGTCAAACGAACTTGACTGCCAAAATTAACTGTTCGAACTTAAACCAAGTTCGCTGGCTTCAAGTTCGTACGAACTTACAGCTGTAAGTTCGAAGGATAATTCAAGTAAGTTCGTACGATGCTTTCTAAGTTCGTACGAACCTACAACTGTTATGTCGTACAAGTTCAAACAAAAAGGTAAAAACTGTACAAGTTCGAACTAACGGCTGTTGAACGAACTCAGATCTAAAAATCTCATATATGGGTTCCTTTCAACTTGGAACTTCGAATCCCCTTTGCACTAAGTGATAATACACAACTTTGGAAGCTAAAAACAACAATCTAACTTCCAAATCTTTTGTAATCTCTCGTTTCCTTAAAGTTTCTTTACCCCGAACCAAATCTAACGAATTCGAAGGCTCTGATACCACTTTGAAGGTTCCCGTGACCTAGATCTACGAGGTAATATGATATAATCGAGTGCGGAATCCTCGATTATACTAAACGATAACAAACGAATAATAACAAATATGTAAAGATCACTTTTATTGAATGTAAACAAGTATTACATTTGAACAAACACAAAGTATTTGAACCTACAACTGAGTTCGAACTTACAACTCCGAAGAACCTCTCTTTCTAAAACTTTCAGACTTGTGTATATATAGGCACCTAAGTTCGTACCTACTCTAAGTTCGTACGAACCTACCAAATACACATACAAAACTTAAGTTAACAATTACAATGATTAACAAAATGACTTCAAAACCTAACTATTACAAACTAGAAGTTGTTGTCACACAATATGCACCAACATATAGGTTTACGGATAAATAACTGATTGCAAAGGAGAGTCTAGTCCATGACAGAAGTATTTGAACATTTAATAGATAGTAGAATGTGTAACATCCTCTCCCGCGGTCTGGTAATTTCTATTATTTTAATTGATTATTTAATTGTTTTAGAAAATATTTAATATTATGTGTTTCCTTGTGAAACGTAGATAAATAAGCCTTTTGACTTATTGTGACTAGTGAAATATTAGTCGTTTCAAAATTTTGAAATTTTGATTTTCTGCGACATAAGGTTTGTGTCGCAGGTGGTGTCTGTGCGACACAACGGTTGTGTCGCAGGACTGTGTCGCAAAACGGGCTGAACTGAAATTAATCAAGGAGCTTAAGTGTAATTCGATGTTATATATATAATTACGCCGCCCAAACATTTCCAGATAGTTTCCATACGTTCTAAACTACTTTTAAAGTGTAAAACAAAGAGAAAAGAGAGAAAGAAGTGAGAAGTTGGGTTTTGAATCAAATTTGAGCAATTCGCTGTGAATTCGAGGTAAGGTTCCAATTATTATGTATTATAGTTGATTATAAGTGAATTACACGGATTGGTATAAGTTAATTTGAGTATTTCATGTTTGAATTCGCGAATTTCGAATCTGGGAACTGGTCTGTTCATCATTGCGACACAAGGTTTGTGTCGCAGGTTGTGTCGCATGAATGTTCTGCGACACAGTTGGTTATGTCGCTAAAGGCGGCCATAGTGAGTATTGCGACACAATGTTAGTGTCGCAGGACTCTGTTGTGCAACACAGTGGTAGTGTCGCAAGGGTTTGTGGTGCGACACAATGGTTGTGTCGCTAAGTTTATAAAAGAGTTTTGTTTTGCAAATTTTGAAAATGCGTACAGTGTTTTTGAGACGCGGTTTTGTGAAAATATCACTAACTCGGATTTAGTTGAAATCCGCATAGTCAATTGGAAACGACCTAGTAATCAAGACTATATACTATAGCCCAGGCAGTTTTTTGGCCATTCGGGGTCATTTAGGGCCCGAAAATGACATTTTTCAGTTTTAAACGTCATTGCAAGATTTTCTAAGTTCATTTTTTATTGAACTTTTGTTTGCCTAGACTTCAGGGATTACCTGATTGGATAAATAAGCTATAATGATATTTATGGAACGAACTTCTGACTTGTATTTGATTTTCTGTTTCAGATCAACGTAAGACTCAGTGATATAAGAATCCTGAGTGCGGAGACGTCAGAGGTATCGGTGAGTAGATTCAGAACTCATCCTTTAATTTAGTTGTAACTATTTGGTTACAACAAGTAACGTAGATGTGTATTAGACTGTTTAGTCTTGATTATTGATTATTGATCTACGTGATATGTGAACCAATGTGTATTATGTTATTGAGGTCAACGTGCAGTTGGACTTCTGGTTATTATGTGTTTTACACAGGTTTTGATTCATTTGTTGTGTTTGAAACCTGTGTATGAGTTTAATAACCAGTAGTTATCGGTCTATTCTGTATTGGCCATACAGATTGACGGTAAGTGTTCTTGGGAGAATCCCCGGGTATTATGATATCCCCAGAGCCACCGATCCTCATTGAAATATGTGTGTTTACGATTATTTGGTGCGAACATCTAGTTATGCTAAGTTGAATGGAGTGTGATGAATCTATTCACTTAGCTTCGTGCTAACCCCTCATTTTACTTCCTGCAGGACATGTTTTGATTGATTGTGGGTGCAGGAGGTGAATGGTTGATCAGGGAATGTTTGACTGCGCTCTTGGTCTCTGATATGGTTTTTGTAATAAACCTTGTTAGGAGAATATTATAATACCCCGTCTTTTGTAGTTTTAAACAGTTTAGATATTGTGTAAATATGGAAAAATGTTAACTGTTTATGTATAATATTTAATATATACTAAGGTAATGTATTTTGAAATTCATGCTTCCGAGTTTATTAATATTATATTCTTAAATAGAATGAGGGGTGTTATAGAATGAGTCTAGGAATGAAAGGAAAGACTCAATTATAGTCTCAGTTGCTTAAATCTCTAAACTCTACATACCTGGCAGTTTAGCATACAAGGATATAAATCAATACACACTTAAATAATAATACATAGACTTAGGCGTTAAGAAATGTCAGATATAACAAAACAGTATGTTTCCTTATTCATGCACCCATATATCTTTCCAAAAGGGTCACTAGTCCTCATCGGACAGTGTTGGGGGGTTGAACGGCCTGATTTGATCAGAATCGTATAGCCTAGTACTCAGTGACATACCAATTTTAAAAATGTACTAAAATGGTAGGGTTCTAGTCTTTACACCAAGGTTTATATATTATCTAATTAAGAGTGTCCCCGTTTATCTTTATAATAAACATCACCCCAGCAATGCACTATCCTAAATCATGGTGAACCATGGCTTCTTTATCCTTCAGTGTTATATAAATGCTAGCTCCCTTTATCTTTATGTTTTAGTAAATTAATTAGATAGAAAACAAAACAACCACATATCCAACTATTATTAAAATCACAGCTAAATTACGAAAGATAACAAACCTACCTATATCATACTTACAGTTATACTTCCCTTAGTCGTAGTATACTTAGGTACCCAACAAATATAAATAATAAAACTTAACACCCACACGGGTGCTCGCCCTTCGGTCACCGTCCGGCAATTCACATTGACGATGCTCGTCACGACCGACCTTTTGACGCGCATCAAGATCATAGTTGAAAAGTTAAATCAAGACACCGATAATAATATCATCATCCCAAAACATAATTGCTAACTACATCACAACAAACCCATAGAGTAACTACTAACTTATCCTGGCAAATCCTACTTCTACCATATTCAAGATAGCATACATTTTAATTAAGATGGAGAGAGAAAGAATAGAATTGTAAACACCATAATCGTGAAACAATAAAAGCAAAGTTTCAAGTATCTTCCAAAATATTAAAATAATGCCCCTCCAATATTGTAGTTAAATATTTTGTAACACCCAGATTTTTTTTTTTTTTTTTTTTTTTTTGCAACACTTCATTCAATAACGTAGTTAACACTTTTCATTTATACATAAACAACACATTGTTTGCAATTATTACAAACGTGAGTTTTCCTCTTTCAAAAGACTCCCTCAATATCCGAGCATGATTTAACGGGAGTAAACACTTACTACCAGCAATAGTAAGTACACCACTACTCGCGCTGCGGCTCCTTCCCAAGACCCTCTTTCCCTTTAATCGACCCACCTGTATTAAACAGCAACAACATAATGGGTAAGCACACAAGCTTAGTAAGTAACAGAATCACGTTAACAATTTAAGATAGAAATCTTATAAAACTCTGTAGTCACTTATAAACACTTTGCCTAATTAGGGCTCGTAATCACAATGCTAGGCCGTTTATGATCACTCAGCATAAAGAGGGCTAATATTCTCACTTTAATCATTGAATTAATACAGTACACTCAAGTACCCCGGCAATTTGGATATTTTCACTCAATTTATATTTTCCTATTACTTACCTCGAGAATTGTGTGGTTGAGTGTCCTCGATTATCACGTACGGAACACCGGTCTGTACACCACATATAAAACAATTAACTCTTTTTATAAATTTAGCGACACTTCATTAAAGTCGCCACAACACATCATGCGACACTATCATCAGTGTCTCAAAACAAGCCTCTGCGACTTTATCACTAAAGTCGCAAAACCTCAAATTCGCACACTGCGACTTTATCAATAAAGTCGCAGTCCAGAGTCAGCCTAGTGCGACACTACCACTAAAGTCGCATACTGCGACTTTATCATTAAAGTCGCACGATGAACAAATCAGACCCCAAATATGAAATTCTCGAATTCAGACTTGTTATAACCAAAGTAATCCGTTCCAATCGGTTCAAATCACTTAATAATACTTATAACACATAATAATCGAAGCCTTACCTTGAATTCACGGTTCAATTACTTCAATTTTGAATACAAACTTGATTTTTACTTCTTTCTCTTTCTTTTCTCTGTTTTCTCTTTTTAAACCGACTCAGAAACTTGCTAAATGTTTCAAGAAACGTTTAGAAGAAATTCATATATATATACATCTTAATTTACACTTAAACTCCTCAATTTATTTCATTTAAATCCATTCTGCGACTTTATCACTAAAATCGCAGGACCCATAAAGTCGCAGGACTCATACCGAAACCGTTAAACTTTAAATTTTTCAGCTGTTTTGGGATGTTACAACTCTCCCTCACTTATTTAGGATTTTGTCCTCACAATCCAATTCTGATATAGAGCCGGATAATATCGAATGATTTCACTTTCGGGCTCCCACGTAAACTTTAACCCTTTACAGTGTCTCCATTGGATTTTCAACATTTTTATATCTTTATTTCTTAACTTCTTTACTTTCTCATCCAAAACATTAACCGGTTCTTCCATATAATTTAATTTCTCATCTACCTCAATCTCTTCTAACAGAACATAAGCCGTTTCATCTGCTAAACATTTTCTCAAATGTGACACATGGAAAGTGTTAAAAATTCTTTCCAGCTCTTTAGGTAGTTCGAGACGGTACGACACTTTTCCCACTCTTGCCAACACTTTAAATGGTCCAATGAATCATGGACCCAATTTTCCACGTTTCCTTAATCGAATAATGCCCTTCCAAGGCGAGACTTTTAACATTACTTTATCACCTTCTTGGAATTCTATGGGACGTCGTCTATTATCTGCATAAGATTTCTGTCTATCTTGGGCGGCTTTTAGTCTTTCTTTAATTTGACAGATTTTCTCTGTCGTTGTTTGCACCACATCAGTACTGGCCAATTCTCTTTGACCAATCTCGCCCCAACAAAGTGGAGTTCTGCACTTTCTCCCATACAACATCTCATAAGGTGGCATTCCTATGCTTGAATGATAACTGTTGTTATATGAAATTTCAGCTAATGGTAGATGCACGTCCCAGCTACCACCAAAATCAATCACACATGCTCTCAACATTTCCTCTAACGTTTGAATCGTCCTTTCGCTTTGACCGTCTGTCTGTGGGTGATAAATCATACTCATGTTAAGGCGAGTGCCCATTTCCTCTTCGAATTTCATCCAAAACCTCGAAGTAAACCGGCTGTCTCTATCTGAGACAATGGTCACTGGCACCCCATGTCTCGCTACCACTTCTCTGACGTACAAATCAGCTAACGTCTCGGAAGACGACGACTCTCTTATTGGCAAAAATAGTATACTTGTTTCCCTTCGTTTCAAGAAGGTGGCGCCTCATGCTAGGTCTTTGCTTGATGATTGGAAGATCCCAGCTGCTTGTATGGGTCCAAATGGGAACTTCTAGTGAGAGCTGTACTCTTTTTTCCCTTTTCAAGATTTTTCCCAATGGGTTTTTCTTGAGAAGGTTTTTAAGGAGGCAGTCTCATTGGGTCTTTTGTGTTTCCTTTTGGTTGGACGACTTATCTTTCACCCGCTCTGGAATTGGTTAATCATCGGGGTGTTTTTTATGGTAGTGTTGACTATAGTATAGTCTAGTTGCCTTTGTTTTCCCGCATGGGTGGTAGTGGTTTTTGTTTCCTAGTTTTTGTTTGTCCTTTGGTTATTTTGTATCGAGCATGTTCGATACATTTTGTTCTGTTTTGGGTGGTATATTGTCATTCCATCTTGTAAATAACTTTCTATTGTTATTTATAATCTTACCGGGTTAATCCCTTTACCAAAAAAAAAAATAGTGTACTTTTGGTTAATCGATCAACTATCACCCAAATTGCATCATAATGATGCGGTGTCCTCGGCAATTTGGTAATGAGATCCATAGTTATATGTTCCCACTTCCAAACACGTATTTCTAATGGTTGGACTTTTCCATACGGCTTTTGATGCTCCGCTTTAACTTGCAAACATGTCAAGCATTTCTCTACATACTTGACTATTTCTCTTTTCATTCCCGGCCACCAGTAATCTCTTTTTAAATCACGATACATCTTTGTAGCGCCAGGGTGAATAGAATATTTTGACTTATGTGCTTCATCAAGCAACATCTTATTTAACTCAGGAGAACATGGAATCCAAATCCTCCCAAATCGCGTCTTTAAACCTCTAGAGTCTTCTACAAAGTTGTGCTCTTGTCCGTAATACGTTCTCTATTTACATTACCTTCTTGCCACACTACACCTTGAATCTCTCTAATTCGTTCATACAACTTTGGCGTAACCGTCATTTGGAGGGATTTAACCTTTAAAGGATAATACATTGCTTTTCGGCTAAGTGCGTCCGCCACCACATTTGCTTTTCCTGGGTGGTACAATATTTCGCAATCATAGTCTTTTACCAAATCAAGCCATCTCCTCTGTTGCATATTTAATTCCTTCTAATCGAAGAAATATTTCAAACTTTTGTGATCTGTATAAATGTTACACTTTTCCTCGTATAAATAATGTCTCCAGATCTTTAAAGCAAATACCACTGCTGCCAATTCCAAATCATGAGTTGGATATTTCTTTTCATGATCTTTCAATTGTCTCGATGCATAAGCAATAACTTTACCACACTGCATCAGTACACATCCCTACCCGCTTCGAGAAGCATCACAATAAACAACCATATCATCTGTGCCTTCAGGAAGCACTAAAACGGGAGCTTGACTCAATTTCTCTTTAAGGGTTTGAAAAGCTTGATCTTGAGCTGTATCCCATTCAAACTTAACATTCTTCTGAGTAAGCTTTGTCAACGGCGTTGCAATCTTAGAAAAATCTTGAATAAATCGTTTGTAATACCCTGCTAAACCCAAAAGACTTCTCACTTCGGTGGGATTCGTTGGGGGATCCCACTTCATTACTGCCTCAATCTTAGCCGGATCCACTTTAATTCCTTTAGAATTTATTACATTTCCCAAAAATTGGACTTCACGTAACCAAAATTCACATTTTGAAAACTTAGCATAAAGTTTCTCAGCCCTTAATACACACAATATCTGTCGTAAATGCAATTCATGATATTTCTTAGACCTTGAATATACTAGAATGTCATCAATAAAAACAATTACTGATTTGTCAAGCATCGGCCGACACACCCGGTTCATAAGATCCATAAAAACAGCTGGTGCATTAGTCATCCCAAAAGGCATGACCACAAACTCAAAATGACCATAACGGGTTCTAAAAGTAGTATTTGACACATCCTGTTCTCGAACCTTCACTTGATGGTATCCAGACCGTAAATCGATCTTTGAAAAGTAACTCGCTCCTTGGAGCTGATCAAACAAATCGTCAATTCTGGGTAAAGGATACTTATTCTTAACAGTAACCTTGTTCAGTTCTCTATAATCAATACACATACGCATGCTCCCATCCTTTTTTTTCACAAATAACACTGGTGCGCCCCATGGTGAACTAGTAGGGCGAATAAACCCATTTTCAAGCAACTCTTGAAGTTGACTCATCAACTCCTACATCTCCGACGCAGCGAATCGGTAAGGAGTTCTTGCAATCGGGGTGGCTCCAGGCACCAGATCAACCCGGAACTCTACTTGCCTATCGGGTGGAATACCCGGTAATTCGTCAGGGAAAACATCAGGAAACTCCATTACAACAGGAATATTAGCTATCCCTGGTTCATGCCTCTGTAAATCAACAACATATGCCAAGAACGCTTGGCAACCATGCACTAAATATTTATTAGCCCGAGCATACTACATATAGATAGTGATGATCTAGGTTTCTCTCCATAGATCTCAATCACCTCTCCACTTAATGCTGTAACTCGAATAATTTTCTTTTCACCTTGGATAATGGCTCCATAATTCCAAGCCAATCCATACCCACTACTACATCAAACTCCCGTATCTTCAAAGGGATTAAATTAAGCACAAAATTCTTCCCACAAATTTTGAATTTACATCCACAGTACACTTCGGTCTAATGAACAATTCTATCATCAGCCACCTCAATATCTAAGGGGGCATCAAGTTCACTTAACGAAACATTAAAATTTCGGCTAAAGGTCTCAGACACAAAAGACCGGGATGCTCCTGAATCAAATAAAACATACGCGGGTATTAAATTTACAAGAAAGGTACCCGTTAAAACATCTGGAGCATTTTTAGCCTCCTCTACCGTCATTTGGAAGGATCAACCCCTCGGTCTCACTTGATCACTTGCTCCTTTTCTTACTGGTAGTCCCCGGGTAATCGTTAAAGGTTGAGCTTTCAACTTTGGACATTCAGATTTAATATTGTCACACCTCGCTAAAGCGGAAACACGAGATGTAACAGTACAATGATTTCACAATCGAAAATTACAAAAGATCACCGTTTAACGGTCTACAATTAATACATTACATAAAGTCTTACAAGCGTTTACAGCACAAAAGTAAATAATCTAAACATGTGTTTACATCCAAAAGAGAAAATCCTGTAACGCTACATCAACATAGATCATATAACGGGTTTAGCTTCATTAAACAAGTAGTGACTAATTCTTGAAAAGCATGTAAAAGTAAACAGGTCAACTATGAAACATAGTTGGTGAGTACACAGGTTTTGTGTAATGAAAGACCATTTTCAAGTGTTTACAAAGTCTAGTTTAAAAGTTCCACGTTACTACGTGATTAGTTCGCAAAAGTAGCCTGTTTAGTGCCGAGGCTCATACAAAGACGATAATTATCTGAAAATCAATTTGTAGGATAGTCAAGCACTATTGCGCGTATAATTATGAAAGTAATTCATTAAAACAAGGCTCATTTAAGAGCGGTACTCGTTTGATAGTTAGATTCATTCGTGATTCGATGTTTTGTTCGCAAAAGAGGTTTATTTAAGTATGAGATTCGTTTAGGAGCGATTCCCTTTGGACTCAATTAAAAGTCGTGATTCATTTATAACGCCACACTCATATTTCAAAGGAATGTTCAATTCATGTTTATAGAACTCAAGTTGTAGTGTTTAATAAGTTCAAGTTACGTTTATAAAACTCAAGTTGTAGTGTTTAATAAGTTCAAGTTACGTTTATAAATTTCAAGTTGTAGTGTTTAATAAGTTCAAGTTACGTTTATAATATCCAAGGATCATCAAATCAATGTCAAAATGTTTATAATCTCAACAGATTATTATGTCGAGGTTCATAAGAATACGAGGCGTTATTATGAAACCACGTTTATCATTGTCTAATACCACAACGATTTATAGTATAAAACTCAAGTTATAGAATTTATGGTTTTAAAGAAATATGGTTTCTAATGACAAAGTCATTGTCAAGTTCGGGTCGTAAGGTTTATAGTTTCAAAGAAATGTCATTTCAAATGAAAAAGTCATTGTAAAGCTCGGGTCGTAAGTTCATAGTTTCAAAGAAATATTGTTTCAGATGACAAAGTCATTGTAAAGTTCGGGTCGTAAGTTCATAGTTTCAAAGAAATATCGTTTCAAATGACAAAGTCATTGTAAAGCTAGGGTCGTACGTTTATAGTTTCAAAGAAATGTCATTTCAAATGTCAAAAGGTCATACATTTATAGTCGTTTATAAAATTTCTATGCTATCACGTTATAATGTCTATAGTCACAATGAGTTATTATGCTTAAGTCCACAACCAAACCTACAACTGATAAACCTTTGCCCCAAAAGAGAGATGCCCTATCGTTGGCATTTAGGATGATGGGATGCACTCACGTGGCCGCGTGAGTGGGGAGGTGGTCTCGCTCCCAAATAGTACTATTCATATGCATGATTTGGCTCGTATAGAGTTAATGGTCGTGTAGATATACCGGGGACTTTAGATACGATAGAAAACCAAGCATATAATCACGTTTGTATAAACGGAAAACATTCACGACATTATTCTGAAATTACATAGTATAGCATTTGTAAATCGAGCATAGCATTTGTAAAATGAGCAAAGCATAAGCATAGTATTTAAATCATATAAGCATGCTTTTCACCCCAAAACATTTAAGTAAAGCATTAAAAGAGGGGCTGTGTACTCACTATTGAACGTGAGCGTACGGATGGATGTAATGCGCGTGCCGACTAGGTTTGACTCCTATCCAAGTCCTAAGAACACAAGGTTTCTAATTAGTTTCTCGACTAATACGGTTTGTTAGGATTTCTTAGCTATCTAATTAAATTACAAAGTGCCGAAAAAGTTCAAATTTCCCTTTAATTAACGTTGCCGGTAATTGTTCGAGTTGTCAACAAAATGATGAAAATATATGAATAGAACAACTAAAAATTACCAAACTTGGTATGAAACATGAAATATAGTTCAAAAATTTTCTGTGAAAATTTGGGGATTTTTAGATTTTTAGATTATTTATAATCATTTTATGTCTAAAAAGTAGGATAATTATGGGAAGAATAGTAATTATTTACGAAAAAATTTCTGGAATTTTTACTAGATCATCTTGTACCCATTTCTAGGTTTTTGTATAATTTTCATGTCTTTTTGAGCAATGGAACTTTGGTTCCCAACATTATGCATTTTAACGAGACGTAAATCGGAAAACATATCAAAACCCTTCCAAAGAGTGTGAAATTTGAGGATAGTGTCATTTTCCTCAGAATGACACTGGAATTTTTCCATAATTATTTTGTGTCCAAAAGTATTTTTTATGATTATTTCACCTTTTGTATGCTTTATTTGCATTAATTTAGGAAAAATACTTATGTTTTTCCAAAAATTTCCATTTTTATGTTCAAGACTCTTTTCATGATCTAGATACTGAGAAAAATAATCCCCAAAATTTTAAGAAGTTTTATATAGCACTTATGTATTTTTGAATCATCACAACACAATTATTTACATTTTACAAGACTAAAATAATAAATGATGTTCATGCATTTTCTAAAAATACTTAATCACCAAGATAAATTCTTATCTTTTTATACTACTAAGATATACATGTTAGGAGTCTAAAATAATTTTTCTTAGATTTATAGAACACCTTAAGACCCATGAACAAGTATCACAACAAGGTGCTCACAGAAAAGTTACTGTTTGCGCATCAGTTTTGTGTGATACATTTGGAGGTCGAATACTCAATGGATTTGAGTGAGACCAGGGGGTTTTAAAGGTAAGACATTAAGATAAATTCTAGAAGAAAAATAAAGATTTTTGGACCATTATTCACTGAGTTATGGTTGTTTCAAGTGAGGTCAATATCTGGACATATTACATATAAGACAATGGTGATCATTTTGGTGTGTTTTTCACTACCAACGATTTTTAGACCTCATCCAAAGATTGAAGCCTTGTCTTTTATGCATGAAAATGTATTTTTACAGAAACATAAACATATTTTAACTTGGATTAAGATCTAGCTATGAACTTTGGAACATGCAAGCCCAAAAATCGGGTTTTTGACTCTTTTTTTTTTTTCAAGAACACAACTTGCTACCAAGCTTTTGATCATATTTAATCCTTTAAATCTTTGATCCAACACATATTTGGTGTTAAAATACATCCAAGATGTGTTAGAAAAGATTTTTAACAATTTAAACCATTTAATCTAGCAAGAACATGTATAATTGCAATTTAACACTAAAAAGACGATTTTTCGGTTTGATTTCGTGTCACACCCCGCTAAAGCGGAAACACGAGATGTAACAGTACAATGATTTCACAATCGAAAATTACAAAAGATCACCGTTCAACGGTCTACAATTAATACATTACATAAGGTCTTACAAGCGTTTACAGCACAAAAGTAAATAATCTAAACATGCGATTACATCCAAAAGAGAAAATCCCGTAACGCTACAGCAGCATAGATCATATAACGGGTTTAGCTTCAATAAACAAGTGGTGACTAATTCCTGAAAAGCATGTAAAAGTAAACAGGTCAACTATGAAACATAGTTGGTGAGTACACAGGTTTTGTGTAATGAAAGACCCTTTTCCAGTGTTTACAAAGTCTAGTTTAAAAGTTCCACGTTACTACGTGATTAGTTCGCAAAAGTAGTATGTTTAGTGTCGAGGCTCATACAAAGACGATAATCATCCGATAAGTTCTTGAAATCAATTTTTAGGATAGTCAAACGCTATTGCGCGGATAATTATAAAAGTAATTCATTAAAACAAGGCTCATTTAAGAGCGATATTCATTTGATAGCTAGATTCATTTGTTAATCGATGTTTTGTTTGCAAAGGAGGTTTATTTAAGAACGAGGCTCATTAAGGAGCGATTCCCTTTTTGTACTCAATTAAAAGTCGTGATTCATTTATAACGCCCCGCTCATATTTTCAAAGGAATATTTAATTCACGTTTATAAAACTCAAGATATAATGTTTAATAAGTTCAAGTTATGTTTATAAAACTCATATTGTAGTATTTAATAAGTTCATGTTACGTGTATAAAGCCAATGGATCATCAAATCAATATCAAAACGTTTAAAGTCTCAACGGATTATTATGTCGAAGTTCATAAGAATGCGCGACGTTATTATGAAACCACGTTTATCATTGTCTAAGACCACATTGATTTATAGTATAAAACTCAGGTTATAAAATCTATGGTTTTAAAGAAATATGGTTTCTAATGACAAAGTCATTTTCAAGTTCGGGTCGTAAGGTTTATAGTTTCAAAGAAATGTCGTTTCAAACGACAAAGTCATTATAAAGCTCGGGTCGTAAGTTTATGGTTTCAAAGAAATATTGTTTCAGATGACAAAGTCATTGTAAAGCTCGGGTCGTAAGTTCATAGTTTCAAAGAAATGTCATTTCAAATGTCAAAACGTCATACGTTTATAGTCGTTTATGAAATTTCTATGCTATCACGTTATAATGTCTATAGTCACAATGAGTTATTATGCTTGAGTCCACAACCAAACCTACAACCGATAAACCTTTGCCCCAAAAGAGAGATGCCCTATCGTTGGCATTTAGGATGATGGGATGCACTCACGTGGCCGCGTGAGTGGGGAGGTGGTCTCGCTCCCAAATAGTACTATTCATATGCATGATTTGGCTCGTATAGAGTTAATGGTCGTGTAGATATACCGGGGACTTTAGATACGATAGAAAACAAGCATATAATCATGTTCGTATAAACGGAAAACATTCACGACATTATTTGTAATCAATACGACATTTTAACCATGTGAAGTATTCGAAAGTAAGCATAGCATATAGCATAGCATAGCATTTGTAAATCAAGGATAGCATTTGTAAAACGAGCATAGTATAAGCATAGCATTCGTAAATCAAGGATAGCATAAGAATAGTATTTGTAATCCAAATATAGTAGTTAGATCATATAGCATGCTTTTCACCCCAAAAATTTATGTAAAACGTTAAAAAGAGGGGCTGTGTAAACTCACTATTGAGCGTGAGCGGAAGGATGGATGTAATGCGCGTACCGACTGGGTTTGACTCCTATCCAAGTCCTAAGAACACAAGGTTTCTAATTAGTTTCTCGACTAATACGGTTTGTTAGGATTGCTTAGCTAGCTAATTAAATTACAAAGTGCCGTAAAAGTTTGAATTTCCATTTAAATTACATTGCCAGTAATTGTTCGAGTTGTGAACAAAATAATGGAAATTTAAAAATTACCAAACTTGTTATGCAACATGATATATAGTTCAAACATTTTCTGTGAAAATTTGGGGATTTTTAGACGTATGGATTATTTATAATCATTTTATGTCTAATAAGTGGGATAATTATGGGAAAAATAGTAATTATTTAGGAAAAATTTTGGAATTTTTACCAGATCATTTTCTACCCATTTTTAGGTTTGTGTAAAATTTCCAAGTCGTTTTGAGCACTGGAACTTAGGTTCCCAACATTATGCGTTTTAACGAGACGTAAATCGGAAAACACATCAAAACACCTCCAAAGAGTGTGAAATTTTGAGTATAGTGTCATTTCCTGAGGAAAATGACACTGGAATTTTCCCATAATTATTTGGTGTCCAAAAGTATTTTTCATGAATATTTCACCTTTTATAGGCTTTATTTGCATTAATTTAGGAAAAATACTTATGTTTTTCCAAAAATTCCAATTTTTATCTTCAAGAATCTTTTCATGATCTAGTTACTGGAAAAAATAATCCCCAAAATTTTAACACGTTTTCTCTAGCAATTATGTATTTTTGAATCATCACAACACAAGTATTTGAGATTTACAAGCTTACAACAATGCATGATGTTCATGCATTTTCTAAAAATATAAGGTCAACAAGATAAATTACCATCTTTTTACTCTACTGAGATAAACTTGTTAGGAGTCTAAAAACAATTTTTTTTGAATTTATTGAACACCTTAAGACCCATGAACAAGTATAACAACAAGGTGCTCACAGAAAAGTTACTGTTTGCGCATCAGTTTTGTGTGATACATTTGGAGGTCGAATACTCAATGGATTTAAGTGAGACCAGTGGGGTTTTAAAGGTAAGACATTAAGCTAAATTCTAGAAGAAAAATCAAGATTTTTGGACCATTTTTCACTGAGTTATGGTCGTTTCAAGTGAGGTCAAAATCTGGACAGATTACATATAAGACAATGGTGATCATTTTGGTGTGTTTTTCACTACCAACGATTTTTAGACCTCATCCAATGATTGAAGCCTTGTCTTTTATGCATGTACATGTGTTTTACAGAAACATAAACATATTTTAACATTTTAACCATTTATTCTAGCAAGAACATGTAAATAAACTCTATAACATCAAAAAGTTGACTTTTTCGGTTTGATTTCGGTTTGATCATGGGTTGCCCTTTTGTTTTTACACTTAAACAAGTGTAAGGGAACCTACAAACTATCAATCCTTTTATGAGAATTTTAGCCATGAAAAAGGCATAAAATCCATGTTTTTACAAGAATCAAAGTAAGAAATTGCAAGAATGGAAGCTAGAGATGGTGTTCATACCTTAGAAAGTTGGTTTAGGTGTATGAACACCTTCAAAGATATGATTTAAGGATGGATATTCTCTGGAGTTTAGTGTGTGAAAAGAGAGGTTTTGTGTGTGTTTTCTTGAGAGAAAATGAGAGAAATGATGAGAGGAAGAGTGTGTAAGTGGTGGAAGACTTTTGCATGGAATATAAGTGGTTAGTGGAGAGGTTGAGTGGAAAAAAAAGAGAGGGAAAGGGGGGTCCGGTTTTGGGTCATTAAAATGAGGTTTTTAACTTTTTTTTTTTTGTCAAAATAAAATGTATATTAGTTTTAGTATTTATTTGTATTAAAATTGCACAAGTCTTGTACATTTAAAGACTTTAAATTGTGTTGTTTTTGTGCTTAATATTAGGGTTGTAAAAATTGATGTTCTAAATTTATAAAATACTTCAAATTGTATTTTAGATTGTTTATAATGGGTATTCAAGTATTAGTTTGTCGGATTCGAGTTTCGTTTATTCGATTCGGGTCGCGTTTGCCGAGTTACGGAATTTCGGTTAATTCCGATTTGTGTGATGTCTTTGTGATTAAAGTTTGAGTCATGAAACTTTATCTTATAAGTTTATAACATTCATCAAAATGTATTTGATTCTATCACGATTGACATTCGCGAGTCAATTAACCAATTTTCGGTTGCGTTCATTGAGTTACGGAATTTCCGGTTAAATTCCGATTTTTGCGATATGATAACTATTTTGTGATGACTTATGAAATTTAATTTCACTTGTTTTCTTTGGCACTTTGTAACCTAATTTTGTGTTCCTCACAGTCTTAAAGTTCGCTAAGCAATCTCCTAGAACGTTACGCGATTTCGGTAACTTACGATTTCGGTACTTAAGGAGTCGTAACCTAGAATTTTCACTAGGATTTTAGACTGCTGTAAACGTAATTAGATAGACTAGGAATTTAAGTGCGTTAATGACCTGAGATTTTAGACGGTTGTCACATTTCGGTTTGATCATGGATTGCCCTTTTGTTTTAACACTTAAAAAAGTGTAAGGGAACCTACAAGCCATCAAACCTTGTATGAGATTTTTAGCCATGGAAAAAGGCATAAAAATCATGTTTTTACAAGATTCAAAGTATGAAAATGCAAGAATGGAAGTTAAAGATGGTGTTCATACCTTGGAATGTTGGTTTAGGTGTATGAACACCTTCAAATAGATGATTTAAGGATGAAAAGTTGCTGGAGTTTAGTGTGTGTTTAGAGAGAATTATGTGTGTTTTTGAAAGTGGAAATGAGAGAAATGATGAAAGTGGAAGAATGTGTAAGTGTGGAAGGCTTTTTGCATGGAATCTTGATATGTGAGTGGGGGTTTTGAGTGGTCAAAGGGGGAGGCCGGTTTTTGACTCAAAAATATGAGTTTTTATTTTATTTTTTTTGTTAAAATATAATGTATATTAGTTGTGGTATTTATTTGTATTAAAATTGCACAAGTCTTGTACATTTCAAGACTTTAAATTGTGTTGTTTTAATGCTTAATATTTGGGTTATAAAATTGATGCTCTAAATTTCTAAAATACTTCAAATTGTATTTTAGATTGTTTATAATGGATATTCAAGTATTAGTTTGTCGGATTCGAGTTTCGTTTATTCGATTCGGGTCGCGTTCGCCGAGTTACGGAATTTCGGTTAATTCCGATTTTTGTGATGTTTTTGTGGTTAAAGTTTGAGTCATGAATCTTTATTTTATAAGTTTATAACATTCATCAAAATGTATTTGATTCGATCACGATTGACATTCGTGAGTTAATTAACCGATTTTCGGTTGCGTTTACCGAGTTACGGAATTTCCGGTTAAATACCGATTTTTGCGATATGATAATGACTTATGAAATTTAATTCATTTGTTTTCTTTGGCACTTTGTAACCTAATTTTGTGTTCATCACGGTTTTAAAGTCCGCTAAGCAATCTCCTAGAACGTTACGCGATTTTGGTAACTTACGGTTTCGATACTTAAGGAGTCGTAACCTAGACTTTTCACTAGGATTTTAGAGTGCTGTAAACGTAAATAAATGTACTAGGAATTTAAGTGCGGTGTTGACCTGAGATTTTTTGACGGTTGTCACAAATATGTCCCGGTTCATAACAATTAAAACACACACGAACATACTCGGGGCACTCCCTCCCGAAATGACCCTCTTTCCCTCATCAAAAACACACTTTCTTTCCAGCCCAACATTCTCCAGGATGCCTCTTGTGACACTTTTTACATTCTGGCATCTCGCACCTTTCTTCCCTCTTAATAGTTTCCGGCCTGAATCTTTTTGAAGGGACTCCATACTGTTCCGCTTTACGCTTCGACGACTCATCATCATCTCTATTAATTTCAATCTCTCGTTTTCTGGCTTCATTCACAAAGTCTTCAAAATTACCCCAACGATCTGGGTCAACAAACTGTCGTATACTCTTTTTCAGCACCTCATGAAATTGATTCATCAGCCTCCGCTGATCTTCCATAAATTCAGGGCAGAAACGTGCCCTATCCAAAATTTTTCCTGCTATCTCATTCACAGTCTCGGTAGTCTGCTTCATATATAAAAATTTCTTCGAATCTTTGTCAGCTCAACATTCGGTGAAAAGATCGTCTCAAATACCTTTTTAAACTCTTCCCAGTTCATATTATTAATGACTTCCACCCCTTTAGTCTGACGTTGAACATCCCACCACTCTTTAGCGCTGCCTTTCAGCAGGCTCGATCCAAACTTCACCTTTAATCGATTTGGGCATTCAGAAATATCGAATGCAATTTCCACTTCAGATACCCATCTATGACACTTAATGAGGTCAGTTTCTCCAAAATACTCGGGTGGATTACACGCCGAAAACTCTTTGTAGCTGAATCTTTTTCTTTCCTCTTTTTCTTCCTCTTTCTCTGTCATTCTGTTTTGAATCTCTTCAGCTACTACCTCTTTAATAGTGTTAGTAAGATGGCCTAACAGAAAAGCAAGAGACTTTTCCTGGGCTTTTGCCACTTCCTCTGCAATAACATTTCTCATTTCTTCCATTGATGTCTCCTCTACATTCACTTGAGGGCTCTGTCTACCGGAGACATCTCCTAGATCAATTCCCTGATCACCAGACATCTTTACTCTTTTAACTCTTTTCTCTTTGTACTGAAATTTTCACATAACTCGGTCAATCAAATTTCAGTAAAGTTTTCACAACTAAACGTCATTTTATCTCATACAACATTTACTCAGCACTTCAACCTCAACAAAGTTTCCTCGATACTAGGTGTCTTCTGTAGATTTACATAAGTCATGTGATAACTATTACGTTGGCCAGACGTACGAGTTATCACATCACGATTATGCATCTCTACAGTCATCACCTAACATCTCAGTTTCTAAGTTTCAGTTTACACATAACACACATCTCATATATATATTCATACGTATAACTCTTTACATTGCCCACAGGCATACACACAATTGTGGTCTAAGTCAGAGTACGCACTAGTGGTGAATACTCGAATCCCTTAAACCAATGCTCTGATACCAACTTGTAACACCCATATTTTTTTTTTTTACAACAGTTCATTCAATAACGTAGTTAACACTTTTTATTTATACATAAACAACACATCGTTTGCAATTACTACAAATGTGAGTTTTCCTCTTTCAAAAGACTCCCTCAATATCCGAGCATGATTTAACGGGAATAAACACTTACTACCAGCAATAGTAAGTACACCACTACTAGCGCTGCGGCTCCTTCCCAAGACCCTCTTTCCCTTTAATCGACCCACCTATATTAAACAGCAACAACAGAATGGGTAAGCACACAAGCTTAGTAAGTAACAGGATCACGTTAACAATTTAAGATAGAAATCTTATAAAACTCTGTAGTCACTTATAAACACTTTGCCCAATTAGGGCTCGTAATCACAATGCTAGGCCGTTTATGATCACTCAGCATAAAGAGGGCCAACAATAACACTGCTAAGCCATTTATGATCACTCAGCATAAAGAGGGCCAACAATAACACTGCTAAGCCATTTATGATCACTCAGCATAAAGAGTGCTAATATTCTCACTTTAATCATTGAATTAATACAGTACACTCAAGTACCCCGGCAATCTGGGATATTTTCACTCAATTTATATTTTCCTATTACTTACCTCGAGAATTGTGTGGTTGAGTGTCCTCGATTATCACGTACGGAACACCGGTCTGTACACCGCATATAAAACAATTAACTCTTTTTATAAATTTAGCGACACTTCATTAAAGTCGCCACAACACATCATGCAACACTATCATCGGTGTCTCAAAACAAGCCTCTGCGACTTTATCACTAAAGTCGCAAAACCTCAAATTCGCACACTGCGACTTTATCAATAAAGTCGCAGTCCAGAGTCAGCCTAGTACGACACTACCACTAAAGTCGCATACTGCGACTTTATCATTAAAGTCGCACGATGAACAAATCAGACCCCAAATATGAAATTCTCGAATTCAGACTTGTTATAACCAAAGTAATCCGTTCCAATCGGTTCAAATCATTTAATAATACTTATAACACATAATAATCGAAGCCTTACCTTGAACTCACGGTTCAATTACTTCAATTTTGAATACAAACTTGATTTTTACTTCTTTCTCTTTCTTTTCTCTGTTTTCTCTTTTTAAACCGACTCAGAAACTTGCTAAATGTTTCAAGAAACGTTTAGAAGAAATTCATATATATATATACATCTTAATTTACACTTAAACTCCTCAATTTATTTCATTTAAATCCATTCTGCGACTTTAGTGGACCCATAAAGTCGCTACATGCGACTTTACCATTAAAGTCACAGGACTCATACCGAAACCGTTAAACTTTAAATTTTTCAGCTATTTTGGTATGTTACATATTTGTTAAATATTTAACTAGAAACTAACTAAAACTAACCTAAAGTGAGGAAGTAGAGAGAGAGGTGTGTGTTGGTGGAGGTGGAGGTAGTGTGTGTAATGGTGGATGAGAGGTGTGTTTGAGGTGGTTGTGGTGTGATGGTATTTATAGGCAAATGCTTGTTCAAAATCCCCCCAAAGTGCTTCCATCTCGTATGCACCTCTCGTATAAATATGTGAGTTTTAAGATAAAATATGGGAGCTAGTTTTAGACAGGAGTATGCACAAGGCAAAACATGAGCCAAAATACGGGAGTATTCTTGCATACGGGGGATGGGGGTACCATATACGGCCTTAGGTGCCGTATACGGGTGCCTTCATGCCTCGTGTGCGAGATCGTAAGTCTTTTTATATTTGTTTGGTAGTAACTTCTTCGTTTCTCATCCATTTTGGGCGATTTTTTCCCCCACGATCTCGTAATTACTTGACGAAGAATATGAGATTAATTAAGAATAATTTCTCATTTTGTAGCTTAAGGGTAATTAAAAGGTGGTGAACCAAGCTTTGAGTATTTTGCCTTGTTTTGTGCGTTATTTGATCATTTTCATTGATTTTTAACGTATCGTCTTTATTTCAACCCTTTTAATGATTTTAGGTAAGGAATTGTTTAAATCAAATGTTTTCATCAATATTAAGGTTGAAATTGGGGGAACAATGTACGTAAAAACATGACTTTTTGCGTCACATCACATCACATCACCTCTCCATCTCTATCTTCAATCTTTGACTTGAACAGATGCTACAGATCTTTGTATCAGCGTTAGGCTCATTGTAACTTCTTCAGATGATAAGTCTCTATCAACTAGTCAATATCACTGCTAACGGATGCAGTGACTAATAGACCTTAGTATATATTCTAAGTATCAAATGGTTCGTTGTTCAACATGAGCAGCAAACACAACTATTTAGTCTATTCGAAGGTCGCTGCTAACAGATGCAACGATAGATAAAACACTTATATTTTGTAATAAATAAATTACATTCGTGAGGTCTCTTACCCAACAATTACTTTTTCAAATTCCATTAGTTGACTAAGGTGAATTTTTAATCTTTTTTCTAATTCCATCAATTGAAAAAAAATTAAAATGTGAAAATTATATTAATCTCAAAACTTATAAACAAACAAGAATTCCAACAGTTGACTCAACTAAGGACATTCCCTAATCAACTAAAAATACAAAATCATCAATGCTAAAGTACATTACAACAGTGGCAATTATTACCCAAATGAACACCTATCTAATTTCTTTAAGCACATCTTCCAAACGGATTGTTCAATGGAAGTAGTAGTCTCATCTTTCATGACTCTCTTAACCAAACAACAACTCAATCTCCACCACATTATATCTTCCATTACTTCATATTAACTACATTGCAAGTGCATATTCATCCATTTTATACACCACACGGTCTCAGCTTTTTGAACAGCCTTACCACTTTTAACTCTTAAACTAATGAGTTTAAGTTTAATGTTTTCTAGAATAACCTTAATCAACTCATTAGGACCCATGTACTTCACAATGTATAGATTGAGTTCAAAAGGGTGAGAGCTTCCATAGACTCAACATATAGTTAAAACAAATAACATTCATCATAAATGATATTATTACTATACAGCTCAAAATCACATACTGTCTGAGCCCTATAGACTGAGTTACTTATAAATTCGTTTGGAAAATATCGATTTTTGAAATTTAGTGATGAATGACGTATATAATTCGATTACTTTCTTATTTTTATGTTTTGTATGATGAAATCGGTTTAATTTCATGTTTTCGTCTACAATCAAAGACTACAAAAAAATCAAAAAATTAAAAAATTTAGAAAATTGAATATTTTGAAATTCAATATCAATCCACGATGTAGTTGTGATCAATTCGCAGGTTTTGAAATCAATAGTTAAATCTTCGATTTAGGAAATTGAATCTTATATTCTCATTTGAAATTGTAATTGCGTGATTCAGATACACGTTTATCCAACTTTTCTTTCTTTTTGTTATCTATTTTACTTTAAAAAAAACCTAATTATAAAATTACCTTATTGCCCCTAAAAGGTTTTATAATGAAGTGATCTGATGGTCAGAATTCACTTCCCCTTCCCCTTACCCTTAAATTTATTATTTCCCTAAGCAATTTAACCGGATTACTCCTTTTAAAGCGAAACAAGATGATTGTGAGAGTGGTTCGTAAACCCTGCCCTAAAACCAACTCTAACGTAATATAACTAAAAACTTAAAATTACAAATAATTGAGATTTAAAGTCATCGCGATTCAACATCCCACATTACAAGTCAATGATAAAAATAATCGTCACGATTGTTAAACACTCCCGCAGAGCTACATGTATATACAATTTTGTAGGTCATTAGTGTTACACTTTGTGTTTGTTAGGGCCTAACCGACCCGTGTGAAAGTATCCGCTGTTAAATTGACCAAAAATTATACCGTTGACCACTTGAGTGTCAGAGAAACAAGTTAGTGGCAAACGTGTAGATAAAGACCAACACCAACAATAGAAACTTTTACCATAAGAATAATAGAATAATCGGGCCAAAGTCACAAACCCTCTTCTGTTCCAGCCAGAAATTTGAAGGTGAGTTTTCTTTCTTTTTTTTGGTAATTTTAACAAAATATGAAGTAGTTTCTTCGATTAAATTTATTAGTTTTCGCTTTAGAAATTTGTAGGGTGGTTTTTAATATATGTTGCTGAATTGCCAAACTTGTCAATGACTTTGTTTATTTTAACAATTAATAATATATATAAATAATAATTATAATAATGTGTATGTATATACAAGGGGGAAAGACTTATCTGCTTTGTTCATTCTCTTGAATGGTTTTGACTTTTAAGATTAGTGGTCAAACCCTAGCTTCTTTTTCTCTCCCTTCAAACCCAAAGATGGATTCATTATCAAATATCTCTTTTATAGGTTACTTCTGCTCTGAAGTTTTTCTTGATTAAGGTAATTTGGACTTTGGGTGTTTTATCTTAATGTATGTATGATTCCTGTTTTATATCTTATTTTAGAATTGGAATATGATGAAAATCATGTTAAAACTAATCATTAATATTTAATTAAAGCTTGAGTTTCATGGAATTTTTAATGATCAAATATGCTGTATACTTAACTAAAAACACGGATATAACTTGGCCTGTTTTGATGTTACGGATATAACCTGTGATCTCCATAACCTGTTCTTTAAACTCTTCATAAAATTGGTCTTTTTTTTGTTTTTATTTTATGGAAGTGCACAGGTTGGTTGGAAATCCTGGATCTTACCAGTTCAAAAAGATTGTTTCTAATTTTTACTAAGATGTAAACCACCATTTCATTTAGTGATTTGGTTTCTTAAATAGTTTTCATAGTTCACCCATAAATTCAAGAAACTGTAGAAGAGTTGCAACTTTGTGGACATATGAGTATTATGCTACTTACCTTTGCTTATTTCATTTTAGTGTTAACATACGTGTTTGTTGTTATCTCTAATCACAGCTCATAACAAAGGTCAACAAAACCGAACCCAAAATTTGGGCTCTAGAGTAAGTCAACCATGATTCGATCAGTCTCACCGTATGGGAGCTGTAAGCTCTATCTTTTAAATGGCAGTAAAGAAAGTTCTTTCAACGACGACGAGCATCAAATCCTTTATTCTTCAAATCAATCATACAGCAACGAGAGCTATGATCCCTCAAAGTATTTTCTTGACTCCACAAATGAAGAACATGAATCGAATCTTGAACCTGATTATTTATCAAGTGAAAATTTTGAAGGATTAAGTTATGATGAAGACAAGATGAGATTAAAGCTTCAAGAACTTGAACAAGTGCTTCTTGATGATACTAATGAAAATGGTGGAAGCATGGAAATCAAAGGGGAATGGCGTTATTGTGTTAATGAATCGCCAAAAGAATCCTCTTCAAATGACTCGTCATATGTTAGTAGCATTAGTAGTAATAAAGAAGTTTCCATGATCACCCCTAGGGCACGTGCAACTACCCCTAAAGAGTTACTTTTTGAGTGTGCTTTAGCGGTTTCTGAAGGTAACATGGAAGGTGCATCTAACATGATAAACGAATTACGCCAAACGGTTTCAATTGATGGAGAACCTTCACACAGGATCTTGGCTTATATGGTGGAAGCTCTTGCTGCCCGTGTGGCCGTTTCAGGTAAAGGTCTCTATAAGGCTTTAAAATGCAAAGAACCACCTTCTAAAGATCGGCTTTCGGCTATGCAAGTGCTCTTCGAGGTTTGCCCTTGTTTTAGGTTCGGGTTTATGGCAGCCAACGGTGCGATTCTGGAAGCATTTGTAGGTGAAGAAAGGGTCCATATAATCGATTTTGATATTAACCAAGGAAGCCAATACATAACCCTGTTACAGACACTAGCAGATCAAAATACGAAACCCCATTTAAGGTTGACCGGGGTTGATGATCCTGAGTCGGTTCAACGACCCGTTGGTGGGCTGAACCATATCGGGCTCAGGCTCAAAGAGCTCGCTGAATCACTAAATATAAACTTTGAGTTCAACTCTGTGGCAGCAGATACAATGGTAATCGAGCCCAAGACTCTTAATTGTAGCGCAGGTGAGGCGGTGATTGTGAACTTTGCATTCCAGCTTCATCACATGCCTGATGAAAGTGTGACCACCGTGAATCAAAGAGATCAACTTTTAAGAATGGTTAAAGGTTTAAACCCGAAACTTGTAACTGTTGTTGAACAAGATGTGAACACGAATACTGCTCCCTTTTTGCATAGGTTTCATGAAGCGTACAGTTATTATTCTGCTATGTTTGATTGTCTTGAGGCGACACTTCCACGAGAGAGTCAGGAAAGGGTGAATGTGGAGAAGCAGTGTTTGGCTCGTGATATAGTTAACATAATTGCGTGTGAAGGAGAAGAAAGGATTGAGAGGTATGAAGTTTCAGGCAAGTGGAAGGCCAGGATGATGATGGCAGGTTTTCGGGCATGCCCCATTAGTGAAAATGTGAATGAAATGGTTCGGAAGCTGATCAAGCAGTATAGTGAGAGGTATAAGATGAAAGCGGAAACAAATGCTATCCATTTTGGTTGGGAAGATAAAGTGTTGATTGTTGCTTCTGCTTGGTGGTAAGTTTTTCTTTTAACTCGTTTGTTACTGGTAATCAGTGATGTTTGTTGTTGTAACTTGTAAGTTATTTTGTTGTTGTTTGAGTGACTTGTTACTGAACTTATTATATACGTTATAGAAAACTATTACAATCTGATTTACGAATATTTGTGTTGGCAGTAGAGATATCAGAGATGTATAGTTTGTTGACATTAAACACTTCTGGTTTATATATGTTTTCCAGATTTGTTATGAATATGAAAAACTTGATATAACTAGTTTATGGCCCTGTGTCAGACACAGTTTGTTCTAGTTTATGTTTCATTTATTTTGAATTCAAGTTTCGAACCAGGATGAACTTGTGTGTAAATACAAAAATATTTAAAAGAAAGGAAGTCTTACGACTATTTGAGCAGCTCAATACACACTACCTGCTCATTCCCATCAATATTGAAACAATCCTTTTCAACTACAGCAAAACATCATTGCTCATTACCAAAAGTGTTCTCAATAATGACAGTAACTATGTTACTGAAAGGTGGAAAACTGAACAGGTCATGTCTGATTCAACAATGGGTTGGGTCGAATGCAGCCGCACATTTGTTTTTATCATTCAGGTCAGTTTGTGTAACTAAACAATTTCCAAAAAGTCATCTAAGACCACTTAGTTGAAATAAATAACCCAAAGAAAAATTAAAACATATATACATCATCGTCTTCTCTGTAAAACATTTAACAATAACTAACTTAATTTACCAGGTTACCACTAATACAACGAAAACTACATTACTAATTCATCTTTTCCTCATCTTTGTTACTGTTGTATTCATCTTCATGATCAGCAATGGGACCAACAATATTTGAAGCAAATGATGATTCATCATCATCATAAATGCTAAAATCAATGTCTTGAACCACAACCCCTTGTTCAGCATTCTTGTTCCTCTCTTCAAGTAGTATCTTACAAGAGATATCTTACAAAGCATCCTTGGTAAGATTTTCTAAAAGAGAGGAACAAGAAATGCTGAAATGGGAGTCTCAGTTCTAGAAAATGATGTTGTTGGAAGATTTGCAATGTTCATAGAGACATTGATTGAATTTGGATGGTGATGATTATGATTCATGATAATCCTCCAAATTTAAATTGATGTGTCTTCAATCATTGACCAATTTCCTAACGGCATTATCTTGAACTGCTACGCTTCAGTGTTTCTTCATCCTGTGTTTAAGAAACGTCTTACAAGGCACTATTGTAAGATTGAGGAACAATAAATGCTGAAGAAGAGGTTGTGCTTCAAGAAAAGACTATTTGAAGAGTTAGCAATTGTCTAAGAGATATTGATTTCAATATTAATGGTGATGATGATTATTCTTTAAATCAATGTCGTTTAGAACATTCCCAGTCTTCCAACATCATTCCCTTCAACTGCAACCTCTTCTTCAATGTTTTTTGATCATCTCTTTAAGAAACGTCTTACAATGCGCCCTTGTAAGGTTTCCTTAAAGAGAGGGTAAAAAAAATGTCAAAGATGTAGTTAAGGTTCAAGAAAATGGAGTTTAAAGATTTGGCAATAGTCTGTGAGACATAATTGTGATAATGATGATTCATGATCACAATTCAAATTTAAATCTATGTGTTTTTAGATAATTGACCAATCTTCGGACAACAATTCTCATAACTGCAACCCCATCTTTAGCGTTACTTGATCCTCTATTTAAGAAATATCTTACAAAGCATCCTTGTAAGATTTCTTATAGAGTAACAAGAAATGCCGAAGAAGGGTCTCAGTTCTACAAAATGTTGTTGGAAGACAATGGTCTAAAAGACATTGATTTAAATTTGGACGGTGATCATGATCCAAATTTAAAACCATTCAGATTTAAATCAATATCTCCTAGATCATTTCCCAATCTTCCAACATCATTTTCTTGAACCAACCCCCTCTACAACGTTCCTTGATCGTGTCTTTGAGACATGTATTCACCCTTGTGAGATTTTCTTAAAAAGATCTTGAAATGTTGAAGAATGGGTTGCTGTTCAAGAAATGATTTTGCAAAATTTGGCTATGGTCTAAGAGACATTGATCGATTTGAATTTGGATGGTGATCAAGAATTGGCATCTTTCTACTCGAACAATGTTGGTCCCAATGCTGATCATGTAGATGAACAAAGAGCGCAAAATGAATTAGGAATGATGTTTTGGTTATTATTAGTTGTTTTGTTGAGAAGAAGATGATGATGTATTTTCTTTTTTTGTGTGTTATTATTTTCAATAAGTGAAGTAGGAACATGGTCATTGTATTCAAAATGTACATCGCAACGTCTAATGATGATCACAAGTATTAGGTACCTGGTACTTCAATGCGGGATAAAATCAACCTTGATACCTAATGTATGAGAAATGGTCAGAAAACATAACAGTAAACACGCTGAGTGAAACATCACTACATTAGACAATATGAATTTTAGACAACATGAAACAAAGGCTCCATTCAAATACCATACATAGTTTCCCTCCCAATCAGTTCACATGCAGGTTTGTTAATGAGTTCTTACACCTCTCGGTCAAACAACAAACATGATATCGGGGCTGTAGTTTCCTACACATTTGAAACTGTTGGTTTTTAAAAATAAAGAAAAAAGAATTGGGATTATGATTACTTAAAATTGATAAAGTGGAAGATAATTTTATTAAATGAAACTGAGATTACATTTATAGAGAACTAGAAATGATAACTTTAAAAGAATCCCTAAAACTAAGGATAAAGTTACGTGATATCAAGGCCTACTGCTTTGACTAACTGATTCCTGTATAATAGGACTAATTAATTGAATAAAGACTACTTCAAATAAAATAAAACGTGCATATCCTAGAAGCATAATTTTAACTCTCCTCCTTGCTTTAGGATCCAAGCTTGTCTCTCAGAGAGTTGAATTTGCTGACTGGTAATGGCTTTCTAAATATGTCTGCAAGCTGCTCCTCAGACTTGCAGTAAACAAGAGCTATATCTCCATCTTTTTGCACTTCCCTTAGGAAGAAAAGCTTGATGTTGAAGTGCTTTGTTTTAAATGAAACACGGGATCGTGAGAAATTGCTATTGCGTCTTGATTATCAATAAAAACTTCAGTGCCATTGTTTTGTTTCATACCCAAATCGACCAAAATCTTCCTAAGCCATAATGCTTGATTCACTACTGCTGAAGCTGCCACAAACTCAGCTTCTGCAGTGGATTGAGTCACTGTATCTTGCATCTCTGAGCACTGAGAAAAAACCTGAGCCAAGACTAAAACAGTACCCTGAAGTACTCTTCATATCATCCAAAGAACAAACTCAATCGCCGTCAGAATACACAACTAGCTTTATATCTCGTGGCTTTTGAAACTTGATGGCATAGTTGATGGTCCCCTTGACGTATCGTACAACTCTTTTCGCTGCCTTCAGATGTAATTCACTGGGACCATGCATGAACCTCGCTAGAACATTTACAGCATATAATATGTTGAGTCCTGTTGCAGTAAGATACATATAATATCCAATAAGACTTCTATAATGACTTTCATCTACCTTTTCAGCTCCATCATCTTTTCTTAACTTCTCTCTTTGGTTCATTGGTGTGTCCATCTCTTTGCACTCATCCATTCTGAACTTCTTAAGAATCTCCTTTACATACTTCTGCAGACAAATAAAGACTTCATCCTTTTCTTGCTTAATCTCCATTCCAAGAAAAAAAAGTCATCAGACCAAGACCAAGATCAAGATCAGACATTTCAAAAGCTTCCTTCATAACTAGCTTGAATTCATCAATGAGTTCACACTGCTCCATGTAATCAAAATGTCATCAACATAAAGAGAAACAATAAGAATTTCATTGCTCTTTTGTATGACATAAAGTATGGATTCAGAGGAACTTTTCTTGAAACCTAGCTCAAGAAATAATCATCTATACGACTATACCAAGCTCTTAGCGTCTGTTTTAGACCATAAAGAGCTTTGCGTAGTCTATAGACTTTCTCTTCTTCTCCTTTAACTAAGAAAACTTCAGGTTGCTCGACATAAATCTACTCTTCAAGAATTCCATTTAAAAACGCTGATTTGACGTCCATCTGATGCACTTTCCAGCCAAGTTGTGCAGAGATAGCAGGAAGTAGCCTGATTGTTTCAAGCCTAGCAACGGGTGCAAACGTGTCAAAATGATCAACACCAAAAATTTGTGCATAACCTTTGACTACTAGCATTGCTTTGGGCTTATTAACTAAACCATCAGATTTTAATTTGGTTCTAAATACCCACTTAACCCCAATTAACTTTCTATCTTGAGGTTTATCAACAAGCTCCCAAGTTTAGTTTTTTTTTCGATCATAAATAGCTCCTCCTTCATTGCATGCTTCCAACTAAATCAGCAGGTTCACATACCGGAACATTGCATCTCTGATATATGTCAGAGATTGATCGATAGCCTCTCACTGGTACATCATCCTCTCCAATGGGCATAGGAATTTAGGAAGGTTCTTTATCTTTTATAATTTAGTTGGGGGGTTTTTATAATAGTTGGATAGATAGATGGTTGTTTTGGTTTTTATCTAATTAACCTATTAAAGCATAAAGATAAAGGGGAGCTAGCATTTATGTAACACTTAAGGATAAGGAAGACGTCGTTCACAATGATTTGGGATAGTGTATTGCTGGGATGATATTCATTATAAAGATAATCGGGGACATTCCCAGATAAAAGTCAGATAAACTATCGGTGTAAACACTAGCACCCTACAAATTTAGTCAGGTTTCTAAATTGGTATGTCACTGAGTACTAGGCTATCATGAGTCTGATCAGATCAGGCTGTTTGACCCCCAACACTGTCCGATGAGGACTAGTGACCCATCTCGGATAGATATCCTGGGTGCATGAATAAGGTAACAGACTGTTTATAATATCTGACCTTTCTTAACACCTAAGTCTATTTGATTTTATTAGGGCATGTGCTAATTGTTTACTATGTATGCTAAACTATCAGTTATGTACAGTTAAGTGGTTTAGGCATCTTAGACTACTGTTGAATCTTCACTTACATTTCTAAACTCCATTTCAAACGTTTAAAAGCTCAACTACTTCTGTCATGGGCTAGACCCTCCTTTGCAATCAGTTGTTCATCCCTAAACCTACTTACGATGAATCTAACGTTTACCGGTATATTCATAGATTTCGTGTTCAGACCATGTCTAAGGCTGACCCCTTGGTAATTCCCGGCATACTATACCTACGACATTTCCATGGCTTCCACGACTGTACTACACTTAAGGGTGTTTCCATCGCTATACCATAGACTTAATCGATTTATGGTATTTCCGTTGTTTCATACAATAACACAGATAACTACCTACCGTAATTTAGACTTAAAGATTCTAATACTAAAGTGGTAGCCACGTGAAAAACTGGAAAGGGTAATCCATAAATTAAGTCATGCATGATTAGTTTAGCTAAATACATAGCACAACAATTCCCAATTATATAGTTTAGAAGATTAATTTAACATCATCCCTAATTACAACTATCTAAATCATGGCAAACATACAAGCAACTACTCACAAATCATGGCAATAAGCATTTCTAATATTAATAAATCACAAACATCAAACAAGAACATTATGACGAATTAATAATAGAAAGGATAGATATTACCCGTAATAAATGCGTGCAGAATAACAACTTGTATTTTTTCTGAATAATATCCCAATCATTACAATGCTAGCTCCTACTAATTAATATTACATAGCTAATCTCATACTTAACTCTCCCTAAATTAGCTAATTAAACTAATCTAGAGAGAAAAAGTAGAGAGAGAAACAACTAACTAAGTATGTGTAAGTAGTGTGTGTTTGAGGGTGTATAGGTATGTTGAAATGAGGAGGTTGAGGGTGGTATTTATAGGCTAAGGCGTGCCCAAAATACACCCAATCTTCATCATACATGTATGGGGGTGTAGTATAAAAATTCAATCTTGCACTAAAATTCGACACCCCACATTGACACCTTTCCGAGCTTGGATGTATTCACAAGACCAAATCAGGAGCAAACATCATCCGCAGGGGGTGAATACACCCATTTGGGAGGGTGTAATACGCCCTGATAGTGGTATACGCCCTCTTGGCCGTATACGCCCTCAGGTGTGGTGGTGTGCGGCTTCGTGCGATCTTGTATCTTCGTTTGGTCGTATCTTCTTCGTTACACGTTCGTTTTGCGCGATTCTTTCGCCCACGTTCTCGTAATTACCTGAGGAAAATTATGAGACTAATTAAGAATAATTTCTCATTTTATAGAATAAGGATAATTTTGAGGGTGGTGAACCGAGCATCGAGAATTTTTCCTTGTTTTGCTCGTTATTTAGTCGTTTTCATTGATTTTTAACGCATCGTCATTATTCCAACCCTTTTTATGAATTTAAGTATTTAATGGTTTAAATCAAGTGTTTTTGAAAGTCCCTTTGAACGGATCCAAACGGGATTACAACGTGTATTAGTTTGCGGAAAGGTTTAATACACTCAAACAACAATAAAACAAGTGAAATGCAAGTGTTTATAGTATAAGTTCGTATGTATTCGAAGATAGCTCTGTATATTCGAATATATCAGTTTCAAAAGCGTACAAATAAAACATTACAAGTTGGTATTTATACCCAGCAAGTTCGTACGAACTTACATGTTCGTACGAACATCCTAGGTTCGTACGAACATACAATACAACTTACAAAAAGGCTAAGTTAATAAACAATTTACAATATTAACATTAAAACTAAAAACAAAACTAACTATTACAAAATAAGAGCTGTTGTCACAAAACGTGCACCAACAGTTTTCATAAAGTCGGTGGAATAATGTACGTAAAAACATGACTTTTTACGTTACATCAAGTATCCCACACTTAGACTTTGCTTGTCCTCAAGCAAAACTCAAATTCTCACGTACTTAAAACGTTTAGATACGCCCAATTTCTGAATTAGGAACATCCTTAAGAGTAACCACTTCTTCATATGAGTAGCCTTATTTAGAAAATAAGTCAAAACAAGGCCTTAGTTTCAGAAACTTAAAATGATTCTCTTAGGCATGCTTTCAATTTTCGCGATCTTGGAATATACATGACTGGGCGATCTAACTAGGTGGTCACTCAATTCACTCAAAGTGTATCGGGTTTCCTATCATTCTAGAACAAACGAAATCGCTCAATAAGCTAGTCATGCAACATTCATCGTCATAGGCTTGGTCGAGAATCAGATCTCCACCACTTAGATGAGGACGGTGCTAATTATCCCAAGTCATTTATTCGGGTTGTAATGTTCGGTGAGGGTTAAAGGGTATGGATAGTGTGAATTTTGGTTTAAAGGGTTTTGCTTATCTTAGACTTTTTGAACTTATGAAAACTTTTATCTAGACATCCTTCTAATAAAGAGATAGAGAAAAGATAAGCAGGGGACTTGACTTTATTTTGACTTTTCATCTTATGAAGGACCTGAATGCGTTTTTTTTTTTTTTTACCGCATTCTTTTTTTTTTTGCACCTAAATGGATGAACACGAAATAGTATGGTTTGGTCCTTCTTCATCATTATTCATTCAATTTTTTTTTTTTTAATGATGAAAATTTCGACTTGTTTACCGGTGCCAATTTTTCGCACTTATATGGGTAAACACGAACATGATGTAGTCCACCTTTACTTACTTTCTTTGAATCCGTCGACAATTTCGAATTGGTTAACGGTGCCAATTTTATGCACCTAAATGGATAACCACGAAATATTGTGATGTCAACTATAGGTAAAAGGAGATGTGTGACAACCCTCGAAAACCGGTATATTTCCGTGCACAATTAACCACGAAACATGAGATAATTCTGGCACACGCCCACGTTGCACATTTTGGTGTACTTTACTCTAATGCATGACGCATTACATTTACGTAATTATTTAGAATTGCGCGATTTAAATCGGATGACTTCCGACAAATGCGAACGTTGGTGATAACTTTCATAAATAATGTAAATCTATTGATAATTAAATAGTAGTTATTATACTATATTTTATGCTAGATTAAAAGCATAACATTTTCGGATAATCGAACAAACGCGTACACGATTTAAATTAAGCTCAACAAATACTAGGAATATGCATTTATTTAAACAAATTAAATCGTGACACGCGAATATTATTGAAACAATTCACAATACTCTAAGCTATTGTTGTTATCCAAAATTACCCTAATTACCTAATTAACACTTAATCAAACACTAATCTACCTAAGTACCTAAATATCTAGTAATTAACCTAAGAGACAAAGCATGTCAAAAAGTCAAAGAGGTCACCACCTCCTCCTTGACTCCAGCCGTTTCCACCCTCACCTTACCACCTCCATTTTCTTCCTTTGACCACCTAGACACTCCATACACCATCCTTAATTCCATTTTTATAATCAGCAAAACATACCACAAATATCTCCATGGTCTTTTGAAGGAATTATATAAGTGTGAGGCTAGGAAAGAAACACACACAACACATTCCACTTATTAAAAATCTGCAGCTCACCTTCTTTTCTCTCCCTCTCTCCCAACGTTTTTGTTGGTACATGTTTGTGATAACAACTTCTATTATGTAATAGATTAATTCTTGTAATAGTCTTTGATATTAATAAATGGATATTTTTTTATATGATTGTTTATTAATGTGTTAGAAATATATTTGTGTTATGTGTAAGTTCGTACGAACCTAGTCTGGTATGAACTTGGGCAGGTAAGTTCGTACGAACCTAGCTGCCTCTAAATACAAAGTTCGAAAATATTATTTCCAAGCCTTCCTACGAACTGAGATCAGTAGGCTAAGTTCGTAGGATTCATCCTAGTTCGAATACATACGAAGTAAAGGATTGTAAGTGAGATAAACGTGTTTTAGACACTCGTATCGTTTCTTAGAGTATTTCTCACTCTAACAAGCATTGTTACCCCGTTGGATCCGTTCAAGGGTGACCTACAATTGGTATCAGAGCGTTAGAATTTAGCGTTTAGGTTCGGGGTAAAGAAATCGAGTGGTACGAGAGTTTGGACCGTTAAAAGTGTGATTTTTTGCTTCCAAACTTGTTTATTATCACATTGTGTGTTATAGTTCAATTTTGGTCGGTTGAAAGTCACTCAAAATCACATATCTGAGATTTTGAGTTTGTTCAACTGCCAACATTCGAACTTGTACGGAATTTGCTTTTTATTCGAACTTGTACGGTAGCATCGTACGAACTTACTTGAATCTAAGTTCGTACGAACCTAGTCTTTGAACTTGTAAGTTCGAATAGTTTGAATTTTTTGTCTGTAAGTTCGTTTGACTTGTTCGTTGACCATTCGAACTTGGGTGATCTAAGTTCGTACGAACCTGTCCTGTTTGACTTTTATTGACTTTGTCATGCGATGTCTAATCTCAACAAAATGATGGAAATGGATCATGAGGTTGGGAAGTCGGCCTCACCTCCTAAACTCCTAAAGGGAGAAGATTATTTATGGTGGAAGGATTGGTTCGAATCCTTTGCCAAGTATAATGATGTAAGGATGTGGCTCTGCATCAAAGACGGATATGAAGCCCCCACCTATATGTTCGAGGGTAAACCAAGATTCGTTTCATATTCGTCACTGAAGGAGAAAGAAAGAAAGATGTACGAAGCAGAGAACAAAGCGTTATCTGCTCTTGTTATGTGTCTTCCTCAAGAGATCAAGCACACATTCAAGGAGTACGACCTCTCTGGAGAGCTTTGGTTAGCTCTGGAGAAGTGGTTTGAGGGAAATGAACAAATCAAGGAGGGTAGATCCGATTTCCTTACTAAACAATTCTATGTTTTTAAGCATATACAATCTGAGTCATTGGAGGATATCATTACTCGATATTATCATCTGATGACAGAGATGGAAAATGTTGGTCTTAACTATACTGATATAGTTAAAAATAACAAACTTCTTGAGGCATTACCATCAAAGTGGGACATTTAAACCTTGATGATAAAGGAGAGTAGCAATTATAAGACTCTCACGCTTGATGAAGTGATAGGAAAACTGCGTGTTTATGACTTGAACATGCAGAGGAAAGAGACTGGATCCGATCAGGTTCAGGATCCAAGCGTTTACCACGGTAAACGGTCTGATTCCGTTGCGTCCACAAGTAATGGTGTCGCGGCTTTTTATACTGTTGAGGCTGAAACAGACTCGGCTATCAGAAATTCTGGTAGCAATGTCTGTTATATTACCTCATCTGAAGATTCAGGGATTGATAGGAAACCAAAGACTGGGACAACAAGTGGTATCAAATCAATGCCCATGAGCATCAAGTCAGCGGAAGAGGAAGTTGCCTTACTTGCCTCTTTCATAGCCTCACGAGAAAACTTCATCAAGGGTAAGATCACATATCCCGAATTAATAAACGAGGATTATGATCAATTGGACCAAGATAATTTAGAGGAGATCGACTTGCAATGGCAAATGGCCATGATTGCAAGAAGAGCTCAACTATTCATGAACAGGACTGGGAGAAAGTTTGTGAGTACCAAACTAGGATTTGACAAGTCCAAAGTTAAATGCTATAACTGTGATGGTTTTGAGCATTTTTCTAAGGAATTTCAAAGACCTAAGAGGGAACAAACTCCTAGTCATAACGAACAGAGACACTTCAGTCAAGGTTCCTCTGCTAACAAACAATGCTTAGGAAGTAATCAGACTTCAAGAGCTATGGTGGTTTAGTCTCAAGAAGGAGCGTATGACTGGAGTTCTAAGTCTGAAGAACCACAAGCATTCATGGCCTCCATCAATGAATATAAGGAGGAAAGCAATGCAGGATCCGATTCAGAGAAGGACACTAGAACTGAAATGGAGATTGAGGTACCAGCTGATGAAATAAGAATCAGGTCACTAAAGTCAACTGAGGACATGAGCTCAAAGGACTTCATTGCCTACATGGCAAATCTCGACGCTGATAAGAAAAAGGTACTACTTAATCTAGATCTGGTAGTTAAAGCCTGTGTTCTTTGTACTAACTTTCAGGAACAAGCTGAGAAGTTGGTAGAATCATCTGATGTGATAACATCTCAGCTCAAATCTTTAAAAGAAGAGAACACTATTTTGAACATCAGAAACTCGGAATTAATAAGTAAATCAAAATCTGATAAAGCGGACATGAAATATTTGAAAGATAAGTTAAATGAGCAAAGTGTAATAAATGACTTAGCTCATGAACATATTTTAGAATTAACTAAACTGTCTAGAGATAAGGAAAAGGAGTTGGCTGATGCTAGGGTTAGGATAGCAGACCTTAATAGAAAATTAGAATTAAGAAAATTTTCTATCGAAACCTTAGATAGCATGCTTAGTGTTTAGAAACAACCTGGTGATCATAGGGGAATGGGTTACACTGAAAGCCCACCTCCCTTTAATCACAACTATACTTTTATTTCTGATGATACTGAAATGTCAACATTAGATGATTCTGTCAATCACTCAGTAGTTCCAGGTCTAATGCAATTTTTTAGACCTGCGAAAGCTAAAAATTATAAATGAACCGAAATCTACCTCGACTGACACTTCCAAGACACCCATTTCTGAAATAAAGATAAATTTTATAAAAGAGGGTGTGATGGGAAAAGAAAGTGTCAAGGAGACTTTAAATAAAACTATTAAATTTGTTTCACCCCAATCTGGAAATGAAAATGTAAGTACTAAATTCGATAATGGTAAACAAACTGAAACTGTCTCCTCTCCTAGTTTGCCTAACTTTGACAACCAAACGGATCAAAAGGCCTTGAATAGGGCCTTTGTGAAACCCGCTCTTGTTTTGTGTGCCATCAAAAGGGACACGTAGCAAGTATTTGTCCAACTAACGGCAAAAGTGGAAAGTCACAGGTGAAGAAAGACCAATCGCCTGTGAAATCTGTTTCGTCTCCTAAAAGGAAAAAGTCTCCCGAGACGACTAATATAAAATATAGATTGTCCAGCAACAATGCAGGGACATTTGGGAGGAATGGGTTGGGATTTAAGAGAACTTCAAATTCTCAAAGAACACAACCTTCACAAAAATCTGTGAAGTTCACGACCAATGACAGTACTAGGAGCACTACTCCTGCTGCAGGAAGCTCTCATGGACAGTCATCCAGGTCAAAGACTCCACAGGTATTTCAAACTCCCAACAGTAGATTTACTAACCCGAGTAGTAATAATAGGAATTATAATAATTCAAATTATAACTATCTATCTAGGGCTAGGTCTACTTCAAACCCTAGATCTGTTAATCCGAGACTTTTCCAAAAGTCTCCCGAGCGAAAGCCTAGTGGCAGTTCCTCCCATGCTCCTACGAGTGCGGTTCCCAAAGCATCTAGCTCTATTAATAAGAGTAATGGATACTTGAAGGAACTTACATTCGTTGATGAGGATGGCCGACCCAAGACCGTAGTGGCTTGGGTCCCCCTTATTGACTAATTGTTTTAAATCTTTGTGCAGGAGTTAACCAGAATAGCTATTAACTGGTGGTACGTTGATAGCGGTTGCTGACGGCATATGATGGGGGAAAGGCAAAATCTTGTGGATTTCGTGCACAAGAAAGGAGGATATGTTAACTTTGCTGGAGCAAAAGGTGGACAGATCACGGGAGTAGGTAATGTCATAAATGGGAAAATAATGTTAGAGGAAGTCAACTATGTTGAGGAGCTGAAACATAATCTCATGAGTGTATCTCAGATTTGTGATAAAGGACATCCCGTCCATTTCACAGATAGAGAGGCATTAATACTGAAACCAGGATTTGTCATACCAGAGGAATGGATTGTCATGAGGGCACCTAGGAAGATCATGACACTTATGTGATCCATGAGTGTTGCTGAATCTTCTCAGGCGTCGACGTGTCTAATATCTAAGACCTCTGAACCTGATTCACAATTGTGGCATAGGAAAGTGGCTCACTTGCACTTCAGAAAGATGAACTTTATAGTCAAAAATGGACTAGTGCAAGGTGTTCCATTGCTGAAATTTGGATTAGAGGACCAGTGTCTACCTTGTCTAAAAGGAAAACAACACAAGAAACCTCATAAGTCCAAATCTCAAAATTCCATTGCCTCGGCTTTTGACCTTCTTCACATGGATTTGTTCGGTCCTGTGAATATACGGTGGTAAACATTACTGCTTAGTAGTTACTGATGATTTCTCGCATTTTTCATGGTATTCTTCTTGGGATCAAAGGATGTGACAGCTGAAATGCTGATGACATTCTTTACCCAGATTGAACATCAATATGGTCGAGGAGTCAAGAAAATTAGAAGCGACAATGGCCTAGAGTTTAAAAACTCGGCGATGGACGTCTTTTGCTTAAGCAAAGGAATTCAGCATCAGTTTAGTGCACCCTATGAGCCACAGCAAAACGGAGTCGCAGAAAGATGTGTAGAGCCAAGTGTAGTGTGGTGTAGTAGTAGGCACTTCTAGGCCCCTTCCCGGGAAAGAACAGAACCTTAATTGAAGCAGCAAGGATAATGCTGGTTGATTCGAAGTTTCCTGTCATTTTCTGGGGAGAAGCAGTGAATACAGTTTTTCATGTACTTAACAGGTTTTTAACCGTCAAAAGACATAACAAAACGTTTTATGAACTTCTAAACGGTAGAAAACCAAACCTTAATGGTCTTAAACTCTTTGGTGTTCACTATACATTATTGAAGACCAAAAATCAACCAAAATTTGGTGAAAAGGCTGAAGAAGGATTTTTCCTAGATTATGAAGCCGGCTCTCCAAACAAGGGTCTTCAATAAAACATCTGGTAGAGTTGAGATTGTATACAACATACAAGTCACATCTTATACACCAGCAGTACAAACCGGACCAGAATGGTTATTCAATTATGATGCTGTCTTCAAATCTTTTAATCTTCCTATCCTAAGTGACATTGACACTTTAGGATTAGAACATGTAGTACTGGATGACGGTGAAAACAATGGTTTTGCACCTAGATCTAGTGTTCCTTGTTTCGAAGATTCCATTAATAAAGGGAAAAATATTAGTGTCGATCCTATTGCGGATAGTGATCCAAGTCTGAATGACATTCCATCTTCTTCAGAGGTTACAAATTCTATGCAAGAAATTGCTGAGGATGAAGTACCACCTCAGGGGGCGATTGGATCAAATCTAGGATTTGATCTACCGGTTGATACTACGATTTCGACTCGTGTGAACAAATATCATCCAATTGATAACATAATTGGTGATCCAAGTTCTCGAGTGAAAACTCGTAGAGAAATATCTGACAGCACGAGCCTCTATGTGTCGATCCAAGATACTGGGATAATTCATAACTCCTGGGTAGAGGCAATGCAAGAAGAGCTTGCACAATTCAAGAAGCTCAAGGTATGGGAGCTAGTTGATCTACCAAAAGGAGAATTTGCAATAGGCACCAGATTGGTGTTTAAATGCAAACGAGATGATAGAGGGATAGTAACACGGAACAAAGCAAGGCTAGTTGTTCAAGGATTTAATCAACAGGAAGGGATAGATTATACTGAGGTGTTCGCACCAGTAGCAAGGCTAGAAGCAATTCGATCGTTTCTGGCATATGCTGCACATAAAAGAATTAAAGTCTATCAACTCGATGTAAAGAGTGCCTTTCTATATGGTAAAGTTCAGCAACTAGTGTTTGTCCAACAAGCTCCGGGGTTCAGTGATCCAGACTATCCAGACCGAGTCTATAAATTGGATAAGGCTCTGTATGGACTGCATCAAGCACCCAGAGCTTGGTATGAGAGACTATCTACTTATCTCTTGGAAAACGGGTTCAAGAAAGGACAAATAGATAGTACGTTATTCATCATGTGGAAAAAGGATGATTTCCTACTTGTACAAGTGTACGTCGATGACATAATCTTTGGATCATCTGACGAGAACATGTGCAGAGACTTTGAACAAGTGATGAAGCGACGGTTTGAGATGAGTGCCATGGGAGAATTAAACTTCTTCTTAGGATTACAAGTTGATCAAAAGAAGGACGGATTCTTCATTCATCAGATGAAATATGTGCATGAAATGCTCACTCATTTCAACATGAAAGATAGTTCATCTTATAGCACTCTGTATCAACATAATCATAGTCTTGGACCAGATACTAAGAGTACTGAAGATGTGGATCCGACTCAATATCGGGCCATTATCGGTTCTCTCATGTATTTAACCGCTTCAAGACCCGACATAATGTTTGCATTCTGCTTGTGTGCTAGATTTCAAACAAATCCTAAAGAGTCACACATGAAGGCAGCAAAGAGAATTTTGCATTATCTGAAGGGCAAATCGAAGTTAGGTCTTTGGTATCCCTACGGAGGTAATTTTGACTTTGTAGCCTATACCGACTCAGATTATGGAGGATATAACTTGAATAGGAAATCAACCACGGATGGTTGTCAATTATTAGGAGGTCGCATTGTCTCATGGCAGTGTAAGAAACAGACCTCGGTCGCCATCTCAACCTGTGAGGCTGAGTATGTGGCAGTCGGTAGTTGTTACTCACAAGTTCTGTGGATACAACAACAGTTGCGCGATTATGGTTTAAATTTCTCAAATACTCCTATTTTGATTGATAATCAGTCAACCATGTCCATAACTAATAATCCAGTTAAGCATAGTAAGACGAAACATATTGATATTAGACATCATTTCATTCGTGACTGTGCTGAAAAACATATGATTAGATTAGTTAAGGTACCCACTGATGATAATCTAGCAGACTTGTATACCAAGGCTTTTGATAGGTCTCGGTTTGAGTTTTTAATCCAACTAGATGGGATGAGTAATCCTGAGTAATTATTTCCCAAAAGAACTTTGTCTAGTTGTAGTTTATTTCTACTTTAATCCTATATATCTTTTATTTTATCTTTGCAAAAAATTGGAAAAATTGAGGATCACTGTTCTATTGCAAAGAAATGAAGAAATCATTACCCATGCCTAGAACATTTTATATGTTTGGCCTTTGGATGTAAAACATACACAGTAAAAGTACCTAAAATGCAAAGTATTTTATAGCTTAACTTTTCGATGTATTGGTAGGCATTAGACGTAACACTTTTCAAGTACTTAATCTATACTAAATAATGTGATTTTTCTGTGGAATCTTTATGTTGATGTACGACTTAAGTCTTAAATCTTAGGAAATAGATTGTACCTGAATGCATGATATCGGATAAATAATGCAAATAATTCATCTGGGGGGTTCACTAACTGTTTCTTCTGCTACATCTTGAAACATGCTGACCTAGTCTCAGTTAGTGTATCCTAAATCTGGAACAAACTCGACCGCGAAACAAGAATACCGTTTTCAAGGTCTCTAGTCAAACTATGTCGCTTTGTTGTACGAAAGTACAGACGTGTCACTTCTGGTTTGATTTTAGATTTGTTTGCTTCTAACCCTAGTCTTGTCTTATAGCTGAAACATGTACCTATGTGCATTGTTGATTATACAAAATAACTTGACTTTAAAGATGATATAGAAGTATGAAAAATATCCGATACATGATATTCTGGACTTTCTAAATTCTAAGGGTATATCAACTGTAAGATACATAGTAAGTCGTAAACAATAATTAAATGTGTACTTGAGAATTCTGCATGTCAAATGTTTAAGTGGACAACAATACCGATAATCGTAGTGTTCTATAATTTACAACAAAGAATAACAAAGGAATAAATCAAAAATTCCTATCTGTGTATTGTGCTCATCATGGCTAATTCGATCTTTGTATTAGTGACACTCTCAAAAAGATTGTACGTTTCAACAATATGAACAAATTCATATTTGCATTTTAACTTTTAAGTTATTTTATTCTATTTTATGTTATTTAATAAAAGTTCTTCGTTTAAGTGTCGAAGTATGTTGGTCTTCGCAAAATGATTTTAAGTTTTGAAAATTGAAAATTTAAAAGGTTTGAAAATTTTAAATTTTGACTACGTTTATCTAAGTTCGTACGAACTTAGATGTTCGAATGCCTAAGTTCGTACGAACTTAGGATGGTTAGTATATAAGGGGCTGACCAAGTCAAACTCTTTACACTCTCAACCATTCGAACCTAACATTCGTACGAACTTACTGGAGCCTTCGAACTTGCATACGAACCTGCTGTTTTCAATATTTTCGGACTTAATTTTGCAATCTAATACGTGTTAGACCATTCTAAACGGATAGAAATCATCACTATACTTACACGAACCTAAGTAAGTAAACATCTCATCATTTGAATCGTTAAAACATGTTAAACTCAAATTTAAAGTGGGTTTTTATAAAATTAACTTTAACTTGAACATTTGACGTGTGTTTATGGTTAAAATTGATTGAAACTTGTTGCACAACATCATTCGGACCTATGTGAATCTATTTCATGTGCCTGATCATGTTTTTATTGCCAAAAATTTTAAAGTTGATAAAGGTGTTCTTGCGTTCGAACTTACTGGTTCGTACGAACTTGTAAGTTCGTACGAACCTAGCCAAGTGTACATTAGTACGAACTTAAGTTTGACTTAGTCAAACAATAAGTTTGTACGAACCTATACAGGGTTGTAAGTTCGTACGAACCTACTTAGGTTTGCAACACAATTATCATTTTATTTAACATTATGTATTATGTTGGATCTATTCTTGTGATTTGGATGTGAATTGAATATAATCCGTGAGTATATGTACGAATGTATATGAATGTATATCCAAATGCTTATTTATTACTTGATTGAATCTGTTACAAGCTCTAATATCTCTCTCAATATGATATACAAACATACGCTCACAAAACTCTCTGGTTCAACAACTCGTAAATGAAAAGCTAAGTCCTGTATTTATACTAACATGTTTCTGCGACTTTGTGCCTGCGACTTTGTGCTTATGCGACTTTATTGACCTGCGAATTTGTATTTATGCGACACTAACTTAAAGTCGCATGACCATTTTTTCACTTACAAATGTAAATCCTATTTTTATATCTAACGATCTCCCCCTAGGATTTAGCATCTTGTTTTTCTTGAATATTTTCTTGGAAGATCTTTCTTTATATTTCTGTTGATTCAGCTTTTTGTCTTGAATCTTTTGAATGTCTTTGACCTAGAGAAATAGAACTTTCTTTTGAGTTCTAGTCTTCTCTTTTCCTCTTTGACTTTTCTTCACATATGATTGTTGACTTTGAACTTCTTCTCTTTTGTAATCTTTTCTTTTAACCTTCTTTTGAGATAGACTGTCAGCAGTCTTCGCTTCATATTGAAATTTCTTCTGAATTTATTTCTTGACTCTCACTTCTTTCTTTAGCTCCCCCTTAAATGCATATCTTGATCTTCTGGAGCTTTTAACCTTTACTTTGACAGAATCTCTTCTTTATTTCTTTTCTTTTCATTTGAGCTTGTAACTTTAATCATTCTTCCTTGATAGTAATTGTGATATAGCATGAATATCTTGAACATGTCATTCTTGGAAGAGTGTTTTTCTCATTCTTTTTAGTGACCAAAGGTAAGCAACGATTCATTTGATGTAATCTCAGAAAAGTTGATTGTATAATCAGAAAATACATTTACGAAAATACTATAACTCCTGGATCACATAGATTACCAGTTAGCACAACAATTGAATCAATTAAATGTTTCAATTGAGTGACCTACGTTCAATGTTGGCTTTGATGTTAGCATTGGTAGGATTTCCATTCAATCATTGTGGAATACCATTTTAAGTATCACTATGAATGTTCCGGCAATATCACATAGATATGCATAATGTCACTTAGACATAGAGTGTAATAATACACGTGTCCTAAAATTATATTCTTTTCAGGCTTTAGACTCGATTAGTGCATTAATGATGCCAGGGACTGGAGCAGACTGTCCTCTTGTTTCAATATCAACAAACTCCAACAGAGTTGTCGATAGATTATGTGTAAAATCTCCGTGAGAATACTGAAACAAGAATTTGTTTAAGAAATTCTTGAGTGGTTAGGAGGGTATATGTGCATTGCATCACTGGGTCCATGATGTCTTCTTTAATACCAGAAATCAACACATGATTTCCGATAGTAGATGTGGCTACCCGGCGATTATTTGTTTAGTGAGGGTTTTCTTTTTCTTTTAACCCTTTCACACACTCCTCACTAAACCTTACTCAATTTTTCTACTCCACCTTCATTCTAAGACTTAAACTTCCATCCTATATTTGGAAAGTGAATCCTTTGGTAAATCCAACCGGCTCTGGAGGATTATAGGAGTAGTTTATAAACTAACACTCTTAGTACAGAAAACAGCATTTTGCCAAACAATTTGATTGAAATTGGTAATCTGATTACCCTTCAATCATTGGAGTATCTAAAAGTCTTTGAGAATCTTTCAGAGTGTTGAGCAATATGCAAATAGATTTGAACACTTGAAAGTTTTGGATTTTGAAAAATACTCCCCCTTAACATATGCATAAGATTTATAAATATTACATATGAAGGTGAGTTATAAAAACAAAATCTCTTTTTCTTTTGAAGATCGGGTTTTACTCTGAATTTGAGTAAAAACCATCATGCATCACATATGCAAAATATTTCAACTCTTCTCCCCCTCAAAATATGATAGTATTTTGCATCTCGAGTTGAAAATGACAGATTATTGCTTAAGTGAAAGCATGCCTAACTGAGTCACCAAAAAATGAAAACGTGTGTCATCTAATGGTTTGGTGAATAAGTCGGCCAATTGATAATCTGTTTTGACAAAAAATAACTCGATATGCCCTTTTTCAATGTTATCTTTTATAAAATGATACCGAATATCTATGTGTTTTGTTTTCGAGTGTTGTACCGGATTGCATGAAATAGCAATCGCACTTTGAGAATCACAATAGATAGGTATCTTTTCAAATTTGAAACCAAAATCCATGAGTTGAGACTTCATCCACAAAACTTGTGAACAACAAACAGCAGCTGCAACATATTCTGCCTCAGCTGTGGATGTTGAAACACAGTTTTGTTTCTTGGAAGTCCAACTAACGAGCTTATCACCAAGAAATTGAGCACCATCGGATGTGCTTTTTCGATCTAACTTACAACCTGCATGATCTGCGTCTGAATAGGCTGTTAGTTCAAAACCAGTATCCTTTGGATACCACAATCCCAAGTCAATTGAAAATTTTAAATATCGTAAAATTCATTTGACCGCTTGGAGATGTGATTCCTTAGGAGCTGCCTGGTAACGTGCACAAACACATGTAGAGAACATGATATATGGACGGCTTGATGTTAAATACATCAAAGAACCAATCATGCTTCTATATAAAGTTTGATCAACTGATTTTCCCGTTGAATCAACATGAAGTTGTGACCGAGCAGCCATGGGTGTAGAAATAGGTTGACAATCTACCATTTGAAACTTTTTCAATATATCCAAAATATATTTGGATTGATTGATAAATATTCCATTTGGTAGTTGTTTAACATGTAATCCAAGAAAAAAGTTCATTTCACCCATCATGCTCATTTCAAATCTGGATACCATTAATGCCGAAAAATTCTTGCAATATTTGGCATTAGTAGATCCAAATATGATGTCATCTACATATATTTGAATTAATAAGATATCATCTTTTTGTTTCTTAATAAAGAGAGTGGTGTCAATTGTACCTTTTGAGAAACCGGATTGGACAAGACATCGTACCAAGCTCGTGGAGCTTGCTTTAATCCATATAGTGCTTTATCCAGTCGGTATACATCATTTGGTCGCTTAGGGTCAACAAAACCGTCTGGTTGACCCACATATACCTCTTCATTAAGAGTGCCATTTAGAAATGTTGTTTTCACATCCATTTGATAGACTGTGAAGTTCTTGTGAGCAGCATAAGCCAGAAAGATCCGAATGGCTTCCATTCGTGCAACCGGTGCAAATGTTTCATCAAAATCAATCCCTTCTTGTTGACTATACCCTTTTGCAACTAGGCGAGCTTTATTCCGAATAATGACCCCATTTTCATCCTTTTTGTTTTTGAATATCCACTTAGTACCCACAATTGATTTTCCAGGTGATCTAGGTACAAGTGTCCAGACTTTAAGACGCTCAAATTGATTAAGCTCATCTTGCATGGCATTGATCCAATCATGATCAAGTAGAGCATCTTTAACACTTGTTGGTTCAATGGAGCTCAGAAAATTTGAATATAAACATTCATTTTGAGTAGCTTTCCTTGTTTGAACTCCAACTGATGGATCTCCAATTATTTGAGTACTTGGATGAGACTTAGTCCATTTTCTCTCAAACGGTAGGTGTTGATATTCAAACTGAGTATTTGAAGTATCAACATAGGGTAATGGACTGGATATTTCAACAAGGGAAACATTTGGCGGATCCGTTATAATCTCTGGCAATGATTCAGTAGATGATGAACTAACTGGCGATGATGATTCTGGTGATTGAATTTGCACATCGTGGGAAGATTCAGGACCAGGTAGATCGATTGAGATTTCAGAAGTTGAAACAGTTTGAGGAGAATCAACAGACGATGAGGATGTTCCAATGTCATTCATAATTGATGTTTCAGATTTTTCTGCTTCTGAACTGGTTAAACTGGGTTTTGAACTGCTTTGTTCAAAAACCATTTCTGATAATTCGTCAAACGTGACATTGACACTTTCATTGACTATCTTTGTACGCTTATTATACACCCGATATGCAACTTTATCCTTTGAATAGCCAATAAAAACTCCTTCGTCACCCTTTGGAGAAAACTTTCCTAACTCCTCACGATCATTTAACACATAACATGGACATCCAAAGATGCGGAAAAACTTTACATTTGGAGGACGATTGTTGATTATTTCATATGGTGTCTTTCCAAACCTCTTATTGATAATTGATCGGTTTTGAGTAAAACATGCAGTATTTACAGCTTCCGCCCATAAGAACATCGGTAATTGAGAGTATATGAGCATTGTGCGAGCTGCCTCAACAAGAGTTCGATTTCGACGTTCTATAACACCATTTTGTTGTGGAGTACGTGCAACAGAATATTGATGCGTGATTCCAACCGATTCCAAATATGAAGTAAGTGTGTTATTCTTGAACTCAGTTCCATTATCTGAGCGAATTGATCGAACTTGAAGTTGAAGATTCACTTGAGTTTGTTTCAGATGGTGATGAGAGTCTCTGGAGTGTCTGATTTAGATTTTAAGAAGAATACCCATGTGTAACGTGAAAAATCATCCACAATTACAAGAATGTACTTCTTGCCATTGATTGATTGAATGCGCATTGGTCCACATAAATCCATATGAAGAAGATGAAGGACAGCATCTGAACTTTGTGTTGATTTGGATTTATGAGAAGCATGTTTCATTTTTCCAAGTGCGCATGATTTGCAAAGATGATCTTGATCATATTTCAGTTCAGGTAGACCATGAACAACACCAGAGTGAGAGAGATTATTGATCTGATGAACATTGAGATGAGAAAACCGACGGTGCCACAACCATAATTGTTGAGAAGAGGCTTTTGAAAGTAAACATACATCAGCCATGGGTTGTGCACTATCTAAATCAATGGTATAGAGGTTTGTGCCACGGGTTCCGTTTAATAATTCCTGACCATCTTCAGTTCGAACACAACAACTTTGTTTTCGAAACAGAACCTCTAAGTCCTTGTCACAAAACTGACCGATGCTAAACAAATTGTGCCCTAAGCCTTCAACATAAGCAACCCTTTTAATTGTGATTTTGCCTCTAACTAGATCGCCAATTCCCATAATAGCAGCATAATGATTATTCCCAAAACGAACAGTCCCAATGAATTTTTCAATAAAGTTTATCAAGAGGGACTTATCTCCGGTCATGTGTCTGGAACATCCTGAATCAAGATACCAAACACATATAGAGATTTTCTGTAAAATCAAACCATTGGAAATTCCTTAGGAACCCATTTTTCAACGAGTTCGTCAGGGTTAGTGCATTTTATGGTTGATTGATTCATTTTAGGGACCCATTTTGATATAACTTTTGGTGGTCTTTTAAGTTTAGGAATCCACTTGGAAATCATTTTGGGTGTTGTCTTTTGTTTAGGAATCCATTTTGAAACCCATTCTTTTGATTTCCATGATCTAAATTGATATGGGGTAGCAGGTTTATAGTAAGTATTACGTCTAGCTACAATTCTATCATTCAACATAGATTCATTCACATTCACAAGAAAATTTCTAGCATAACGCAGAGTATGATTACAATTGTTTGAATGCTGAAAATACAACGAATCATGTTTGTTGATATTATTGTAGTTACACGAATAAGAACTATTGAAAGTGCGATTTAGCGTTTGACTCTTTGTACTTTGGAATTTGTCATGAAGATTTGTCTTTTTTAGATCTGAAACATGAAAAGCACCAGTATTAGTATTTGCAAAATCTGATCTAATGCTCTTGTTTGAAGAAATCTTAACGTACTTTTTATTCTTTTGCAAAGAATAATTAGTAAATTGAGATTTCTTTGGAGCAATAATAGAGTGCTTTATACTCTTTTCTTTCAAAGATTGTTTAACAGTTGGTTCAATCTTCTTTGTAAACATTGTTTCCAAAATCTCATTAGATTCCATAAGTTTATCAAATTCAAGTTCTTGAGAAGATTTTGATATCGATGCTAAACTAGATGTCAAAGAAGAATTTTTGAGTCGTTCAATGTTTTGTAATAAAAGTGTTCGTTCTTGATCAAAATTTAGTTGTGTAGTGGTTATTTCTTTTTCAAGTTCAAGGATTTTCTTTTCCAAAATTAGATTTGGAATATAAAGTTTGGTTGTAACCACTTGTTTCATAACTTCATCTTGATCAATCACTGGTGTTGAACAACTTGGAAAATAATCCTCAAAGAGAGGAATTTTCCGTGTGCCATAACTTTCATTTAATTCAAAATAATCAAATGAAAATTGTACATTTTCAGCCTTAGCTCTATTGAAATTCTCAATCTCTTCTTCTTCATTAGTTGTTTTTACAAAAAACATTTTTAAAATACTTCCCATGTGACCGTAGTTATACAGGGTAGGTACTTTAGAAATGGCTTTTAGTAGAGAGCAGGGATTTTCAAAACCCAATCCTTCTCTTGGATTATAAAACTTAATATCCTTTGGTTTATTTAGAAAAATTGTTTGATCTGTTTGACCACATTTGAACAACTTATCTTGAAGATCTTTGATTTTGCTTAAAGATGCATTCTTGTCACTTATTGCACACTCATATTGTTCTTTATATTTGTATGCATGTTTTCTCAATATGGTGCATTGTTTATAAAAATCATTGACTTCTTGATTTAATGAAATATTTTCTTTTTCAAATTTTTTTTGAACTGATTTTATACCCTTCCAAGTGATTATCTAAAACCAGTTTATCTCGAGTCAAAGTTTTTATCAATTCAGAATGACATTCTAATTCAGTTCTCAGTTCTTTAACAAGATCCTTTTCTAATTTTAACTTTTTCTTTAGATTTTCATTAAGAGTTGGTAAAGTGAAGATCATGGTTTTCGAATCTTGTACCTCAGTATCAGATTCAGCTTCTTCTTCAGTGGAAATATGAGCCATGAATGCCATGTTTACTTCCAATTCTTCTTCCTCTGAGTCAGTCAAGTTCAACCATGCATCATTTTCAGCCAACAACACCTTTCCTGCTTCCTTTTGCTTAGCCATTAACATTTTTGCTTTGTAGTATTCAGAATCACGAACCTTTGGCTTCTTGCAATCTCTAGCATAATGACCAAACCCACCACAATTATAACACTTGTTATCTCCATCTCCTTGTGATGGTTTACTAACACCCCTTCTTTCCTCAAACTTTCCCTTATAATTCTCAACATCGCCTTTGCTTTTGTACTCTGGGTGTTTATTTGGTGTTTATTTGATGATGACGAAGTACGCAAATGATTATTGGTAGGCTTCTTATAGTATTTCTTGTTGATAGCCTTTGTCATAAGAGCCATTTGCCTCATGAGCTCTTTGTATTCTTCATCACTATCACTTTCTTCATTTTCAGAGTCAGACTTATATTTAATCTCTTTCACAACCTTTTGAGAACGGGAATGAGTTCTTCTTTCAACAACCAAAGCCAATGGGTCAGCTTTCTCCTTTGACTCACCAACACTTTCATTCACTTCATCTTGATTGTGATTAAGAATCTCAAAAACATCATGAATATCAATTGATAGGTTAAATCTCGATTATGAATTATATTGCTTGAATACTGTTTCCATTCTGGCAACAAATTGTTCAAGAATTTGATGTTGATTTCTAAATTCTGCTTCTCAAATTTGTTCTTTCTTACTTCATTCAACAACAAACAGAATCGAGAGTAAGTAGCTTCAAGTTGTTTTCCTGATTTAGCTTTGAACCCTTCATATGCTTGAAGACAATGAGTCATTTTCGTTTGTTGACCTCTTTCGGATCCTTGCTGTTGTCGGGCAATGGCATCCCACATCTCCTTTGCTGTTTTGTAGCTGTCTATTTGAACGTATATTTCATTGGTTAGCCCTTGAAGAATGTAGGACTTCATCTCTTTGTGAGCCTTCTGCATTTCTTTTTGTTGTTTATTCAGCTCATTTGTAGTCAGTTGTACTTCAGAATCAGTACCTGACCTCACAAATTGTGTCACTCCTTTAAGTAGTGAATGTTTGAGCATTTCCTCATTGTCTTGTCTTTCAATAAAATCCAAGAATCTGACTTTCCATTGGGAATAGTCTCCTCTGAACAAGACTGGAGGCTTATCCTTCGTTCCAATTGCTAGTGCTTCTCTCGACATTTTTCCTGTATGCGAATTTTCCCTCCAAAATTTTCGAATTTTGCCCAAGTAAAATGAAAATTTTCTTAAGCTAAAAATAGTCAACGGGAAGCTTAAATTCAAATTCTGGTAATTATAAAATTTTCTCGACATTATTATTATTTTTTTTTTAAATCAAAAGAGAGTAAGTTCGCAGAGGCAAGTTCGCATGAATAAAGTCAGTTCGCAGGAATAAGTTCGCAGATGCAAGTTCGCAGAATGAAAGTCAGAACCTGAGTGCGAACTTAATGAATAAGGTCGCAGAGATAAGATCGCAGATTTAAAGTCGCTGTTCGTCACCTTCACGAAGAACACCAAATCTGAATTCTAACAAATATGATACTTTGATCGGTGGAAATTCTCTTAAACAGCCTCAATCAATACAAATCAAACTTAAACCGCCATTTTTATGTTTGAATCAAACTTGAGAATTTGAATGAATTGACCGTGAAATCTTCAATCTAACTGTTGTATATCACTCCCTGAACCTTCGTTGATGATTAACTTGAACTGAAACACACAATTTAATCAAAATTAATCAAAAATCAGTACGTTCTTCTTCAAATACCCATTTTGCAAAATTCTTCGAATTAGAGCTTGATTTCTGCAATTTAACCGAGTAATCACTTCCAAATCCTTCAACCAATGCTCTGATACCAATTGTTGGATCTATTCTTGTGATTTGGATGTGAATTGAATATAATCCGTGAGTATATGTACGTATGTATATGAATGTATATCCAAATGCTTATTTATTACTTGATTGAATATGTTACAAGCTCTAATATCTCTCTCTATATGATATACAAACATACGCTCACAAAACTCTCTGGTTCAACAACTCGTAAATGAAAAGCTAAGTCCTGTATTTATACTAACATGTTTCTGCGACTTTCTGCTTATGCGACTTTATTGACCTGCGACTTTATATTTAAAGTCGCATTTTGTGTTTATGCGACACTAACTTAAAGTCGCATGACCAGTTTTTCACTTACAAATGTAAATCCTATTTTTATATCTAACATATTATAACCTGTATTAAATTGTTGAATCTATCTTGCAGGATTCTAAATTGATTATAGTTTATATCTAACATTATTGTTATCTACTTTTGGCTTGTTTTTTGTCATGTGTGCAGATATGGCTGATCAACGAGCGTTTTATGACAAAAACAATCTCGCCATCTCCTTTGATCTGGCTGATGGGAACACTGACCCATTTCGAGGCATGTTGGACTATCTCATGTGCTCAAGAGTGTTCTACGCACTGACTCACTCACCGACCTTGAAGTTTGAGTTCTTAAGACAATTCTGGGCGACTGCTGAGCATGATTGTCGCCCTAACCCTCCAGTCATCCGTGCAACTGTACACGGAAGGGTTATTGAGTTCACGGCAGCATATCTGAGGCTTGCCTTGCATCTGGGGATCGAAGAACAAGAAAATGGTCCCACCTCATTTCCACTTGAGTTCCTTGCTGGGGCATTCCAGAGAATAGGTTACGTTGGTGATGTAACTCATACCCAGTACGCTAAGAGTTTGCTATATTGGCAGTGGAGGTATTTGATTCATATTCTGTTGGTCTCCTTTGGACCTAAGAACGCCGGTTTTGACACCATGAACCACAAGATGCAATCTGGCATGGCTTCCTTGGTATAAACAAGCCATACTGCTTCTCTCAATTCTTCTTTGATGAGATGTTGCAGCAGATCAGGGGAAGCGTCAAGGATCGATTTATCCTATACCCACGCTTTGTGATGATGATTTTGAATGGGTTGATACCTAATCTCCCAGCTGGGGACCTAGTTGTTCATCTGGTGTCAGTGGATAAGAAGATTTTTGGCCATTGTCTTAGTCACAGCAGCCGGCGTGCTGTTGCTGACAGGCCTCAGGCAGTATCGTTGTTTGGGGCGATCATCGATGAGAATTATCAAGCCCCACCTAATGATGGGTGGTGGGATGTTCCACAGGCCGAAGAGGGTGCCGAAGAACAAGCCGCTGGGTCACCCCCTCAGGCTGAAGCTCAACACGAAGTGGCGGCTGAGGCTCAACACGAAGTTGCTGAAGAAATCTTGCAGCAGCTAGAGCACCCCGCTGAGGGCGAGCGCGTTGTCGCTGATATTGCTGAAGCTGTAGTGCGAGATGTACTGCAAGGTGGTGCCAGCTCAAGTGCTGCGGCCACTGAAACAAGACCAGATTTTGATGAGGTTTTAGAGAAATAGACACATTTTTCTCTGCGGGTGATGCGGGATCCCTGCTTGCTGATGAAGCCAGAAAAAGCAAGGCTACTGATTCTGGCAACTGAGAGTGATGCCGATGATCATGACGGTGATGATGATAATGAGGACCGACCCATGATAGGGTTCCATGGTTCTTGGGGTGTTTTACTTGACCCCAAGGCGGCATTGGCAAAGGAAAAGGGAAAGAGGAAAGTCCAAGAAGAAGAAGAAGATACAGACTATGTTCCGAGGGGAGATGAAGCCGTTGACTCTGAAAAAGAAGAGTATGAGCTGCGGGCTCGTAAACGCCAGCGCTCTACCGGCGTAGTTATTCGTGAGGGTGGTGCTCCTCCCCGAATCATAACTCCAACTCCACAGCCCGTTATTCCACCAACCGTCCAACCAACACTTACTCCACCGACAACAACTCCAGAGACTCCACTTCCCGAACCTTCTACCACTACAACTACCGCACCTCCATCAATTACCACTCTTCCTCCAACTCAATCGACACTATTTGTCGCCAACCTTGCTGCTGGTCTCTCTGATCCGGACAAATTTACATATCTTGAGGGCCGGATCACAAGTTTGGTTGATATGGTTGCAGATTTGACTGCCGTTGTTGCTAGTCAAGAAATTCGCGTAAATAATTTAACGGATTTAAATCACCAACTTGAGAAGAGAAATGATAAACTGGAAGAGATATTAAGTGAGAATATGATTCTTCTCTTTCGGTTGAAGCGCAAGGTAGCTCAGGGGGAGATGATGAGCTGTAAAGAAGACAAGTTGAGACGAAAAAAAGATCATGACCATGACGATGATCCCGAGGCTTCAAAGGAAGGTGAGCTGCCTAGCTCTTCAACTGGAAGACTAGTGCCACAGGCTTAGGGGGAGTCAAGTCAAAAAGAAGGAGCGAGTGGTTCAGCTCAAACTCCTGTCAATTTGGATGAATCTGACACCATCGAAGCACTGCTTGTATTAGATGAATTCGATAATGAGGGGTCAGAACTTGAAGAATGAGAGATCTTCAGTACAGATGGTTCAAGATACATATATTGATATTGATGAACACGTCGTGGCGAAGCAACCTGTCACTGAAGTGGTAATTGAGAATGAAACTGGTGAGAAGATTTTAGATCGCAAGGATCTAGAATCAGAAGATGATGAAGTCCTTGACGATGAAACAGTTGAAAAAGAACCGTCCATAGCAGAACTGAAAACATTATGGTTTAAAAAGGCTGAAAAGGAACCAGAGATAAAGTACAAGGGAGATATCAGGGTCAAGGGATCGGGCGAACTGAATAAAGGCATCATAAGTTGGTTCTATGATTGTGAACTCAAACTGTTCATAAGTAAAACATATGATGGAATTCAGTACTTGAGAAACAAACTGAAGATATTCAGCTCGTTGCCGAAAATTGAATTGAAGGAACTGGCCTGGATTGACTTGGTGAATCGTGGAAATGATCCTTACGCCTAGACTTTAGAAAGAATTGTTAGGCGTGAAGGAAGAGTGAATAAATTCGTTGATTTAAAACCAAGGGCAGGTAAAAGAGTTCCTGACTTGACCAGGATTGATCCCACTACTAACAAGCCATGGATGAAGATGGTTTATAAACTAGTCAAGTGCTTGAAGAGGGTTCCATTGAAGAAGATGCCATAGGACGTTCTAGCAAACCTGAAATGGTGGTATGTTGATAGTGAAACTGCAGAGGCAGTGATGGAGGATAATGAAGGAAATGTGGTGCTGAGAGTGTACGACAGTTTACATCTGGTAAACTTGTCAAAGGAAGATCTGATGAAGCTGCATGTCAACAAGATTCTCTATAGAGATAATTGGAGACACGAGGGCCGAAGACATCAAAAGGTTGTCAAAGTGTGTATTGAGAAAGGGATCTGGGTTGGAAGTCATCAGAGCTGATCAGAAGATGCTCAGAAGACTAAGTAAAGACTGAAGACTAATAGAGCTATTGTCAAGGGGGAGTCTGTTGGTACATGTTTGTGACAACAGCTTCTATTATGTAATAGATTAGTTCTTGTAATAGTCTTTGATATTAATAAATGAATATTTTGTTATATGATTCTTTATTAATGTGTTAGAAATATATTTGTGTTATGTGTAAGTTCGTACGAACCTAGCTGCCTATAAATACAAAGTTCGAAAATATTATTTCCAAGCCTTCCTACGAACTGAGATCAGTAGACTAAGTTCGTACGATTCATGCTAGTTTGAATACATAAGAAGTAAGGGATTGTAAGTGAGATAGACGTGTTTTAGACACTCGTATCGTTTCTTAGAGTATTCCGCACTCTAACAAGCGTTGTTACCCTGTTGGATTCGTTCAAGGGTGACCTACAGTTTTCATCATCATCATCATCTTCATTTCATCTTCATATTATTATCTTCATTTCTTTAAGAAAGCATCAAAAATTCCACCATGTTATATCATCTAAATCACCATTTTGAGCTCATCTACATGGTTTAATCATTTTCTTGATCTCATAATCTTGAGGTTCAAACATTTAGAAGGAAAGTTAGCAAAATCGGGTATTATATAAAAGGATTTCGGGTTGCAGATTTAAGCTCACCATTTCCTTTTATTTTAAGTGATTGCATGCTAGAAGTATACTCCGTGTTGAAATCGACAAAATACTTGTTAAAACGATTATTTAGAAAGTTTAAACGGTTAGAAATATGTAAAGCATGCTTAAAATGATTTCGAACGGAACGAGTGTTAAAACGAATGGTTAAACATATGAAGTTAGTGAAGGAATGTGTAGTCGAAATGGTGAAAGAATCGTTAAACGAATGAAAACGGGTTTAAAAACGAAAAGCAAAACGAGACGTTAAAAACGAGTAACGAAACTCTCAATTATCTCATTTGATTAAGAACATGTTTAAGCTTGGTAAAATGCAAAAATAATCGGTTTAAAACGTCAAAAACGAGCCAAAAACACATTTTTTGACAAAATGAAAATCTGGCTTAAAATGGCCTTACCCGGACGGGTGAGGGTTCACCCGGACGGTTGATTTAACTGGGCTGGGTTTCTGTCGGCTAGTCACCCGGACGCGTGACCTGTTACCCGGTCGGATTTAGCCTTACCCGGACGGGTAACCTTTGTTTCAGATTTAAAAAAAAAAAAAAAACGATTTGAATTTAAGATTTCTATTGAGATATTTTTAGTTTGAGAAAAACTTCGTTTTACTCGGGATAATTTCGGAGAAATTTTGGAGGGAAAACATAACGAAAACGATTCGAATTGTTTAAAAAGAACGTGTGAGGGCGATAAAGGTTATAAATACATTTTTGGAAAGTTTTAGAAAAACGAAATAACTAAGCTTTCAAGGAACATACACGTATACATAGAAATCTATCACCAACAGGTCGTACGCTTTTCGAAAACGAACATAGATATGCGGGTAGCTATCTACATAGACAAACATAGATGTGCGGGTAGCCATCTACATAGACAAACATAGATGTGCGGGTAGCCATCTACTATTATAAACCTAGATATGCGGTTAGCTATCTACTTATACAAACGACCTCATGCGTATAAGACGCTAGGAGACTTTTTGGGCAAACTTACTTATTTAAACGCTAGCACTCGCACCGCTCACCGAGTGAATTCACAGCCCCTATTTTACTGCTTTTTACTGCTTTCTAAATTTGGGGTTAAAAATATATGTATTGTTTACATACAAACTGTTTTCATGCGATGATTGAAAACCTAACAACGAATCCTTGTGCGAACCTACGTTAAACCAGTTGTAGTGCATAGAAGTCCTCATGACTACAAACTGTAACCATTAGCTAGATGACGCTAGCCACCGAATATACGAATAGTACTATTGAGATGACATCCCTCCCACTTTTTTTAGTCATGCTAACTGCCGACATTATGTCGAGACGAGGAGCGTATATTTTCATTGTCCCAGGCAAAAACATCAAAAGTCGTGGTTTGGTTATAGACCTAGGTGTCGGCACTTTAACTCGTAAAGTCTTGCAAACCTTCGGGGGATCATCGTCAACTATTTATTGTTTTAAATGTATATCATCGTACTCTTGGCCATGATTGGCACGATATGAATTGCGAAACAATTACTTAACGATTGGTTTAAATGATTGAGTCTTAAACCTGTGCATTTCACTCAACAATTTTGTTGATCCTTTTAACTATGTTTTTCAGGGAATTAACATCGAAGTAAGATTTGCATGAATATTGGGACCCGAGCCTACCATATCATTTAGGATGTCATTTTTGGGAAACTCATGAGATTTCATTTGTATTACTATAAACTGTCTTAGTTATATTTGCGAAATCTCCAAACGATTATATTTTGATAATACTACTACTTTTGCGACTGGAATAGTCGCTACGTTTTGTAACAAACAATTTATGGCATTCTAATATTATGTTCCGTTGATAATCATACGCTCTTGATTAGTTAGATAACTAATCGTGTCACGCCCTGTTCTTCCGCACTTAACTCTGATTAGATTTTGGCGGGGTGTGACAAGATCTAAATAGTATTTTTCATTATTATCAAAAATTCTAAGATAAGTTTGTGGGGGGTTTAGAGGTAAGTGGGTTTAAAGATGTGGGTTTTAAGGGAAATGAACAGGTTTAGGCTCAACATGGTTCTCTAAGGATTCTTCAAAACTAAAAATGAGTGTTGGTCGGGTTAGGCTTGAAGAGGTATGATGAAATGGGTTTATTCCTAGGAAATGTCAAGGTCATCTAATTGCACCTATACCGCGTACGGTACTCATCAATATGGTCTCGAAGTGCATACTAGGAGCAAGTTTTAATTCCGAATGCATGCATCGGCACACACAACAATTGAATAGTGAAGCATTTAAAATGAATGCTTTTGATAGGCTCAAAATACCTCACAACAATAATAATGGGTTGTATGTGCCTAGTCATGCGATGCCCCTCTTAGATTACCATTTCAGTTTAAGGAATTCCTACCTTATTCATCTTTATTTTCCAAAATACTACTCATGTTCGAAAGTGATTCCTTTCAAAAACATTTTAAATTCTTAAATTTTGAAAAAAATTTCAAAAGTTTTAAGCATAAGTGATGTTTTCTTTGAGGAACATTTTCTGAGTTTACTTTTGGAAATTAAAAATCTATCAATGGTATTCTATACCGCTATCTCACACTTTAGAGGAACATTGTCCCTAATGTTCTACTAAGTGAGGGTTTTGCTGGAAGGACAATCCTACACTTAGAATTTGAACAAGTCAGAAAATGTTTCTCAAGTCTTAGTTGGGCTGGAATCCCACACTTAGTGATTGTTGGTACATATTTAGTGACAACAGCTTTCTAGTTTGTAATAGTTAGTTTGATAAGTCTTTTGTAATAAGTTTACTTTTTATGTTTTGTAATGTAAGTTTGTACGAACTTGGGTAGGTACGAACTTAGGATCATACGAACTTGGCGGGCCTGTGACCAGGCAAGTTCGTAGGGTCCAGAATGTATGAACTTGAGTCCTATATATAGATTACATGTTAGTTCGAATGTAGTAAGTTGTTTAGTGTATTTTCAGGGCTTAGCAAAGGCAAGTTCGAATACTTGTGATTGTTGTGTCTTACGTTGAATGTAATTGTTACTTACGTTCAATAAAAGTGTTCTTAATCGTATTCGTATTACTTGATTGATTAATGTTACGTTTGTTTAAGGATTCCGCACTTAATAAACATGATAACCTCGTAGATCCAGGTTTAGGGCACCTACAGTGATAAGCTTAGGATAGGATAGATTACCGTTATTTCTTAACGCACAAAACAAAATAATTGATAATTATAAAAACGGAGATAAGGAAGAAGAAACTCCCAAGGTAGGTAACAACTCAGAAGATGAATGGCTGAAAAAGAATTTATGCGTTGACGAGTCATGTTGCCAAAATCTTCCTTATGTGTCAGCTCTACGAAGATCATTAGACTTCAAGCGATTTGCACAAGAGACGAAGAGCTCCCTCGAGCTCACATGGCCGTAATCACCATTCAAACACTTCACCAATTCCACACGAAAATAACTAAGAACAAAAGGATAGATTGTAGAATCTGAAGTGATAGCGTTAGCAGGATGTGGGCAGAATCAATCAAGATACACCAAATGTTAGATAAAGATGATGGGCCAAGATTCTGATCATCATGAGCTGAATGATCTAAAAGTGCTGGTTCCGAAGACCATAAATCTCTTTCTCCCCTGATCTTCTCTGACAAACTGATGGATCGAATATGTTGTTCTTGTCAGATGAAATCTCTAGATCCCATATCATCTCCTTATTTAATCCCAACTAAAATTCCGAGTCACCAACGTCATTACTGTGGCAAATAAATGGTCCCAGGTGGTGATGGTGGTGATGATGATGAATGTGAACAGTTGGATGAATGGGTGAATGTGGGAGGATATGGTTATGGTTATGGTGGGTGGTGGTGATGGTTTGGGTTTCATGAAAGCACCTTTTTAGTAGTTAATGTTTTGGTGAGGGAAATCAATTGTATAGTTCTAGGATTTGGGGTAGATGTGAAATACATGGGTACCATGGTATACTATGAGATGATCTTTTTGATGAACTGTTACTAGGTAACTAGAAAAGTGATCATCTTTGTATCCTGTTAATCTATCATTTTCCCCACAAAGCAATGATCAAAAGACTTCTAGATGGAATGAATTGTATATGCTCCCCTTGTCATCTCACTATTATACTCAAAGATTCTCCATCCATAGGCATCGGTTCCTGGCTAATAGGCATTTGTACATATATGCAATAGAACATATAAATGCAATCTAATAGACAACTTATTGTGCTCTAGGTCATAGACTCACTGTTTTGCGTTTTAAAGAAAATGTCATTTTTAAACACTTATAAAGTTTCAAAAATTCGGGTTTTGAAAATGCAACAAATTAGTGTATGACTTAGAACACAACGTTGAAATTTTCGATAACCTATTGCAACACAAACATCAGATATGGAAACACTTACATAAGCATATTAGCAGTTAGATCAGGTAGCCAAGTATTAAGATTAACACATATTTTTAAACGAGTTTGAGCATAATACACGTATTGACATACAAACCATGTTATCAGATAAACTTTCAGAAGATCTTATGTATGTGCAAAGGAATACATGTAAGTACCTCAAATGCTCGAAATATGTGATTTAGGCACCTAGGTAGCTTCTAATAGGATTCCATGTTTGTGAGTTAAAGGATGTTTAAAATTTTGAGACCTTTGGTAATGGTTAAATAGATAATGCGATGAAGTTTAAACAAGCGGGAGAACGAAAATTCAAAGGATTTTTACAAAAGACTTTAATAAAGATAAGATTTTGAATTTCAAGTCATTCTGAAAACCATCATTTTTGTTCACAAAAATCTAAGAAACTTTTGGCATCCATTTTGGGGTTTCATCTTCTACTTATTAGTGTTAGTTTTACTTCTTATCCTAAATTAATTACTACTAATACTACGTTAGACACGGGTTGCCTCCCGAGAAGCGCTTGTTTTTGTTTGAGTCATTAGCTTGACTCAAACTCTATTGGCTATGAAATGCAGGTGGCTCCCTTGCATCCGTCTTTAGACACAAGTGGTAATATTGGCACATACCTACAAAATTAAAGCAGTGACTGGGGTATGTCCAATCAGAGAAGGTGGGTCAAAGTAGGTGGTTTGTTTAACTTGAGGTATAACAAGGCTCCTAACTTCTCCTACCCCTTTGGTTTGGGTTTGAAGAGTGGCTTGGTCAAAGAGGTCCTCATCATTCCATGACGTGTAAGTCATTATGTGGTGGAGTGATGGTTTGAAGGACACCTCTGACGCAAAACCAACCTTGCTTCCTATGGTCTCTTGTTTGATGAAAATGTTGTACTCTGGGCATGGAGGTGGGACAATGTCCATTAACGTCACCAATCTTGTAGCAACATTATCATCAAATACTAGGCCGTTTGGCTCTAAGGTAATAGAAGAATCTATTAGATCAGGTAATGAATCATCTAAAGGGATATGTGGGATACAATCAACCACAACTAGTTGTGGGATGTGTTCAACCACGTCGATTATTAATTTGGATGGGTTTTTGTGTAAATCCTTCAGGCCTTGTGAAGCAGAGTTTTTTGTGTAGATCTCCTCTTCCGGGCTCCCCATCTATATTTCTTTGTCTACCTTGTTGTACTCGTCACTACGGCCGTAAGTTTTGAGTGGCATTGGTTCGGAAAGTTCTTCCAGAACGAACTCCTCATTGGTCTTAGACGATGATAGGTAAGAAATGAGTGGTAGTGAAGATTAAAAAGATTGGGTAGGTGTAGGATTTGAAGGAATTTTTCAACCAGACTCATGAGAATGCAAGTTTGTGTTGAATGAGGTAGATGTGGTGTTTGTGTTTCTTTGGCATACTTCATCTAGGTGTTCATCACCACAAAAGCTACATCTACCTTGGAATATATGAATAAGACCTTGCATTTGATCTTTTTGGTACTTGTTGAGTTGCCATTACCCAAGTATTCATAAACGAAAACATCGGAAGAAGGTTTTTAGAATTAAGCTTTAGGTGAGAAGGGAAATTACGAAAAGGTAAATTCTGGATGATATTGATCTTCCAAAAGGATCACTAAAGAACTAAGATAAAAAATTTCCTAAAGTTGGTCGTTGTAATCCCCGGCAGCGGCACCAAAAACTTAATGCATCCCAAACTGTCGGTTTTTATCGCGGCGTGTCGTCGTCGATTGTAGACGCCGGACGGTGACCGAATGAAGCGCACCACGTGGGTAGTTTTATTATATTTTTATTTGCTGGGTACCTAAGTTTACTACGGCTAAGGGAAGTATAGCTGTAAGTATGACCTAGGGTCGTTCTTCAAACTACAACGGGCATAGGAATTTAGGAAGGTTCGTTATCTTTTGTAATTTAGCTGGGGGGGGGGGGGGGGTTTATAATAGTTGGATAGATGGTTGTTTGGGTTTTTATCTAATTAAAACTATTAAAGCATAAAGATAAAGGGGAGCTAGCATTTATGTAACACTTAAGGATAAGGAAGACGTGGTTCACCATGATTTGGGATAGTGTATTACTGGGAATTATAAAGATAATGGGGACATTCCCAGATAAAAGTCAGATAAACTATCAGTGTAAACACTAGTACCCTACATGTTGATATATATCCGTGTGACAATCAGCTTGTTTAGAAATTAGGTTTAGAAATTAGCTTGTGCGACACTAATATGCGACTTTATGTTAAAGTCGCAGACTTGCAATATGCAACTTTAATCTTAAGGTCGCAGCTAAGGTCGCAGGTCTAGATTAGTATAAAACAGCAGCAGCGAACTGTCATTTGTACGTGTGTTTTTGTGTGCTTTTGAACGATTTTATTTTTACACAGAGTTGAGAGAGAGTTGAGAGCTAAATTGTAAAGTATTTCTGTATTCATTTCATATATATCAATACAAGAAATCATTTGATTCAATCTCGTTGTTCATCACACAAATCAATTAAACTCGGATTCCGCACGGTTTAATTGATGATTCGAATTAGATCCAGAGCAGACGGACTAATAAGTGGTATCAGAGCCTATAGGTAATTCGAATTGGTGAATGAATCAAGCTTCAATTTGCAAGAAAAGTCAAAATGGGTATTTGAATGAAAATGATGGTTTAATTCAAATTGAAGGAGTTTGAGATTGAATCTGATCAATTCAACCGATCAAAGTATTCTACTAGTGTTGAGGAACATACAGAAATCAATTACAAGTTTAAATTTCAAGTTTTAATTCAAGCTCAGATTCGGTGAAGACGATGAACAGTAGCCTTTGCGACTTTACGTCCGCGACTTTAACTATAAGGTCGCAATACAGCTTCTGAGACTTAATTTCTGCGATCTTATATTTCTGCGACTTTATTGTGCGACTTTACTCTTAAGTTCGCATAACAGTAAGTTCGCATTTAAAAAAAAAAACAAAAAAAGAAAAAGACTATGCTAGTTTAAGAAAATTTTCATTTTACTCGGGCGAAATTCGAAAAATTTGGAGGGAAAATGTACCCGCAATATCCAAAGTATTTGAAGGCTTTTTTCTATAAAGACTATGCTAGCTGGAAGGAGAAGTTTAAAGAATATATTGAATACATCGATTCAGATTTGTGGACTTCTATTACCAATCAATATGAGGGATCAACATTCATCAATCAAATGTCAGCTGCAGAACAAAAATCTTTTGACAACGACAAGAAAGCGCGTGAAACAATTATCATGTGTGTACCAAAAGATGTGGCACAAGGTGTAATTCCACTTTGCAAATATCAAGATACATCTTATGAATTGTGGGATCACTTGAAGAAAGCTTCGGAAGAAAAGATAAACAGCAAATTCAAAAAGATCCAAGCGTTTGAAATACATGATTTGAAAGTTAAAGTTTCAAATCAACAAATTGAAATCGACAGTTACAAAACTGAAATCAAACTACTACCCAAAGAAAAGGCTCAACCTCAAAGTGAAGTTTTAACCTATCAACGGAAGCTCTCAAATTTTGAAGCATCTTCCTTGAGGTTAGATCAACTGATTCATTCTCAGAAAAAGGATTCGAAATCGAAATCGAAATCGAAAGCTGGTATCGGATATACATCAATACCGATAAAGGATGAGTTTGTTGAAATTGTTCATAAAGTCGAAGAATGTGATGTGCCAACACAACAGATTAACAAATTTGATGTCAAGCCTGAAAATCACATCATCACTAATGAGTATTTTGTGGCTTCTAAACAAGGGAAATTTAAACGCAATGCAAGAAGTGATAAGTTGAAGAAATGTCCAGACAAAGAGATACATGAGAAGCTGATAAAGAAGGAAGAATAGATTAAAGCTTTCCAACTTCAAATACTTAACATGGAAAGTGAACGTGAAGAAATGCGTTCAAAAATTGTTGGACTTGAAAAGCGGATTTTAGAACTCTCTCACTCAACTGAACAACAAGTCAAGGTGACTAAGAAGATTTACTCGACAAAATCTTCTAAACCATGTTAAAAATGGTTTGTGCGAAAAAGATTTCACAGTTTACTAATTATTCTTTGCAAAAGAATAAGAAGTATTCTGAGAAATCACGGAAACCGAAATAATCGGAATCTGGTGAAACAAGATCTTTCATATATTCAAGACAACAAATGTTTGCTCTTGCACCATCACGTCATATGGTGGTGAAATTACAAAAAGATTTTGCTCCTTTCTCCTCAAAAATAATTCTACCAACATCGGTTCCACGAAAAGTTTTTAGATATGAAACATCGCGTTTCAATTTCAAATGGAACTCAATGTCTTTGGATTATATCGATACAACTTACAAATGGCTTTCGAAAAAGGAGAGTCCCATTGGCATCGTGCTCAAATGGGTTCCTAAAATTGTTGCCTGAATTAGAGGATCAATGGGAGAAAAGGTAGAAGAAAAGAAAAAGAAGAATTCTGCTGTTCAGGGGGAGTAATTATGAAATTTGGTGAACAGGCAGATTCTTATTTTTGAAGGGTCGCAACTTTCAAAAGAAAAAGTTGTTGGTACTTGTGATAAATAAATGGAAGACAACTCTCTCTCATTAAAATTGAAGATTACTCGGATTAATCAAGGTTCAAGATTACTCAGATTAATCAAGGTTGAAGATTACTCTCTCATCAAAGCTGAGGATGAAGATTGCTCTAAGCTCTCATCAAAGCTAAGGATGAAGATTACTCTAAGATTACTCTCTCATCTAGCTAAGATTGAAGATTAATCAAGATTAAAAGATTTCTACAAGCTGCATTAACACCCGAGGCTTCCTACTTTTATTGGATTTCTGTTTGAAAGCTGCATTAACAGCCTCAATACGATTACGAACTTGTTCATGCAACTTCATCATAGATTTCAGCTTAGCATCAGCATCCTTTGAACCAACTCCTCCTTTGGCAATGGGATCAAATCTAATGGCAGGTAGGGATTAATTCCATAAACGACTTCAAACGGAGAATGACCAGTAGCATAAGTGGGAGAACGATTATAAGCAAATTCAGCATGAGCGAGCTTAACATCCCAATCTTTTTTAGTCTTGCTCACCAAACCCCGTAACAACGTCCCCAAGGTCCTATTTGTAACTTCAGTTTGGCCATCCGATTGAGGATGATGTGATGTGCTAAACAACAACTTGGTTCCCACCTTCCTCCACAAAGTATTCCAGAAATAACTCAAAAACTTGGAATCCCGATCAGAAACAATGGTTTTGGGGATCCCATGCAAACGTACAATCTCCCGGTAATATAAATCAGCCACATTACTAACATCATCAGTTTTGTGACAAGTGACAAAGTGAGCCATCTTGGAAAACCTGTCAACAACAACCATAATAGCATCCTTACCCCTTTGAGTGCGAGGTAAAGCTACAATAAAATCCATGGACACATCTTCCCAAGGACGAACTGGAACTGGTAAACGCGAGTACAAACCAGGTTTGAACGAACTTTTAGCCATATGACATGTCACACACTTACCCACAATGTTAGTTACATCCCCTAACATCTTTGGCCAAAAGAAATGCTCTTTCAACACTTCCAAAGTCTTGACCACCCCAAAATGGCCAGCCAACCCACCACCATGTGCTTTACGTATCAACAATTCACGAACAGTATGTTTTGGGACACAAAGCCGGTTCCCCTTGAAGAGAAAACCATTTTGCACCGAAAACTCCCCTTGGGCACCCTTAATACATTTCCCAAACAATTCACCAAAATCAACATCATCACCATAGTAATCTTTTAAAGTTTCAAAGCCCAACAAACGAACATCAAGTGTAGCAAGTAAAGCATAACGACGTGAAAGTGCATCAGCCACCACATTACTTTTACCATCCTTATATTTTGATGAAAAATGAAAGGATTGCAAAAACTCTACCTACTTAGCATGCCTTGGATTCAACTTTTGCTGCCCATTAATATACTTCAAGGATTTATGATCTGAATGCAAAATGAAATGATTCGCACGCAAATAATGACTCCAATGATCCAATGCCCTAACAATGGCATAAAATCCTTTGTCATAAGTACAATATTTCAAACGAGCACCTCCTAATTTCTCCGAAAAGTAAGCAATGGGACGTTTGGCTTGAATCAGAACAGCACCAATACCTACCCCACTTGCATCACACTCAACTTCAAAGGTGTGACAACCGTCAAAAATCTCAGGTCAATAACACCCTTAAATTCCTAGTCTATCTAATTACGTTTACAGCACTCTAAAATCCTAGTGAAAAGTCTAGGTTACGACTCCTTAAGTACCGAAACCGTGAACTACCGAAATCACGTAACGTTTTAGGAGATTGCTTAGCGGACCTTAAGACCTTAAACGACATTAAATTAGGTTACAAAGTGCCAAAGAAAACAAATGAAATTAAATTTCATAAGTCATCACAAAATATTTATCATATCAAAAAAAAAAAAATCGAAATTTAACTGGAAATTGCGTAACTCGGTAACACGATTGGAAATCAGTTTATTAACTCGCGAATGTCAATCGTGATCGAATCAAATACATTTTGATGAATGTTATAAACTTATAAAATAAAGTTTCATGACTCACACTTTAACCACAAAAATCAGAAATTAACCGAAATTTCCTAACTCGGCAAACGCGACCCGAATCGAATAAACGAAACTCGAATCCGACAAACTAATACTTGAATATCCATTAGAAACAATCTAAAATACAATTTGAAGTATTTTAGAATTTTAGAACATCAATTTTTATTACCCAAATATTAAGCATTAAAACAACACAATTTAAAGTCGTGAAAATGTACAAGACTTGTGCAATTTTATTACAAATAAATACTATAACTAAAATACATTTTATATTGACAAAAAAATAAGTTAAAAACCCCATTTTATTGTTCAAAAACCGGACCTCAACCTCCCCCACTCATATCTCTTCCTTTTCTTACAAAACTCCACTCACTCTACATGCAAAAAGCCTTCTACACTTACACACTCCTTCACTTTCATCATTTCTCTCATTTCCACTTTCAAAAACACACACAATTCTCTCTAAACACACACTAAACTCCAGCAACTTATCATCCTTAAATCATCTCTTTGAAGGTGTTCATACACCTAAACCAACATTCAAAGGTATGAACACCATCTTTAACTTCCATTCTTGCATTTTCATACTTTGAATCTTGTAAAAACATGATTTTTATGCCTTTTTCCATGGCTAAAAATCTCATGCAAGTTTTGATGGTTTGTAGGTTCCCTTACACTTGTTTAAGTGTTAAAACAAAAGGGCAACCTATGATCAAACCGAAAATCAAACCGAAAAGTCGACTCTTTGATGTTATAGAGTTTATTTACATGTTCTTGCTAGAATAAATGGTTAAAATGTTAAAATATGTTTATGTTTCTGTAAAACACATGTTCATGCATAAAAGTCAAGACTTCAATCTTTGGATGAGGTCTAAAAATCGTTTGGTAGTGAAATCACACCAAAAAGATCACTTTGTCATGCATGTAATCTGTCCAGATTTTGACCTCACTTGAAACGACCATAACTCAGTGAATAATGGTCCAAAAATCTTGATTTTTCTTCTACAATTTAGCTTAATGTCTTACCTTTAAAACCCCACTAGTCTCACTCAAGTCCATTGAGTTTAAGACCTCCAAATGTATCACACAAAACTGATGCGCCAACAGTAACTTTTCTATGAACACCTTGTTGTGATACTTGTTCATGGGTCTTAAGGTGTCCTATAAATCTAAGAAAAATTAATTTAGACTCCTAACATGTATATCTCAGTAGTATAAAAAGATAAGAATTTATTGTGTTGATTATGTATTTTTAGAAAATGCATGAACACCATGCATAATCTTAGACTTGTAAAAGTGTGAAAAATTGTGTTGTGATGAATATAAAATACAAAAATAATAGATAAAACGTGTTAAAAATTTGAGGGTGATTTTTCTCAGTATATATACCTTGAAAAGAACCTTGAAAATAAAAATGAGAATTTTTGGGAAAACTTAAGTAATTTTCTTGGTTTAATACCAATAAAGTCTCTAAAAGGGGAAAATATTCGTGAAAAATACTTTTTGACAGCAGAAAAATATGGGAAAATTTCTGTGTCATTTTCCACATAAAAATATGGGATTTTTACCGAAAAATTTCGTAAATCGGTAATCACAACTAGGAATCAGTAAATTAATTCGCGAAAATCATTTATAATTAAAACAAATACATCATGATAAATATTATGAACTTATGAATATAAAGTTTCATAACTCCAATTAAATCGCAAAGAAATCGTAATTAAACTCTTATACACTCACAAAACATGTACAAATTAAATATGTAACATTTAAACCTTTAATTACTTAACATTTAAAATAAAAATTTTTTTTTTTTTCTTTTACTCTCTCCCCCCCCCCCCCCCCCCCAAAAAAAACGGCCAGCCACCCCACCCCCCCCCCCCTCTTGACCAGTAACAACCTCCACTAACTCTTTTGATTCCATGCAAAAGCTTATACACTCCCACACTCTTTCCCTTAATCATTTCCTTCATTTTCACTTTCAAAAACACATACAAACACTCTCTTCACACACTAAACTCCAGATTTTTCCAGCCCCATATCATCCTAAAATCATCACATTAAAGAGTTCTTGCACCAAGAACACAAAATCAAAGGTAAAACCCACCATCTCTAACTTCATTTCTTCATTTTCTTACTTTAATTCTTCAAAATACGTGGATTTTATGCCTATTTCATGACTATAATCCACATAAGGTGTTTTATGTTTGTATGTTGTTTCTTACACTTGTTTAAGTGTTAAAACAAAAGAACAACCCATGATCAAACTGGAGTCAAGTCGAAAAATCGTCTTTTGATGTTTAAGTGCTTGCATGCACCATTTTTTTTTGTATCTAAATCTTATTTTATGCTAATATATAGTTTTGTTTATGTAAAAATATATATTCATACATATAAGACAAGGCCTCCATCATTGGATGAGGTCTAAAAATCGTGGGTAGTGGAAACACACCGAAAAGATTTCTATTGTCTTATATGTAATCTGTCCAGAATTTGACCTCACTTGAAACGACCATAACTCAGTGAATAATGGTTCAAAAATCTTGATTTTTCTTCTAGAATTTAGCTTAATGTCTTACCTTTAAAAACCCACTGGTCTCACTCAAATCCATTGAGTTTAAGACCTCCAAATGTATCACACAAAACTGATGCGCCAACAGTAACTTTTCTGTGAACACCTTGTTGTGATACTTGTTCATGGGTCTTAAGGTGTCCTATAAATCTAAGAAAAATTAATTTAGACTCCTAACATGTATATCTCAGTGGTATAAAAAGATAGGAATTTATTGTGTTGATTAAGTATTTTTAGAAAATGCATGAACACCATGCATAATCTTAGTCTTGTAAAAGTGTGAAGAATTGTGTTGTGATGAATGTAAAATACAAAAATAATAGATAAAACGTGTTAAAAATTTGAGGGTGATTTTTCTCAGTATCTATATCTTGAAAAGAACCTTGAAAATAAAAATGAGAATTTTTAGGAAAACTTAAGTAATTTTCTTGGTTTAATACAAATAAAGTCTCTATAAAGGAAAAATATTCGTGAAAAATACTTTTTGACATCAGAAAAATATGGAAAATTACTGTGTCATTTTCTACATAAAGTGACACTATCCTCAAAATTTAACACTCATTGGAATTGTTTTGATGTGTTTTCCGATGTACGATTTGTTAAAACACATACGATTGGGAACCAATTCTCGAGTGCCCAAAATGGCATGGAAGTTTTACACAAACTTTGAAATGAGTTAAAACTGATCTAGTAAAAATTTCAGAATTTTTCAAGAATAATTACTATTTTTCTCATATTTATCCCACTCTTTTGGTCAATAAATGATTAAAAATAATCTGTAAATCTAAAAATTCCCAAATTTTCACAGAAAATTTGTGAATCATATTCCATGTTGTATACCAAGTTTTGGTAATTTTTGGAATCTTTTTTTCAAGTGTTTCCATTATTTTAATCACAACCCGAGTAATTACCGGCAACAACAAATCAAACTATAACGGCATTTTGTAACACAAGCGACTAGCTAAGCAATCTTAACAAACCATATTAGTCAAAAATCTAATTAGGAACCTTGTATTCGTAGGTCTTGGATAGGAGTCACTCTTGGTCGAATCGCGCTTTACATCCATTTCCGTACGCTTACTAACGATTGTGAGTACTCAGCCCCTATTTTTAACGCTTTATTAAATATTTTGGGGTGATTTATATACTTGAAAATGATATGTTTTATGATGCACTTGATTTACAAATGCCATGATATGATTATTGTGCTATGCTATGCTAAATTTCAAAACAATGTCGTGAATGCTTATCGATGTTACATGATTATATGCTTGATTTCTATCGTATCTAAAGTCCCCGGTATATTCACACGACCATTAACTCTATATGAGCCAAATGATGCATATGAATAGTACTATTTGGGAGGGAGACCACCTCCCCACTCACGCGGCCACGTGAGTGCATCACATCATCCTAAATGCCAACGATATGGCATCTCTCTTTGGGGCAAAGGTTTATCGGTTGTAGGTTTGGTTGTGGACTCAAGCATAATTTAATCATCGATTTCATAAACAAAAATATAATAGCATAGTGATTCATAAACATCTATCAACGAATGATGTTTCGATATGAAAATAACGTTTCTTTAAAACTATAAACCTGTGACACGAGCTCTACAATGGCGTTGTGATGCGAAATAAATTCTCTTTAAAAATATAAACATTACGATTTGAGCCTTGCCATGACATTGTCATTTGAAACTTCACTTCTTTAGAAATCATACAATTATAACCGGAGCTTTTAAATTATAAATCATCGTGATCTTGACAATTATAGACGTAGTTTCAAAGTAACGCTTCGTTTTCTCATGATAATCGATAGAATAACCCGCCTAAAATATGAACGTTTTGATATTAATATGACAAATTCATTATCTCTAAGAACCCGACTTGAACTTATTAAATGTTAACAAATGAGTCTTATATTCATAACTTGAAATTAGTAAACACTAAATCCGGAGTTTTATCAATATGATTTGAACGTTTCTTTTAAAATATGAGTATGGCGTTATAAATGAATTACGACCTATAATTGAATTTCCAAAAGGAATCATTTCTAAATGAGTATCGTTTTTAAATAAACTTCATCTGCAAATAAAACACCGGTTCATGAATAGATCTAACCTTCAAATAAATATCGCTCTCAAATAAGCCTTCTCTTAACAAATCACTTTTATAATTACCCTTGCGATAGTATTTGTCTATCATCAAGAACTGATTTTTATTAGGTATCGAATAATCATCTTCGTCCTATGAGCTCGACACTAAACAAACTATCTTTGTAAACTAATCACGTATAACGTGTAACGTTTAACCAAACTTCATAAACTTTTAAAGAGGGTCTATCATTACACAAAACCTGGGTACTCACCAACTATGTTTCATAGTTGACCTGTATTTTACATGCTTTTCAGGAATTAGTCACAATCTATCAATTGAAGCTAAACCGACTATTTGATCTATGCTGCATTAGCGTACGGAATTCGTATCTTTTGGGATGTAATAGCATGTTTAGGCTATTTACTTTTGTGCTGTAAACGCTTGTAAGACTTTATGTAATGTATTAATTGTAGACCGATGAACGGTGATCTTTTGTAATTTTCGATTTATGAAATCATTGTACTGTTACATCTCGTGTTTCCGCTTTAGCGGGGTGTGACAGATCCAGAGCATACGGACTAATACTACAAATTTAGTCAGGTTTCTAAATTGGTATGTCACTGAGTACTAGGCTATCATGAGTCTGATCAGATCAGGCTGTTCGACCCCCAACATTGTCCGATGAGGACTAGTGACCCATCTCGGATAGATATACTGGGTGCATGAATAAGGTAACATATTGTTTATAATATCTGACATTTTTTAACACCCAAGTCTACTTGATTTTATTAGGGCATGTGCTAATTGTTTACTATGTATGCTAAACTATCAGTTATGTAGAGTTAAGTGGTTTAGGCATCTTAGGCTACTGTTGAATATTTGCTTACATTTCTAAACTCCATTTCAAACGTTTAAAAGCTCAACTACTTCTGTCATGGGCTAGACCCTCCTTTGCAATCAGTTGTTCATCCCTAAACCTACTTACGATGAATCTAACGTTTACCGGTATATTCATAGATTTCGTGTTCAGACCATGTATAAGGCTAACCCCTTGGTAATTCCCGGCGTACTATACCTACGACATTTCCATGGCATCCACGACTGTACTACACTCAAGGGTGTTTCCATCGCTATACCATGTACTTAATCGATTACAGTATTTTCGTTGTTTCATACAATAACACATATAACTACCTACCGTAATTTAGACTTAAAGATTCTAATACTAAAGTGGTAGCCACATGAAAAACTGGAAAGGGTAATCCATAAATTAAGTCTAGTACATGATGAGTTTAGCTAAATACATAGCACAACAATTCCCAATTATATAGTTTAGAAGATTAATTTAACATCATCCCTAATTACAACTATCTAAATCATGTCAAACATACAAGCAACTACTCACAAATCATGGCAATAAGCATTTCTAATATTAATAAATCACAAAAATCAAACAAGAACATTATGACGAATTAATAATAGAAAGGATAGATATTACCCATAATAAATGTGAGCAGAATAACAACTTGTATTTCTTCTGAATAATATCCCAAGCATTACAATGCTAGCTCCTACTAATTACTATTACATAGCTAATCTCATACTTAACTCTCCCTAAATTAGCTAATTAAACTAATCTAGAGAGAAAAAGTAGAGAGAGAAACAACTAACTAAGTATGTGTAAGTAGTGTGTGTTTGAGGGTGTAAAGGTGTGTTGAAATGAGGAGATTGAGGGTGGTATTTATAGGCTAAGGCATGCCCAAAATACACCCAATCTTCATCATACCCGTATGGGGGTGTAATATAAAAATCCAATCTTGCACTAAAATTCGACACCCTACATTGACACCTTTCCGAGCTTGGGTGTATTCACAAGACCAAATCAGGAGGGTTTAATACGCCCTCCTGAGAGGCCGTATACGCCCTCCAAGGCCGTATACCCCCTCAGGTGTGGTGGTGTGCCGCCTCGTGCGATCTTCTTTCTTCGTTTGGCCATATCTTCTTCGTTACACGTCCGTTTTGCGCGATTCTTTCGCCCACATTCTCGTAATTACCTGAGGAAAATTATGAGACTAATTAAGAATAATTTCTCATTTTATAGAATAAGGATAATTTTGAGGGTGGTGAACCGAGCATCGAGAATTTTTCCTTGTTTTGCCCGTTATTTAGTCGTTTTCATTGATTTTTAACGCATCGTCATTATTCCAACCCTTTTTATGAATTTAAGTATTTAATGGTTTAAATTAAGTGTTTTCATAAAGATTAAGGTTGATATCGGTGGAATAATGTACGTAAAAACATGACTTTTTACTCATCAACTTGCATACCAATCATGGACACAAGTTCCTGAAAGCGAAAAATTATCATCATTGGAATACCATAAACCTAGTGTTGGTTTTTTGCTTTGAGATAACTAAAAATTCTTTGCACAGCTTTAAGATGAAAAATCTTTGGACGAGCTTGATATCTTGAACAAATTGATACATCGAACATTATATCCGGTCTAGATGCAGTAAGATACATCAATGAACCGATTATCGAACGATATTCGTGTTGATCAGTATCTTCTTCTTCGAGTGAAGGTCCTAATTTGTGATTCACATCTATGGGAGTACCAACAATTTTACAATCGAGCATTTTGAATCGAATCAAAATGTCTTTAACATATTTCGATTGATGGATAAAAATGCCATTCTCAGTTTGTTTAACTTGTAAACCTAAAAAGAAGTTCAATTCTCCCATATAGCTCATCTCAAATTTTGACTTCATAATTTTCTCGAAATCTTTACAGAGGTTATCATTTGTTGATCCGAAGATAATATCATCCACATAAATTTGAACAAGCAACAAATCATCGTTAGATTTCTTGATGAAAAGAGTACTGTCAATTTGTCCTCTGGTAAAACCATTTAGAAGCAAGTGTTGAGACAATGTCTCGTACCATGCCCTAGTTGCTTGGTGAAGACCATACAAAGCTTTGTCAAGCTTGTAAACATAATCCGGAAATTGATGATCCTCAAAACTAGGAGGCAGACATACATAAACTTCTTCATGAAACTTTCCATATAAAAATGCACTTTTCACATCCAGTTGATACACTTTGAATTTCTTAAATGAAGCATAAGCAAGAAATAGACGAATAGATTCAAGACGTGCAACTGGAGCAAAGACTTCATCATAGTCTAGTCCTTCAATTTGAGTAAATCCCTGCACGACCAATCTAGCTTTGTTACGAACAATTACTCAACGATCATCTTTCTTTGCTCTAAAAACCCAGCGAGTACCAATGGAATGAACTCCCTTTGGTAACTTTACAAGTTTCCAAACTTGCATTTTTACAAATTCTTGTAGCTCTTCTTGCATGGCTTCCACCCACGAAAGATCTTGTAATCCCATTTTCATGTTTTTCAGCTCAATTTGTGATAAGAAACACGACTCCATTTGAGCCATCAAACCATCTTGAGTTTGTTGAACTTGATGTCGAGTTTGCACACCTTCTTGTATATTTCCAATGATGTTTTCTAAAGATTGTTTTGAATGAATCCTAAGATTAGGAAGATTTGGAACATCTTCAGTTACAACTGTAGAATCAATGTTTTTATTAAAGTTTCTTCATTCATACAATTGTGATCAACATGATTGCTTGCATCACGAATTTTCCAATTCAGATAGAGTTTCCTGAAAGTCTTCATCATTTGGCAGTGGTTCTTCAAAGATGTCATATGTAGAAGTCGGAACATAAGCAGAAGTGGAGGCTATATCATTTGAATTTTGATTGGAATTATGATTATGATATATATCCCCCTCATAAATCATACCAACCATATCATCAATAACCTCAGGAAGAATGTTGAATGATATAAACAGAAAATCATTATCAAACATCCATTCAGGACCCTTTCTAGATAGTGAACTAATGTGTCGAAGACATTCAACCTCATAGTGTTCCTCTATTCTCCTAGTTACTTTATTGTAAACACGTTTGTTTGGTGAATTTACAGAATATCTAAGAAAGTATCCATCACTGGGATTTTCACCAAATTTTGAGATTCTATATTTAGTGTTCAATATAGTAAAAGGACATCCAAACGGTTCTCAAAATTTTAGATCTGGTTTTCGATTATTTAACAATTCATAACATGTTTTATGCTGCTTTTTAACCGTTAACACTCTATTAAGTACATAACATGCTGTGTTGACTGCTACTACCAAGAAAGTAATGGGCAGATTTGAGTATGAAAACAATGTCCTAGCAGCCTCAATTAGGGTTTGATTCTTCCTTTCTGCAACCCCATTTTGTTGAGGGGTTCTCGGAGCGCTAAACTGATGATGGATACCATTTTGTAAACAAAAAAGTTCCAAATTATGATTTTTAAACTCCGTTCCATCACTTCTAAGCATTTTGATTTTTAATTTGCAAAGATTTTCCAATTTTAAAAATAGAAATTTTAAAATTTCAGGTGTTTCATCTTTGGAATTAAGAAAATATACCCAAGAAGACCTTGAAAAATCGTCAATGAAAACTAGACAATAAGATTTTCCTCCTAAACTTAACATTGACTGGACCAAAAAGATCCATGTGTAAAAGTTCAAGCTGTTGTTGAATTGAATTTATCAATTTTGACTTGTGAGACTTCTTTTTACAAGAAAGACAATGATCAATTTTGGAGAAGGACTAATTGGGAACACCTTCCACAAGATTATGTTTTACCAAAAAGTTCATCTTGCGGAAGTGAATGTGCCCCATTCGCATATGCCACATAAGAGAGTCTCTTTTTGATACTTTTGTGAGAAGGCAAGACAAATCAGGAGAAGACGAAGAGACAGTCCGCATGTCGAGAGTATAGATATCTTTTCGCCTTGGAGCTTTCATTAAGATCCATTCCTTAGGAATGACAAACCCCGGTTTGAGAATCAAACATTCGACATCATTAAAAACTGTTGTGTATTTCTTATCACAGACTTGGGAAACACTGAGCAAGTTGTGCTGCAACTATTCACAGTAATTGACTTTTTCAAAACTGATTGATTCATTTGAAACGGTTCCTTCTTTTGAGATCATTCCACCTTTATCTCTAGCAGATGAAACATATCCTCCATTAATTGATTTGACATCAGTTAGGAGAGACAAGTTTCCAGTCATGTGCCTGGAACAACCGCTATCCAAAAATTAGATATTTTCTTGACTTTTGCTTGACTATTCCAGCACAACGTAAAGAACGAATTAGTTTAAAAGGGAGACCCAAGCCTTAATGGCCTTGGGTCGTCCATTATCATCGACTGTGATTACGTCAACTATTTTTGAATGATTTCAAAAATTTGTGGGAATAGTTGACGTATCAGTTTTAGGAATAATAGATTCCTTTGTCGAATTCGTTACTTTCCAAACCTTTTCCTGTTTGAAAGTCCGTTTGTTTTAAATGTTGTGTTTTTGAGTGTTCACAACATTAACTTGTTTCTTAACAAAGTTTGAAGAATAAGACGATGTTTTAGAATCATTTCGTTGAAATTGCTTCTTTCGTTCATGTTTCTTAACAACTTTTGTTTTTGAAACAACAAACAGTCTCGAATAATATGACCTTGATGACCACAATAATAACAAGAGCTATATTCAATATATGCATGTGATCTCTGGATCTTATTATTTGTACAACACAGATTTTGTATATTTGGAAGTTGATGAATTTGTTTGAGAATCTCTTTTCAAAATCCTAACTTCTTTGATTTGATTATTTGAAGATTGAGGTTGTGATTTTGAAATCTTTTTGGTCTTTTTGGTTTTCTCAAGTAAAGAATCCTTTATCAATGTTTCTTTCTCATCCTTAAGTTTCGATTTTCCTTTGAGAAAAACCTTTTGATATTCATTAGTAATAATGAAATTCTCAGAATCAACCTCAGTTATGTCAGCCATAAAAGCTTGGTTGTGTGCATAAGCCGCTTCATCAAGATGAGCACTCCAATCATAGTGCTCATCATTTGTGGTAACCAAGGCTTTTTGTTGATTGTTATCCTTTGGTTGAGCAGGCTTTGGAATAATAGGTTTTGTAAATCCAGAAGCCGGTTGCTTAGCCTTCTCACACTCTTTTGCAAAATGACCATAATTTTGGCAATTATAACACCGAACTTTACTTTTATCAAATCACAGTCCAGCTTTGGTGTTCCCAATGCTAGTACGACCTGTTCTTTGAAGAAATGTCTTTGCACGGCGGGTAAGCATTGCCATATTCCATTTTATGTCCATTTCCTCAAGGTCATCTAGGTGAATTTGATCGTAGTCTTCGTCGGTTATGTCAAGAGTTGAGGTTCTGCCAGCAATGAAACTTTCATATGATGAAAGAAAAGCTGTGAAGATTGTAGCATGATCTTCCGTTAGCTTTGAAGGTTTTGGAGATTGAGTTGATGGAATTGAAGCAGAAAACTGTGATGAGTTTGAACAATTTGTGCAATTTATACAGGAGTTTAACTGGGAGGGTTCTGTTGATAAATCTTTTCCAGATAATAGTGCAATTCCTCCTGTTGCATTCTTGTTGGATACATCACTATAAAGACTGGGATCTTGAACCTGAACCTTGCCTGTAGCTTTCCTTTTCATGTTCATCTCATATGCCTGTAATTTTCCGATCAAATCTTCAAGAGACCATGTAGGCATGTTTTCATTTTCTTCCATCAACATGACACGATTATCCCATTTGGATGGAAGACAGTTCAACAATTTCTTATTGATCTTGTAGGTCTTGTATTCTATCTGGATCAGATCACAATCACAATTGTCTGAGTGCGGAATCCTACAAACAATTGAGTAATACGTATAGAAATTGAACGAGTGATGTAAATAACGGTTTTCTTTTATTATCAATCGATTGAATCAGTACAGGAATGATTACAATTGAAATGACAATAGTTTCTCTGAAATGTATATATTCTGTTCTATTTAAATGAAGAGCAAAGTCAGCCTATTTATAGACAATATACGCGACACTAATTAACTATGCGACACTAACTATAAAATCGCATATGCGACACTAAACATAAGTTCGCTAAGTAAAGTCGCATAAACAGAAATTCTGATTTCTAAGTCTTTGATCAAGTTGCTGACACTGTACATGTATCAACAGATCTCTATCTTCAGATATTCCACACCCAATTAACTTAGTTCACAAACCAGTTGAGAAAATCTTTAAATAAGGTCTTCAAAAGATTCATTTGGTAGTTGATCAAATAGATCAAACTGTCTTTTGAGTAGATCTTTCCTGCTTTGTTTCAACTAGTCGTTCCCTCCAAATCTCTTGGCAAGTGCTTCCCATAGTTTAAAAGTTGTTTCTTTGGGCAAACACATTGTTATAGCAGCTTATGCTTTTCTTTCTTTATCGTTTCTTTTCTTTCCTTTGTTGTCATTTGTCTGACAGTCTTAATTGGAGAATCTTCCCTAAAACTACCGTCTACTTTTGGTCTTATATAGCGTTCAGTGATAGGAATCCAAAGATCCAAATCATTAAATGCTATAAAGGACTCAAAACGATTTTTCCAACTAGAATATTCATTACTACTTAAAAATCTATGCGGTTTATTAGGTGTACCAATTTCGTTGTCAAATTTTAACATTGTTGTCATATTTGAATAAGCCATTTTAGTTAATTGTAACTCAAAAAGTTTTTCTTCTAAAAATCGGTTTTGCGATAGTTTTGTTTGTCGCAGAAATAACAAGTTGTGACAATTAGTGACTGTCGCAAAAGAAACACAAACCAATTATGCGCAGTATTCAATTCTGTCGCAGGTCAAATTTTTGTCACAGATTATCTTTTGTCGCAAAATTGATTTTGTTTGAAATCAATTCTGAATCAAAACGATTTCAAAACAAACACTCTTTTTCTTTTATGTTATTAATCCAAAACGTAATTGCGACAAAAACGAGAATTGCGACAAATCAGTGATTGTCGCAGGTGATCAAATTTTCACAGTAATGAGTTTTAACAATCAAATTCACAGATATTGAATACGATTACCGAATGATTGTTGATAATGATGAACACGAGATTCAAAATTCAGAGAATTCGATCACAGAAGCTTGAGAACTGCACTATCTGTACATGTCCGAATGTTTCGTCATTTTGACCAATTTTCACAATCAACTTCACACGTAATTGAACACTTTCACTGGATCAAATCCTAATTCGAAGATCAACGAGGCTATCTATGAACTTATACTACTCAGAAAACATGCTTAATTCAATCAAGCTCAAGTCCGTACATGTCCGTCACTATGAACATATATGTGATGTTTGAATACAATTACAAAACTCTTAATCAACTGTGAAATACTTTGTGATTGTGACTAATTCATCAATTAAACATATCAGAAAGCTTAATCAATCAGAATCTCAATCAAATTCTTAAAAGCTTATTTTCTGACTAATACCGATCACTGTCAATTCTCAAATTCAATGTGTATTTGATTGTACAACCTTGGATAAACACTTATTGGCTCTGAAACCACATGTAGGAACCTGTATAGGATCTCAATACAATCTATTGAATAAGAATTGAGCGGAAATCGAATCTCTCAAAGTAATATGCATACGTATGAACTAATCATGATAATCAAATCACAATTTTCAATCTGAATAGTTAGTTACAAATGAATGCTATTATGTTCTATTTATAAGCTACGAAACCTGCGACAATTTTCAATCCTGCGACAGTCGGTAACTGTCGCATGTAGTTAATAGAAACTGTCGCAGACAGTGATTGTCGCATATGCGACAATCATCAATTGTCGCAGATTTTTACAAAAATATTCTAACTTCTATTTATCTATACAAGATGTCTATCATTCTGGCTTCTTGCACCAACATTTTTTTAATGGACACTTACTTCAAAGATGTCTATATTGCTCAGCCTGAAAGTTTTGTCAATCTGAAGTATCTTAATAATGTATGCAAGCTTACAAGTTCCATTTATGGATTAAAGCAAGCATCTCGTAGCTAGACTATACGTTTTGATGAGAAAATCAAAGAGTTTGGTTTTACCAAAAGCCAAGATGTGTCATGTCTTTACAAAAGGGCTAGTGGGGAGTGTAGTAATATTCCTAGTCTTGTATGTGAATGACATACTACTCACTGGAAACGACATTATGACTTTGCGAGGCATTAAGTCTTGGCTTAAGAAGTGTTTCTACATGAAAGACTTAGGAGAAGCCGCATATATTCTTGGAATACAGATATATAGAGATAGATCTAGGTGAATTGTTTGGCTTACGTCAAAGTGCGTATATTGACAAGATCCTGAAGATGTTCAATATGAAAGACTCTAAGAGAGGCTTCTTGCCAATACCACATGGCACGAACTTTAACAAGTCTCAAGGTCCTAGCACAAAGGTTGAGCTAGAAAGAATGATTGGTATTCCATATTGTCACACCCCGCCAAGGCGGATTATCGTGGGTTGCAACTTTCACGGATCATTGTCACCGATTACATTGAACAACCTCTAAATGAGTCGTTTGAAAATACCATTACGAATTACATTGATATAAAAACATTTCAATTACAACCAAAACAAGTTTTATCCAAGAGTATCGATATATAACATCAAGGATTCAAGTACACGTTCATAGTAGTAATGGTATGCAGGAAAAACTTTGACATAATGATGGCAAACTTGATACTCCAATAAAGATGCACCCAAAAGAAATCCCCTACTAAAGCAACTTAAGGACCTGAGAATAACATGCTAAAATGAGTCAACATAAAGTTGGTGAGTTCATAGGTTTATCAATCTTAAACAGTTTAGTGGACCACAAGATTTCAGTGATAATTGCACATCTATAAATATCATAAAAAGTATACAGACCTGAGCTCCTGAATACCGAAACGTTAACAAATAGTTGTTGATGGTAGTGCTCAATTCCAAAACACTATGGATCAAATAATTATGCACCCATTTGACGTACCAGTCAAGTCAGGGATTCTAACCCGGTGGGGGTGTCAACCCTATAGATCTATTCACAATATTCGTGTTTAAGTCCATAACTAACGGCTCAAGATTATTATGCAAGGGAACTAGATTATTTGGACAAACAAAGTACAATATACACCCCCCACACTTAAGTGTTGCATTGCCCTCAATGCAAGAACATCAAAGATAAGCAGTATATAAAAGGTGGAAGTAAAAGGGAACGAGTACTTCCCCAAGGGCATTAGCCGAAGAGATGTATGCAAGCTCATAATGATTGTATCCATCAGAGTTGCATCCTTGATTCGTCCGATACCTGGGTTTTTTTTTCTTTTCTTTTTAACAACTTTACATTTTACAAGTGCTTTGGGATTAACGAGTCTTAAGCTTGACTCAACCCTAAATGTTATTTTTTTGTAGGGTTAACCTCCCCCACACTTAGCTCATTGTGAGAGCTATGTGTGGACCGCGTTCCTTTGATCAACGCGGTTAACCAATCATTTATCCCACAGGAAGCCTCGGTGACCTCCAACAATTTTTGATTTTGCCTCTTGGATAGGTATTTCACTGTCCGTTTCCCTTGTGTAACATCTTCTCTAACAGCCGCCTCGCGTATCCGATTATACTTTTTTTTTCATGGATTTTGCGAAGGCAACGTCGCCAGGCTTCGTAGCCTGATTCTCTTCCTTCGGGCAAAGCAGTCTCGATATCCTTCACATTCGGACTCTCTGTATGTATAGCATAAACGGTTTCGGTAGCTGTCGGGCCAATCAGGTTAGCATAGAAAGTCGCCTCTGCCTCATCAACTCGAATGGTGAGTTTTCCACCCTTCACATCAACTAAAGCACTAGCGGTGGCAAGGAATGGTCTTCCTAGAATGGGAGGGGTATGTGGGTCCTCTTCGTCTATTATGACAAAATCTACCGGGAAGAGGAGGTGCTCAACTTTCACGAGCACATTCTCCACAATACCACGCGGGTAAGTAATGGACCCATCACCTAGCCGAAGGTTAATGTTGAGCTTCTTTGGCTCACCTAGGCTGAGCCTAGCATACATGGTGTAAGGCATGATGCTAATACTCGCCTTAGGTCGGCTTGGGCTTTCTGGATGGGTTGGTTACCAAGTTGACAAGGAATGAGAAAACCACCCGGATCTTGCAATTTGGGTGGTAGTTTTCCCGTTAATAAAGTCGCTCACTCACCATATAAGGTAATGGCGGATAGCCCGTCGAACTTCTTCTTAGATGTAAAAAGCTCTTTCGAAAATTTCACATATTTCGGCATATGTGAAAGGGCGTCCACAAATGGTATATTAATATAGAGAGTTCTCAACATGTCGAAAACTGTCCATACTTCTCTTGGACGGTGATGCAGAGAAAGGGTTGTGGATATGGAATTGTAGGTTTATACTCCCTCACCAAAGGTTTAGCTTGTGTGATAGGCTCGGGAGTACGGGTGGTTTTAGAGCCAACCCTTCTGTTATCAGAAACTGTGAACAGGGCGGCGTTCACAGGTTTATTCCGAGGGTTCACCTTGGTGTCACTCGATAATGCTCCCGACTGCCGATTAGATAACATCTTAGAGATGTTACCAACTTGCTGATTGGAAGGATTTTGCGGTTAGCTCATTGGTTTGCGTTTGAGCTGTTATGAATTTGTTAACGAGATTCTCCAAACTCGGGTTGGATTCCTCTTGTTGCTTATAGTAGCCGGGACCATTTGGTTGTAGGAGGAGTTAAAGTTTCGGTTTTTGTATTGGTTACCTCCCCTTTGGTAATTATTAGGTCGCTGGTTCACAAAGGCTACTTTTTCCATTTGATCCATGGGGCGATCCGTATCGCAATCCTTGGTCAAATGCATGCCACCACAAGTCTCACATCCCACTTTAATGGCATGTATTTCTTGTGTTATCTTCTCCATCTACCTACCAAATGTAGCCATTTGCGTGGTTAAGGTGTCACACCCCGCTAAAGCGGAAACACGAGATGTAACAGGACAATGATTTCACAATCGAAAATTACAAAAGATCACTGTTCAACGGTCTACAATTAATAAATTTCATAAAGTCTTACAAGCGTTTATAGCACAAAAGTAAATAATCTAAACATGCGATTACATCCAAAAGAGAAAATCCCGTAACGCTACAGCAGCGTAGATCATATAACGGGTTTAGCTTCAATAAAAAAGTGGTGACTAATTCCTGAAAAGCATGTAAAAGTAAACAAGTCAACTATGAAACATAGTTGGTGAGTACAAAGGTTTTGTGTAATGAAAGACCCTTTTCAAGTGTTTACAAAGTCTAGTTTAAAATTTCCACGTTACTACGTGATTAGTTCGCAAAAGTAGTCTGTTTAGTGCCGAGGCTCATACAAAGACGATAATCATCTGAAAATCAATTTGTAGGATAGTCAAGCGCTATTGCGCGGATGATTATGAAAGTAATTCATTAAAACAAGGCTCATTTAAGAGCGATACTCATTTGATAGTTAGATTCATTCGTGATTCGATGTTTTGTTCGCAAAAGAGGTTTATTTAAGTACGAGATTCGTTTAGGAGCAATTCCCTTTGAAACTCAATTTAAAAGTCGTGATTCATTTACAATGCCACACTCATATTTTCAAAGGAATGTTCAATTCACGTTTATAAAACTCAAGTTGTAGTGTTTAATAAGTTCAAGTTACTTTTATAAAACTCAAGTTGTAGTGTTTAATAAGTTTAAGTTACTTTTATAAAACTCAAGTTGTAGTGTTTAATTAGTTCAAGTTACGTTTATATATCAAAGGATGATCGAATCAATGTCAAAATGTTTACAATCTCAACAGATTATTATGTCGAGGTTCATAAGAATACGAGGTGTTATTACGAAACCACCTTTATCATTGTCCAAAACCACAACGATTTATAGTATAAAACTCAGGTTATAGAATTTATGGTTTTAAAGTAATATCGTTTCAAAGTCATTGTAAAGCTCGGGTCGTAAGGTTTATAGTTCCAAAGAAATATCGTTTCAAATGACAAAGTCATTGTAAAGCTCGGGTCGTAAGTTTATAGTTTCAAAGAGATGTCATTTCAAATGTCAAAACGTCATACGTTTATAGTCATTTATGAAATTTCTATGCTATCACGTTATAATGTCTATAGTCACAATGAATTATTATGCTTGAGTCCACAACAAAACCTACAACCGATAAACCTTTGCCCCAAAAGAGAGATGCCCTATCGTTGGCATTTAGGATGATGGGATGCACTCACGTGGCCGCGTGAGTGGGGAGGTGGTCTCGCTCCCAAATAGTACTATTCATATGCATCATTTTGCTCGTATAGAGTTAATGGTCGTGTAGATATATCGGAGACTTTAGATACGATAGAAAACCAAGCATATATAATCACGTTCGTATAAACGGAAAACATTCACGACATTATTCGTAATCAATACGACATTTTAACCATGTCAAGTATTTGAAAGTAAGCATAGCATATAGCATAGCATAGCATAGCATTTGTAAATCAAGGATTGCATTTGTAAAACGAGCATAGTATAAGCAAAGCATTCGTAAATCAAGTATAGCATAAGAATAATATTTGTAATCCAAATATAGTAATTAAATCATACAGCATGCTTTTCACCCCAAAACATTTAAGTAAAACGTTAAAAAGAGGGGCTGTGTAAACTCACAATTGAGCGTGAGCGTACGGATGGATGTAATGCGCGTGCCGACCGGGTTTGACTTCTATCCAATTCCTAAGAACACAAGGTTTCTAATTAGTTTCTCGACTAATATGGTTTGTTAGGATTGCTTAGCTATCTAATTAAATTACAAAGTGCCGCTAAAGTTCGAATTTCCATTTAATTTACGTTGTCGGTAATTGTTCGAGTTGTGAACAAAATAATGGAAATATATGTATACTACATCTAAAAATTACCAAACTTGGTATGAAACATGAAATATAGTTCACAAATTTTCTGTGAAAATTTGAGGATTTTTAAACTTATGGATTATTTATAATCATTTTATGTCTAAAAAGTGGGATAAATATGGGAAAAATAGTAATTATCCACGAAAAATTCTAGAATTTTTACCAGATCAGATTCTACCCATTTTTAGGTTGGTGTAAAATTTTCAAGCCGTTTTGAGCATTGGAACTTAGGTTGCTAACATTATGCGTTTTAACGAGACGTTATTCGGAAAACATATCAAAACACATCCAAAGAGTGTGAAATTTTGAGGATAGGTGACACTAAAACTTTCCCATTATTATTTTTCATGATTATTTCACCTTTTGTAGGCTTTATTTGCATTAATTTAGGAAAAATACTTATGTTTTTCCAAAAATTCCCATTTTTATTTTCAAGAATCTCTTCATGATCTAGATACTGAGAAAAATAATCCCCAAAATTTTAAGACGTTTTATCTAGCACTTATGTATTTTTGAATCATCACAACACAAGTATTTGTAATTTACAAGATTACAACAATGCATGATGTTCATGCATTTTCTAAAAATATGAGATCAACAAGATAAATTACTATCTTTTTATTCTACTGAGATACACTTGTTAGGAGTCTAAAAACAATTTTATTTGAATTTATTGAACACCTTAACCCCCATGAACATGTATCACAACAAGATTGCTCACAGAAAGGTAGCTGTTTGCGCATCAGTTTTGTGTGAAACATTTAGAGGTTTAATACTCAATGGATTTGAGTGAGACCAAAGGGGTTTTAAAGGTAAGACATTAAGCTAAATTCTAGAAGAAAAATCAAGATTTTTGGACCATTATTCACTGAGTTATGGTCGTTTCAATTAGGGTCAAAATCTGGACAGATTACATGCATGACAAAGTAATCTTTTTGGTGTGTTTTTCACTACCAACGATTTTTAGACCTCATCCAATGATTGAAGTCTTGTCTTTTATGCATGTACATGTGTTTTACATAAACATAAACATATTTTAACATTTAATGCATTCAAACTAGCAAGAACATAAAAATAGATACAATAACATCAAAAAGTCGACTTTTCGGTTTGATTTTCGGTTTGATCATAGGTTACCCTTCTTTTAACACATGAGTATATGTAAGGTGTAACCTAAAAACCATCAAACCTTGTATGAGGATTTAATCTATGAAAAATGCATGAAATCCATGAAATGTAGATAATAAAAGAAGGAAATGGAAGCTAGGATGAGTGGTTATACCTTAAAGATCTTGTATTAGTGCAAGAACACTTTTGAAATGGTGATTTAGAGATGAAAGTTGGCTGAGATTTTCTGGAGTTTAGTGTGTGTTTTGGGATTTTAGTGTGTGTTTTTCTTGAGAGAAAAGAGAGGAAATGATAGAAGGAAAGTGTGTGTAAGTGTAGAAGTCTTTGCATGGAATCAAATGAGCTAAGTGGTGGATTAAAAGGTGGTGAAGAGAGTGGGGCTGCATATTTTTGGTGGGGGTTCGCTTTATTTAAGTTTTATTTTTTGTTAAATATTAAAGAAATAAAAGCCTAAAAGTTATATAATTAAGTTTGTACAAGTTTGTGTACATTGTGAGAGTTAAAGTTTGAGTTGTAAGACTTTATTTCATAATTTTTTAATATTCATCATGATATATTTGATTTGTTTACGGTTGGTATTCGCGGGTTAATCGTGCGGTTTCCGGTTGCGTTAACCGAGTTACGAAACTTCAGATTAAATTCCAGTTTTGGCGATACGATAAATATTTTGTGTTGATGAATGAAATTAAGTTTCATTTGTTTTCTTTGGCACTTTGTAACCTAATTTAATGTGGTTTATGGTCTTAAAGTCCGCTAAGCAATCTTCTAAGACGTCACGCGATTTCGGTAACTTACGGTTTCGGTACTTAAGGAGTCGTAACCTAGAATTTTCACTAGGATTTTAGAGTGATGTAAACGTAATTAAAAGTACTAGGAATTCTAGTGCGATGTTGACCTGAGATTTTTGACGGTTGTCACATCGCACTAGCATTGTGAACAACAAAACCTGTCTGGGATTTGATAAATGTAAAGTTTGATGCTACAATTGCCAAATCTATGGTCATTTTGCAAGAGAGTTTGAGAAAGCTAAGCAACCGGCTTCGGGATTTACGAAACCAAGTATTCCAAAACCTCCTCAAGCAAAGATAACAATCAACAAAAAGCTTTGGTAACTACAAATGATGAGCATTATGATTGGAGTGCTCATCTTGATGAAGCTACCTACGCACACAACCAAGCTTTTATGGCAGATATAACTGAGGTTGATTCTGATTCTTTTGTACTTCAATGTTCAAAATGTGTTGAGTTAATTGAAAAAATTAACATATATCAAAATCATAACCATTGCTTGTTATCTGATATTGAAAAACTCAAACTAACATCAGAAAAGCATCAGAAAGAGGACTGTCTCTTCGTCTTCTCCTGATTTTTCTTGCCTTCTCACAAAAGCATCAGAAAGAGACTCTCTTATGTGGCACTGACGAATGGGACACATTCACTTTCGCAAGATGAACTTTTTGGTAAAGCATAATCTTGTGGAAGGTGTTCCCAAGCAGACCTTCTCAATAACTGATCATTGTCTTTCTTGTAAAAAGGCAAAGCAACATAAGAAGTCTCACAGGTCCAAATTGGTAAATTTAATTCAACAACTGCTTGAACTTTTACACATGGATCTATTTGGACCAGTCAATGTAAAGAGTTTTGGTGGAAAGTCTTATTGTCTAGTACTCACTGATGATTTTTCAAGATTTTCTTGGGTGTATTTTCTTTATTCTAAAGATGAAACACCAGAAATTTTAAAATTTCTATTTTTAAAATTGGAAAATCTTTGCAAATTAAAAATCAAAATGCTTAGAAGTGATAATGGCACGGAGTTTAAAAATCATAATTTGGAACTTTTTTGTTTAAAAATGCTATCCATCATCAATTTAGCGCTCCGCGCACCCCTCAACAAAATGGGATTGCAGAAAGGAAGAATCGAACTCTAATAGAGGCTGCTAGGACAATGCTTTCAGATTCAAAACTGCCCATTACTTTTTGGGCAGAAGCAGTCAATACAGCTAAATAATGTGCTTAATAGAGTGTTAACGATTAAAAAGCAGCACAAAACATGTTATGAGTTGCTAAATAATTGAAAATCAAATCTAAAAATTTTAGAACATTTTGGATGTCCTTGTACTATTTTGAACACTAAAGATAGATTATCAAAATTTGGTGAAAAGTCCAGTGATGGATACTTTCTTGGATATTCTGTAAATTCACCAAACAAACGTGTGTACAATAAAGTAACTAGGAAAATTGAGGAACATTATGAGGTCGAATGTCTTCGACACATAAGTTCACCATCCGGAAAGGGTCCTGAATGGATGTTCGATTATGATATTCTCTTTAAATCATTCAACATACTTCCCGAGGCTATTGATGATATGATTGGTATGATTTATGAGGGGGATGTATATCATAATCATAATTTAAATGATATAGCCTCCACTTCTGCTTCTATTCCAACTTCTGCCAATGACATCTCTGAACAACCATTGCCAAATGATGAAGACTTTCAGAAAACTCTATCTGAATTGGAAAATTCGTCCTCTAATGATGCAAGTAATTCTGGTGACAACAATTGTGTAATTGAGGAAAACTTGACAAATCTTGATTCCACTGTTGTTGAAGACATTCTCAATCTTCCAAATCTTAGAGTTCATTCTAAACAATCATCCAAAAACATTCTTGGTGATTTAAATGAGGGAGTTCAAACTCGACATCAACTCAAGAAAAATGAAGAGGTTTTGATGGCTCAAATGGAGTCGTGTTTCTTATCACAAATTGAGCCGAAAAACATGAAAATGGCATTACAAGATCATTCGTGGGTTGAAGCCATGCAAGAAGAGCTGCAACAATTTGTAAAAATGCAAGTTTGGAAATTAGTGAAGTTACCAAAGGGAGTTCATTCCATTGGTACTCGCTGGGTTTTTCGAGCAGAGAAAGATGATCGTGGAGTAATTTTTCGCAACAAAGCAAGATTGGTTATGCAGGGATTTACTCAAATTGAAGGACTAGACTATGATGAAGTCTTTGCTCCAGTTGCACGCCTTGAATCTATTCGTTTATTTCTTGCTTATGCTTCATTCAAGAAATTCAAAGTGTATCAACTGGATGTGAAAAGCGCGTTTTAATACGAAAAGGTTCATGAAGAAGTTTATTCTGTCAGCTTCCTGGTTTTGAAGACCATTAATTTCCGGATTATGTTTACAAGCTTGACAAAGCTTTGTACGGTCTTCATCAAGCACCTAGGGCATGGTACGAGACATTGTCTCAACATTTGCTTCTAAATGGATTTACCAGAGGGCAAATTGACAGTACACTCTTCATCAAGAAGTTCAATGACGATTTGCTTCTTGTTCAAATTTATGTGGATGATATTATCTTTGGATCAACAAATGATAATCTTTGTAAAGATTTTGAGAAAATTATGAATTCAAAATTTGAGATGAGCTCTATGGGAGAATTGACCTTCTTATTGGGTTTACAAGTTAAACAAACTGAGAAGGGCATATTTATCAATTGAAATATGTTAAAGACATTTTGAGTCGATTCAAAATGCTCGATTGTAAAATTGTTGGTACTCCCATAGATGTGAATCACAAATTAGGACCTTCACTCGAAGAAAAGATACAGATCAACGCGAATTACGTTCGATAATCGGTTCCTTAATGTATCTTACTGCTTCTCGACCGAATATATTGTTTGTTGTATCAATCTGTTCAAGATATCAAGCTCGTCCAAAGATTTCTCATCTTAAAGTTGTGCAAAGAATTTTCTGTTATCTCAAAGGAAAACCAACACTGGGTTTATGGTATTCCAATGATGATAAGTTTATGCTTTTAGCCTTTTCGGATTCGGATTATGGTGGTTGCAATATGGATAAAAAGTCAACTACTAGAGGATGTCAGTACTTTGGTAACCGTTTGATCTCATGGCAGTGTAAGAAACAAACAACTGTTTCAACGTCTTCAGCAGAAGCAGAATACATTGCTGCATCGAGTTGCTATTCTCAAGTTCTTTGGATACAACATTAGATGCGTGACTATGGGTTACTTTTAACTAAAAATCCTATTCATATTGATAACACAACTGCTATTTGCATAACACGAAATCACGTACAACATTCTAAAACAAAACATATCGAAATTCTAAAACAAAACATAACAGCCCATCACCTTTCGGGCCTTCTTTATCCATGTATGTATCATCCCCTCCCCCTTTGAAAGGAATTGACCTCAATTCAGCAAGACCATCATCATCAAGATAGGGTGAAAGATCTCCCACGTTAAAAGTAGCATGCACCCCATAATCTCCGGGTAACTCCACCTTGTATTCATTATCATTCACACGTGCAACCACCTTGTAAGGAACTTCAGCTCTTGGCATCAATTTGTTCTTACGTTTGCTTGGAAAACGCTCTTTTCTCAAATGCACCCACACTAAATCACCATCAGCAAACACCCGAGGCTTCCTACTTTTATTGGATTTCTGTTTGAAAGCTGCATTAACAGCCTCAATACGATTACGAACTTGTTCATGCAACTTCATCATAGATTTCAGCTTAGCATCAGCATCCTTTGAACCAACTCCTCCTTTGGCAATGGGATCAAATCTAATGGCAGGTAGGGATTAATTCCATAAACGACTTCAAACGGAGAATGACCAGTAGCATAAGTGGGAGAACGATTATAAGCAAATTCAGCATGAGCGAGCTTAACATCCCAATCTTTTTTAGTCTTGCTCACCAAACCCCGTAACAACGTCCCCAAGGTCCTATTTGTAACTTCAGTTTGGCCATCCGATTGAGGATGATGTGATGTGCTAAACAACAACTTGGTTCCCACCTTCCTCCACAAAGTATTCCAGAAATAACTCAAAAACTTGGAATCCCGATCAGAAACAATGGTTTTGGGGATCCCATGCAAACGTACAATCTCCCGGTAATATAAATCAGCCACATTACTAACATCATCAGTTTTGTGACAAGTGACAAAGTGAGCCATCTTGGAAAACCTGTCAACAACAACCATAATAGCATCCTTACCCCTTTGAGTGCGAGGTAAAGCTACAATAAAATCCATGGACACATCTTCCCAAGGACGAACTGGAACTGGTAAACGCGAGTACAAACCAGGTTTGAACGAACTTTTAGCCATATGACATGTCACACACTTACCCACAATGTTAGTTACATCCCCTAACATCTTTGGCCAAAAGAAATGCTCTTTCAACACTTCCAAAGTCTTGACCACCCCAAAATGGCCAGCCAACCCACCACCATGTGCTTTACGTATCAACAATTCACGAACAGTATGTTTTGGGACACAAAGCCGGTTCCCCTTGAAGAGAAAACCATTTTGCACCGAAAACTCCCCTTGGGCACCCTTAATACATTTCCCAAACAATTCACCAAAATCAACATCATCACCATAGTAATCTTTTAAAGTTTCAAAGCCCAACAAACGAACATCAAGTGTAGCAAGTAAAGCATAACGACGTGAAAGTGCATCAGCCACCACATTACTTTTACCATCCTTATATTTTGATGAAAAATGAAAGGATTGCAAAAACTCTACCTACTTAGCATGCCTTGGATTCAACTTTTGCTGCCCATTAATATACTTCAAGGATTTATGATCTGAATGCAAAATGAAATGATTCGCACGCAAATAATGACTCCAATGATCCAATGCCCTAACAATGGCATAAAATCCTTTGTCATAAGTACAATATTTCAAACGAGCACCTCCTAATTTCTCCGAAAAGTAAGCAATGGGACGTTTGGCTTGAATCAGAACAGCACCAATACCTACCCCACTTGCATCACACTCAACTTCAAAGGTGTGACAACCGTCAAAAATCTCAGGTCAATAACACCCTTAAATTCCTAGTCTATCTAATTACGTTTACAGCACTCTAAAATCCTAGTGAAAAGTCTAGGTTACGACTCCTTAAGTACCGAAACCGTGAACTACCGAAATCACGTAACGTTTTAGGAGATTGCTTAGCGGACCTTAAGACCTTAAACGACATTAAATTAGGTTACAAAGTGCCAAAGAAAACAAATGAAATTAAATTTCATAAGTCATCACAAAATATTTATCATATCAAAAAAAAAAAAATCGAAATTTAACTGGAAATTGCGTAACTCGGTAACACGATTGGAAATCAGTTTATTAACTCGCGAATGTCAATCGTGATCGAATCAAATACATTTTGATGAATGTTATAAACTTATAAAATAAAGTTTCATGACTCACACTTTAACCACAAAAATCAGAAATTAACCGAAATTTCCTAACTCGGCAAACGCGACCCGAATCGAATAAACGAAACTCGAATCCGACAAACTAATACTTGAATATCCATTATAAACAATCTAAAATACAATTTGAAGTATTTTAGAATTTTAGAACATCAATTTTTATTACCCAAATATTAAGCATTAAAACAACACAATTTAAAGTCTTGAAAATGTACAAGACTTGTGCAATTTTATTACAAATAAATACTATAACTAAAATACATTTTATATTGACAAAAAAATAAGTTAAAAACCCCATTTTATTGTTCAAAAACCGGACCTCAACCTCCCCTACTCATATCTCTTCCTTTTCTTACAAAACTCCACTCACTCTACATGCAAAAAGCCTTCTACACTTACACACTCCTTCACTTTCATCATTTCTCTCATTTCCACTTTCAAAAACACACACAATTCTCTCTAAACACACACTAAACTCCATCAACTTATCATCCTTAAATCATCTCTTTGAAGGTGTTCATACACCTAAACCAACATTCAAAGGTATGAACACCATCTTTAACTTCCATTCTTGCATTTTCATACGTTGAATCTTGTAAAAACATGATTTTTATACCTTTTTCCATGGCTAAAAATCTCATGCAAGGTTTGATGGTTTGTAGGTTCCCTTACACTTGTTTAAGTGTTAAAACAAAAGGGCAACCTATGATCAAACCGAAAATCAAACCGAAAAGTCGACCTTTTGATGTTATAGAGTTTATTTACATGTTCTTGCTAGAATAAATGGTTAAAATGTTAAAATATGTTTATGTTTCTGTAAAAAAACATGTTCATGCATAAAAGTCAAGACTTCAATCTTTGGATGAGTTCTAAAAATCGTTTGGTAGTGAAATCACACCAAAAAGATCACTTTGTCATGCATGTAATCTGTTCAGATTTTCACCTCACTTGAAACGACCATAACTCAGTGAATAATGGTCCAAAAATCTTGATTTTTCTTCTAGAATTTAGCTTAATGTCTTACCTTTAAAACCCCACTGGTCTCACTCAAGTCCATTGAGTTTAAGACCTCCAAATGTATCACACAAAACTGATGCGCCAACAGTAACTTTTCTGTGAACACCTTGTTGTGATACTTGTTCATGGGTCTTAAGGTATCCTATAAATCTAAGAAAAATTAATTTAGACTCCTAACATGTATATCTCAGTAGTATAAAAAGATAGGAATTTATTGTGTTGATTATGTATTTTTAGAAAATGCATGAACACCATGCATAATCTTAGACTTATAAAAGTGTGAAAAATTGTGTTGTGATGAATGTAAAATACAAAAATAATAGATAAAACGTGTTAAAAATTTGAGGGTGATTTTTCTCAGTATATATACCTTGAAAAGAACCTTGAAAATAAAAATGAGAATTTTTGGGAAAACTTAAGTAATTTTCTTGGTTTAATACCAATAAAGTCTCTAAAAGGGGAAAATATTCGTGAAAAATACTTTTTGACATCAGAAAAATATGGGAAAATTACTGTGTCATTTTCCACATAAAGTGACACTATCCTCAAAATTTAATACTCATTGGAATTGTTTTGTTATGTTTTCCGATGTACGATTTGTTAAAACACATAGGATTGGGAACCAATGTTCCAGTGCCCAAAATGGCATGAAATTTTTACACAAACTTAGAAATGAATTAAAACTGATCTAGTAAAAATTTCAGAATTTTCCAAGAAAAGTTACTATTTTTCTCATATTTATCCCACTCTTTTGGTCAAGAAAAGATTAAAAATAATCTGTAAATCTAAAAATTACCAAATTTTCACAGAAAATTTGTGAATCATATTCCATGTTGTATACCAAGTTTGGTAATTTTTGGAATCTGTTTTCAAGTGTTTCCATTATTTTAATCACAACCCGAGTAATTACTGGCAACAACAAATCAAACTCTAACGGCACTTGTAACACGAGCGACTAGCTAAGCAATCTTAAAAAAAATAAAAACCATATTAGTCAAAAATCTAATTAGGAACCTTGTATTCGTAGGTCTTGGATAGGAGTCACTCTTGGTCGAATCGCGCTTTACATCCATTTACGTACGCTTACTAACGATTGTGAGTACTCAGCCCCTATTTTTAACGCTTTATTTAAATGTTTTGGGGTGAAAAGCATGCATGAATGACTTGAATGATTTATTTACTTGCAAATGATATGCTTATGATGTATGTTGGATCGAATCTTGTGATTTGGAGGTGAATTGAAATAAATCCGAGAGTATAAGTACGTATGTATATGAATGAATATGAACAAGTAATCAAATGTTTCTATATTGCTATTACCACTCTGTTACAAGCTCTAATATCTCTCTCAATATGATATACAAACATACGCTCACAAAACTCTCTGGTTCAACAACAACTTTGAAATGAAAAACAAAGTCCTGTATTTATACACTTCCTGTTTCTGCGACTTTGTCATTATGAGACTTTATTGACCTGCGATTTTGTGCCTGCGAACTTGTACCTGCGAATTTAATATTAAGTTCGCATATAGTATTTCTGCGACACTAACTTAAAGTCGCATGACCAGTTTTTCACTTACGAATGCAAATCCTATTTTTATATCTAACAATCTTCCCCTAGGATTTAGCATCTTGATTTTCTTGAATATCTTCTTTGAAGATCTTTCTTTATATTTCTGATGATTCAGCCTTTTGTCTTGAATCTTTTGAATGTCTTTGACATAGAGAATTAGAACTTTCTTTTTGAGTTCTACTCTTCTCTTTTCCTCTTTAACTTTTCTTCACACATGATTGTTGACTTTGAACTTCTTCTCTTTTGTAATCTTTTCTTTTAACCTTCTTTTTAGATAGACTGTCAGCAGTCTTCTCTTCATATTGACATTTCTTCTGAATTTTATTTCTTGACTCTCATTTCTTGCTTTAGCTTCCCCTTAAATGCATATCTTGATCTTCTGGAGCTTTTAATCTTTACTTTGACATAATCTCTTCTTTATTTCTTTTCTTTTCACTTGAGCTTGTAACTTTAATCATTCTTCCTTGATAGTAATTGTGATATAGCATGAATATCTTGAACATGTCATTCTTGGAAGAGTGTTTTTCTCATTCTTTTTAGTAACCAAAGGTAAGCAACAATTCATTTGATGTAATCTCATAAAAGTTGATTGTATAATCAGAAAACAGATTTCTGAAAATACTATAACTCCTGGATCACATAGATTACCAGTTAACACAATAATTGAATCAATTAAATGTTTCAATTGAGTGACCTACGTTCAATGTTGGCATTGATGTTAGCATTGGTAGGATTTCCATTCAATCATTGTGGAATACCATTTTAGGTATCACTATGAATGTTCCGGCAATGTCACTTAGACATGCATAATGTCACAAAGACATAGTGTGTAAAAATACACTTTGTGTCCTAAAATATTTTATATCTTTTGGCTCTAGACTCGATTTGTGCATTAATGATGTCAGGGACTGGAGCAGACTGTCCTTTTGTTTCAATATCAACAAACTCCAACAGAGTTGTCGATAGATTATGTGTAAAATCTCCGTGAGAATACTGAAACAAGAATTTATTAAGAAATTCTTGAGTGGTTAGGAGGGTATATGTGCATTGCATCACTGGGTCCATGATGTCTCCTTCAATACCAGAAATCAACACATGATTTCCGATAGTAGATGTGGCTACCCGGCGATTATTTGTTTAGTGAGGGTTTTCTTTTTCTTTTAACCCTTTCACACACTCCTCACTCAACCTTACTCAATTTTTCTACTCCACCCTCAGTTGGCAATGGATTTAAAATTATGCTGTTCTGTACTAGAATTTTCACCCTCCCTCATTCTAAGACACCTAAACTTTCATCCTATTTTTGGAAAGTGGCTCCTTTGGTAAATCCAACCGGTTCTGGAGGATTATAGGAGTAGTTTATAAACTAACACTCTTAGTACAGAAAACAGCATTTTGCCAAACAATTTGATTGAAATTGGTAATCTGATCATTCATCAATCCTTGGAATCTCGAAAAAGTCTTTGAGAATCTTTCAAAGTGTTGTGCAATAAGCAAATAGGTTTGAACACTTGAAAGTTTTGGTTTTTGAAAAAATACTCCCCCTTAACATATGCATAAGATTAATGAAATATAACATATGAATGTGAGTTATAAAAACAAAATATCTTTTTCTTTTGAAGATCGGGTTTTACTCTGAATTTGAGTAAAAACCATCATGCATCACTTATGCAAACTATTTCAACTAATGATTCTCCCCCTCAAAATATGACAGAATTTTGCAAATCGAGTTGAAAATGACAGATTATTGCTTAAGTGAAAGCACGCCTAACTGAGACACCAAAAAGTGAAATCGTTTTTCATCTAAAGGTTTGGTGAATAGATCGGCCAATTGATAATCTGTTTTGACAAAAAATAACTTGATATGCCCTTTTTCAATGTGATCTTTTATAAAATGATACCGAATATCTATGTGTTTTGTTTTTGAGTGTTGAACTGGATTGCAAGAAATAGCAATCGCACTCTGAGAATCACAATAGATAGGTATCTTTTCAAATTTAAAACCATAGTCCATAAGTTGAGATCTCATCCACAAAACTTGTGAACAACAAACAGCAGCCGCAACATATTCTGCCTCAGCTGTTGATGTTGAAACACAATTTTGTTTCTTGGAAGTCCAGCTTACAAGTTTATCTCCCAAAAATTGTACACCACCTAGTACTCTTTCGATCAAGTTTACAACCTGCATGATCTGCATCTGAATAGGCTGTTAGTTCAAACCAGTGTCCTTGGGATACCACAACCCCAAGTCAATTGAATATTTAAGATATCTTAAAATTCGTTTGACTGCTTGAAGATGTGAATCCTTTGGAGCTGCCTGATATCGAGCACAAACACATGTAGAATACATGATATCTGGACGGCTCGAAGTTAAATACATTAAGGAGCCAATCATGCTACGATATAAAGTTTGATCTACTGATTTACCCGAGCTATCAACATTTAAACGGGACCGAGCTTCCATGGGTGTGGATATGGGTTGAGAATCTAGCATTTGGAATTTTTCCAGAAGATCAAAAATATATTTTGTTTGATTGATAAAAATTCCATTTGATAGTTGTTTGACATGCAACCCAAGGAAAAAAGTTCATTTCACCCATCATGCTCATTTCAAATCTTGATACCATTAATGCCGAAAAGTTTTTGCAATATTTGGCATTAGTGGATCCGAATATGATATCATCTACATATATTTGAATTAATATGATATCATCTTTTTGTTTCTTAATAAAAAGAGTGGTGTCAAGTGTACCCTTTGAGAAACCGGATTGGACAAGGAATTTGGATAACACATCGTACCAAGCTCGTGAAATGTTCAATCTAACTGTTGTATATCACTCCCTAAACCTTCGTTAATGATTAACTTGAACTGAAACACACAATTTAAGCAAAATTACTCAAAAATCAGTACGTTCTTCTTCAAATACCCATTTTGCAAAATTCTTCGAATTAGAGCTTGATTTCCGCAATTGAACCGTGTAATTACTTCCAAATCCTTCAACCAATGCTCTGATACCAATTGTTGGATCGAATCTTGTGATTTGGAGGTGAATTGAAATAAATCCGAGAGTATAAGTACGTATGTATATGAATGAATATGAACAAGTAATCAAATGTTTCTATATTGCTATTACAACTCTGTTACAAGCTCTAATATCTCTCTCAATATGATATACAAACATACGCTCACAAAACTCTCTGGTTCAACAACAACTTTGAAATGAAAAACAAAGTCATGTATTTATACACTTCCTGTTTCTGCGACTTTGTCATTATGAGACTTTATTGACCTGCGACTTTGTGCCTGCGAACTTGTACCTGCGAATTTAATATTAAGTTCGCATATAGTATTTCTGCGACACTAACTTAAAGTCGCATGACCAGTTTTTCACTTACGAATGCAAATCCTATTTTTATATCTAACAATGTACTTGATTTACAAATACCATGATATGATTATTGTGATATGCTATCAAGGGCTTCCCTTAAAGTCACTATTCTTTTATTTGGACATGCATTTTGGAAATGTCCAAACCCTTGACACTTGAAACAACGAACCTTGGACAGGCTTGTTTCCTTGGTTGGAGTCACTATCTTAGGAGCAGCTGAAGAGCTAGTTGCATCCACGTGACTAGGTGTAGTAGTTTCGGGTTTAGCCCAAGGTCTAGGCTTCATAGAATCCACATTTGAACCCCCTACATACTTTATTTTCCCCTGATTTTCCAACTTTATACACAACCCACAAAGTGCACCAAAATCAGCATATGGGTACAAATCAACAACATTTGCAATATTCGTATTCAAACCACGCAAAAATCGAGACATTTTCTGCTCCTCCACTTCTTCTAAATCACCCATTAGTGTTAATTTTTCAAATTCATCAATGTATTCAGCCACACTCATCTTGCCTTGTTTCAATTCAGCTATTATTTCTATAAGTGGTAATCCGGTGATTTATGGGAACAAACCTTTTTTTCAGCTTTCTTTTGAGAGAATCCCAAGACGAAATCTTTTCTTTGCCTTCCCGTGTCCTATTAGCCTTAAACCCTTCGAACCACAAAGAAGCACCACCACTCAATTTCAGAATTGCGTATTTGCACCTCTTCTCATCGTCAAGTTCTTTGAAGTCAAACATACGTTCAATCTTTCTCTCCCACTCCAAATACTTTTCTGGATCCGTACACCCAGCAAATTCAGGCAATTCATTCACCTTAAACTCCTCCCTTGATCTTGGCTGCCATCGTAAAGGTAGCCGTCGTCCTTCTTCTTGCAAGTCTCGTAAAGCCTCACGGAGTTGTTGTAGGAAATCTGGATCATCGAAATTCATGGCTCTGATACCACAAATGATACGTGTATGGATCGGACTAAATTGGAACTAATGTGTAGGATATATGTGTTTAACAAATTAGACCTATAATTTGCTAAACAGATTGCAAATCAAGACCTATTGATTTGAATCTAGCCGAAATCAGGAACACGTCCCAAAAATGACAAACAAGAGAATTATAACAATAATTCAGAGAGTTTTGTTTTGTTTTCTTGAAAATCTGATTATCCTTCCACCAAAAACGAAAATGGCAATAAAGCCTACAAAATTGGTAGGTTACAAACCTCCAAGAGCCTTACAATAATGGGGACTTTTAACTACTATTAAAGACTAATAAAAACATAATAAAACCACATTATAAAACTGAAAATTCGTTAAAAATTAAATGCACCATGCAAACTTTAATCCACCAAGGTTACCATGCACACTCCATGGGTCATTGAGCCCAAACCAGCTTCAAACCCAATAGTAAGCGCCAACCCATCATCCAACAGCCCATCACCTTTCGAGCCTTCTTTATCCATGTATGTATCAACTTCCAAAGGCTCATTCACGTGAATATCTTCAGCATGTAAAGGCTCATTCTCAATGGGAGCTTCGAATAATTGATCTTCGCCTTCTTGATTTTGACCAACGGGATCATCTATCCAGTTGTCGTTCATTGGCTCTTGATAATTTTCGTTGATGATATGTCCAAACACTGGAATCAGTGTAGGAGTTGGATTTCTTCCAAAATTCTGACAATCAACATATACTCTCTTAGTCATGGGGACCAGTCTTAGAGTAAGCATCCCTTGGTTAGGCAAATTTGGAAATAAATGATTTAAAATCAGTTGAACAAATCGAGGAAACATGTAGAACTTGGTGTGACTGGAGATGTTTGATATCATATTTGCAAACACGTATCTGGAAAAATTATAAGGCTTATTCAAAGTAAGAGCAACCATTGCAGAGCCCAAACTCTGACCCATTCCGTCTAATCCTCCTTTACGTCCAGATAAGCAAACTATCAAAAAAGGAATGAACAATCTCCATACAGGACTCGGCTTTTGCTTTCGATATTGATCTGGTGAGATCTCAGTGTTGATTCAGATAGAGTGTCAGCATCTTGTTTAAAAGACTTAGAAATCAAAATTAATGTTTATGCGACTTTAGATGCGATCTTATAGTTAGTGTCGCATATGTGACTTTAAGATAAACTCGCATAACTGTTATAGTCGCAGACTGTTTCTATAAATAGGTTGTTTGTTCTTCATTGTAACTAACTAAAATTCTAGAATTCAGAGCATATTATTGTCAATTTTATTGTAATCGTTTGTAAGCTGTTGCAATCACTTGATAATAAATATAAATCAGTTATTTACTTCTCACGTTCAATTTCATTCGTTTAAACACATAATCACAGGATTCGCACTTGATTATTGTGATATTGTAATCTGATCAGTAGTACATGGTGACCTACATGTGGTATCAGAGCTGAATTAGGTTTTACAATCATATATTGAGTGAATTGAGCGATTGAAGTTTTGGTTATTCAAAGCAATTATCAAATTAGACCGACTTAGACTGTTATGGATTGATGTGATTGAAGGATTGGTTTACTGAAGATCATTAAGCATTGAATCAGTCAATTACATGGTGTAATTCATGGATTAAAGCTAAATTGTTCGATCACAGGGTGACGTCACTTTCCGTTGTGTATGGACTTTGATTATATTTGAATTTTGACGATTGAAGATTGAAGAAAATGACTCAGAGTGCTTTGGTTTGATCACAGCACCTGTATTCATCAAGTTTGAATCAAATTCTGAATTTGATTTCAAGTACGGACGTATTTTGATTAAAGGTTGAATCTGCGATTTTACTAAAGTCGTTGTGCGTTGTTTAGAAGTACCTACACAATGTGGTACAATCAATTCAAGCTTTAAACTTGTATTTCATCAAGTTTTTTCAAAGTTTCAGTACGCTCTGCGACTTTAACCTAAAGTCGCATATGCGAACTTAATTTTAAGGTCGCATACTTGTTTTTCTTGCTATCTTAGTCTGAGACTTTATTTGTGCGACTTTAATATCAGACCTTGCTTAGCGATCTTATCATCAGACTTTATTGTGCGACTTTACCTTAAGGTCGCATAATAAGTTCGCACATTAAGTTCGCATAACTAAATTTTGAGACTTTATTACTTTTTAAATCAAAATACTTTCAAAAATAAAAATGATGTCTTATAACATGAGTGCGATGATTAAATTTGATAACGAAACCGGTACGCCTAACAAACCACCTAGATTTCTGAAACCTAGTGATTATGCTAACTGGAGATATCGTTTTGAGAATTACATTGCTTTCAATGATCCGGAGCTTTTAGTATACTTGACGAAGAAGTATGTTGCTCCTATGGTTGACGGAACTGAACGAGGTGGTAGCCATGTTAAGACTATAGACTTGATGACACCGGATGAAAAGAAGGATTATGAGAAAGAGAAGAAAGCGTATGCAGCAATTACGATGTGTCTAAATCGAGAAGTGATGATGCTGTTTAAAAAGAAGCAGACAACTTTTGAGTTATGGGAAGCCATTGCTACCAGGTTTGGGGGCAATGATCAATATAAGCAAAGCCGTCAGGAATTGCTTAAGAAACAATTCGATTTGTTTTCCCAGCTCCCGAATGAAACATTTGATGAGCTGCTTTCTAGATTCTCTCTTATGATTTGTGTGCTAAGAGAGGTAGATGTAACCTTGGCTGATATTGTGATTAACAAGAAGTTACTTCACGCTTTGCCGAAAAAGTGGGATGTTAGGGTTATGTTACTAGAAGAAAATTCTTTCTTGTCTGATTGGTCATTAGATGAGCTTATTGGGAAACTTCAAGCTTATGAACTTGATATGTAGACAAGAGAAACAGGGGTAAACATTGTACAGGATCCAAGCTTGTACAGTGATATCTCTGCTAAAGAATCAGGAGGAATAGCATTGCTATCTGGTTTGGACATACCAACTGAAAAACAGGAAGTTAATATTAATTCTTGTGCTAACTGTGTTCAATGTTCGAACAAATCTTCTTTTATTCCACAGGTAAATGCTGCATCAACTTCAAAAACAATTGAAGATCATCTCGGTGTTTTTCATGCTTTTCTGAGTTCGTATGAAGGCTTTCTATCCGGAGCTGCTGTGAATCTTGATCTTACTGAAGAAGATTACGATCAGATTCATCCGGATGATCTTGAAGAAATGGTTCTGAAATGGAATATGGCTATGTTGACCAGACGAGTGAAAAAGTTCTTACAACGAACTGGTCGGGCTCAAGTATGAAATAATTCAAAACAAGGACTTGGCTTTGACAAAAGCAAAGTTCGATGATATAACTGCCAGAATCTTGGTCATTTTGCACGTGAATGTGAAAAGGCTAAGCAACCTGCTTCAGGATATACTAAGCCTAGTCCATCCAACTGCTCTGGCCTCCACTATTGATCATCATTACGACTGGAGTAATCATGCTGAAGAAGCTGCTTATTCAATGAATCAATCTGCTTTTATGGCCGACATAACTGAGGTCGATTCAGAACCATTTAAGAATGCTTGCTTATTTTGTGTTGAACTTCAATCTAAACTTAAATTGAAATTCAATTGTTAAAGAACAAGATTTTGAATTAACAAGCTACAATAAATGTCTATTTAACAGATATGGATCTTCAAAAGAAGGAATTGGCTGAACATCAGAGTGAAATTCTGATGTACAAACGAAAATTTTCAAATATTTCAGCCTCTTCTATGGTTCTTGATACAAAATTGAATGCACAGATTAAAGATACAAAATCTAAAACTGGCATTGGGTATCATAATGTCCCTCCTCCAAAAATATATACCCAAATGCCAAGTACTGTTGAAATTCAAGAAGTTGTATCTTCAAAAAATTCTGTTTGTGCAAAAGTTGTTGATCTTGATGCTCCAATTAGTATTGAAGAAGAATTTGATGAGCAAATAATTGTGAAAACAAATATTAAACCAGAAAATTATATCATCACCATTGAAGTTGATGATATATCTTTTCCAAAACTAAATTCTAAAAAGAATTCGAAACCGGTTGACACCATCTGAGACTTTTATTTCACAATTATGCTCATCTAAATCTTCCAATCAAAAAGCATCAAATATTCTCTCACAAACTGCCAAACCAAAGGTTTGTGATAAGAAAGAAAATGTGAAGGTTGCTACAAAAGATAAATCTTTTGCTAACGCCAAAACAAAAGCAACTTCACATCCTCCGAGATGTACACAAGAAAATGAGAAGGTTGCTAAATCTTTTGCTAAAGCTAAATCAAAAGCAACTTCTCATTCTCCAAGATGTACACATCAGTGTTGTTTGTCTAACAGACCTAAGAAACCTAGAAATTCAAAGACTACTTTTGAACATAGGTCATGTTATTATTGTGGCGTTCGAGGCCATGTTGTTAGAAATTGTTTGTGGTTTTACAAACAACAATTGAAGAAAATAGAAATGAAAAAGTTTCAAAGAAAATCTTTAATAGCATCTTCTATATCTTCAAATGTTGATGTAAAATCCTAAGAGTGTTGTGTCAAAATTTGATAACAACATAATTACCAAACAAGTTTCTAAAACATCAAAAGTTTGGAAAGTGAAAGACTCGGTTAAGGAAGCCAATGCTTCTACCAATGCCAATGGACGACCCAAGGCCATTAAGGTTTGGGTGTCCCTTTCAAACTAATGTTATGTTTGTATTGTGCTGGAACAGACCCGAAGAATGCAAGATAATATATGGTATGTCGACAGTGGGTGTTCCAGGCACATGACTGGAAATCTATCCTTATTGAATGATGTTAAATCGATCAATGGAGGATATGTTTCCTTTGTTGGTGATAAAGGCGGTCACATTTCAAAAAGAAGGAACTGTTGCAAATGATACTTTGAGTTTTGAGAAAGTTCAATATTGTGAACAGTTGCAGCATAATCTTCTTAGCGTGTCTCTAGTGTGTGATAAAAAGTATGTCACAGCTTTCACTGATAAAGAATGTATGATTCTCAAACCTGGATTCGTTATTCTAGAAGAGTGGATCATAATGAGAGCTCCATGTCGCAAGGATATCTATGCTCTCGATATGAGAAATGTTCTTCAGATTTCACATGTTTGTTATCAAAAGCATCCGAACGAGACTCTCTTCTTTGGCATCGTAAAATGGGTCACATCCATTTTAGGAAAATGAACTTTTTAATCAAACATGATCTTGTGGAAGGAGTTCCTAAACAAACATTTTCCATTACCGATCATTGTATCTCATGTAAGAAGGGAAAACAGGTTAAGAAGTCTCATTCGTCAAAGAAAGTTAATTCTATTAAGTCTCCATTGGAACTTTTGCATATGGATCTTTTTGGTCCTATCAATGTCAGAAGTCTTGCTGGAAAATCTTATTGCTTAGTGGTGACAGATGACTATTCTCGTTTCTCTTGGGTTTATTTTCTTAAATCTAAGGATGAAACCTCAGACATTTTGAAGTTTCTGTTTCTTAAATTGGAGAATTTGAGTGGATTAAAGATAAAGATGCTCAGAAGTGATAGTGGCACGAAATTTAAGAACCATAATCTGGAACTATTTTGTTTACAAAAAGGTATACATCATCAGTTCAGTGCTTCACGGACCCCGCAACAAAATGGGGTGGCTGAAAGGAAAAATCGAACTCTCATTGAAGCTGCCAGGACCACGCTTTCGGATTCTAAATTGCCCATTACTTTCTGGGCTGAGGCGGTCAATATGGCATGCTTTGTGCTAAATCGAGTGTTGACGGTTAAGAAACAACAAAAGACTTGCTACGAGTTGTTTAATAATCGAAAACCAAATTTAAAGTTTTTGGAAGCGTTCGGTTGTCCATGTACTTTCTTGAAGACTACAGATTTGTCAAAATTTGGTGAGAAGTCCAGTGATGGATATTTTCTTGGCTATTCAGTCAATTCACTAAATAAACGTGTTTTCAACAAAGCTACTGGTCGCGCATTGAAGAACATTCTGAGGTCGAATGTCTTCGACATCTAGATCCTCTTCAAGGCAAAGGACCTGACTGGTTATTTGATTATGATTTGTTGTTCAAATCATTCAACATTCCTGAAGCTGCTGATGAAGTTATTGAATTACTCTATGAACAAAATGTTTATCCTAAAACTAGTGACATTGCTTCGACATCTTCTGTCCCACCACCTGTTACTACTGAACCCACTGAGGAGCAAGTGTTACTTGAAAATGATGAAAATTTTCAGGAAACATTCTCTGAATTAGAAGATTCTTCAATTGATGCAAGCACTCATGGTGATCCTACTGAAGAGACATTCACAAACATTGATTCCACCATTGATTCTAATAATGTTCCTAATGTATCTAATCTATGGGTTCATTCGAGACAGTCTTCGGAAAATATCATTGGGAATTTGCAAGATGGTGTACAGACTCGAAATCGTGTTCCACAAAGCTTAATTGCTAGTACGGAGTCATATTTCTTACCACAAATCGAACCCAAAAATGTAAAAATGGCTTTGCAAGAGCCATCGTGGGTTGAGGCTATGCAAGAAGAGCTACAACAGTTCGTCAAGATGAAAGTTTGGACCCTAGTAAAGCTACCTAAAGGAGTTCACTCTATTGGTACTCGCTAGGTGTTTTGAATGAAAAAAGATGATCGTGGAGTTATTGTGCGCAATAAACCCAGACTTGTAGTTCAGGGCTTCACTCAAATTGAAGGCCTTGACTATGACGAAGTCTTCGCTCCGGTGGCATGCCTTGAATCCATTCGCTTATTTCTCGCGTATGCGGCATTTAAAAGATTCAAAGTGTACCAGCTGGATGTAAAAAGTGCGTTCTTGTACGGAAAGGTTCATGAAGAAGTCTATGTATGTCAACCTCCTGGTTTTGAAGACCGTCAATTTCCTGATTACATCTACAAGCTTGACAAAGCGTTGTATGGTCTTCATCAAGCACCAAGAGTGGTACGAGACCTTGTCTCAACACTTGCTTCAAAACGGATTTACAAGAGGACAAATTGACAGTACTCTCTTCATAAAGAAGTCTAAGGAAGACTTGCTTCTTGTGCAAATTTATGTGGACGATATTATCTTTGGATCAACGAATGATGATCTGTGTAAAGATTTCGAGACAATCATGAAGTCAAAATTTGAGATGAGCTCTATGGGAGAATTAAACTTCTTTTTAGGTTTACAAGTTAAACGGATGGAGAAGGGAATCTTTATCCACCAATTGAAGTATGTTAACGACATTTTGAGCCGATTCAAAATGGTTGATTGCAAAATTGCTGGAACTCCCATAGAGGTGAATCACTAGAGATTGGCGTGTGGATGAGCCGAATATGGATGATATTCCTTTACATGCTGAAGATGAAGCAGTCAATGAAGACTTGGCTGAAAACATTCAAGCTAATGAGCCTTTAGAAGTGGGAACTAGTGCACCACAGAGGGAAGAGGTTCATGTCTCAAGCGATAGTTCAAGTGAATCAAGTGATGATTATGAAGAAGCTGAAAATAGACGAAAGCTTGAACGTGAGAGAGACATTCGAAGGGAACGATTACAGAAAGGCAGTGCAGAACGTTTAGCTCAACTTCAACGTGCTCGTCAGGAGAAGAGAGCACTTGTAGCCGAAGCTGCTGATGCCGATTATGTTCCTGAAGAACCACCCCGTGTAAGGCAAAGAAGACAAGCTCAAACCTAAACTACTGTGACAACCCTCGAAAATCGGTACTTCCCGTACACTTAAAAATCATGCATTCTTACGCTAATTCCCTTTAATGAAATCAAACGTGTTTTAAATTGAGATAAGTCTAGCACACGCCCACGTTGCACATTTTGGTGCACACTACTTTGATGTTTGAGGCATTACGTTTAAGTAACTATTGAGGATTTCACAATATAAATCGAATGATTCCGACAAAACTTGAACGTTGGTGATAAACGTTTCCTAAATAACGTAATGCTAACTAAGAATGGTTACTTACCGATACCATTGTAATAGAATCTTAGACTCAACCTTTCTAAAGGCTTATATCAAACCTATACGATTCAAGTTAAACCAACGAAGAAAGGTAATATGAGATTCACTAAACGAAACGCCAATTATTTACGAATGAGTTAACAATTAATAACTATGTTCCAACCTCCTTGCTTACTTGCTTGACACCTTAAAATCATAAGCATCAAGACAACTAGCTCAAATTAAATACAAGCTTCCTAGCACATAGCTCAAACTAAATCAAGCAACTAGGTAACTAGCTTAAATTAAAGACAAGCTCCCTAACACCTAGCTCAAACTAAATCAAGCAACTAGCTAGCAAGCTTAAACTAATTCAAGCATCCTAGCAAGCATGTCAAATTTGGAAATGCAGATTTCTTTCCTTTCTTATTGTCGACGTAGCATCCATTTCCACCATTCCTTTTCTCCTCTCTAGTTACTTGCTTGCCTTCCTTGCAACTTGCTTGATGGGACTAAGCACCTCCCATCAAGACTTCCACTTGCCTTGCTTCATTGTAAGGAAATGGGAACACAACCATACGTACATTCCATATTTCCTATTTCAAAAATTCTGCATTTCCTCTCAAACTCTCTCAACTTCCACCACTTCTTTTCATCCTCTTCATTCTCCATCAAGAAGAACCACCATACCACCACCATAAGACCACCATGGAACCACCATAAACCACCACCATTTTATATCATTCTCATCACCATTTAAACTCTAGTTCAAGCACCTAAAGGAAACTAGTTCATTTGGGCATTTAAAAGGAGTTTTTGGGTTGAAGCTTCCAAGTTCTTCTCTTTTCTTTCTTACCATTTCATCTTAGTGCATTGTAAGGAAGCTTCCACTATAAACTCTTTAGATCTCTTATTTAAAATGCATACATGATGGTTAGAATATGTTTAGATGTTCACTCTTACTAGAAATAAACTTAAAAACTCGTAATTTTATGAACTATAACAAGAATGTATTAAAAAGAACCAAAACAAAAGCTATAAAATTCGTACAGAAACTTTGCTTGACTTTGGAAGTGAATAACTTGGTCAAAACTTAACCAAATCTAGTGTTTCTTGAGTCTAAAATTAAGTTTAAAGAGTTATCTTTCCAACCCAACTGGTTTCATGAATTTTGGACAAGTATGAGTACTTCAAAACGTATTTTTAAACCAAGGTGTACAAACTGTTCTTAAAAGTCAGAAACTGACCCAACTTTAGAAGGTCATTAATTTCAAACCATGGATCCAAATGAAGTGATTCTTTTTCCTACAAGTCACATATTGTGTTAGCTTTCAAAGTAGTATGATTACACTCCGTGATAGTAAGTATAACTCCATGTACAAACAGATCTTCGACCAACTGCTCAGAAAGGGTACTGTTGGACCCTTGTGTAGAATTAAACATGTTTGAACCCCTTAAACGTAACCAAAAATTATGAAACTTACATTTCTGAAAATCTAAGACATAGGGGAACATGTGGTAAAAATTTCATAAAAATCTAAGCTCATTTGACTAGTCAAAATTGTAGCCAAAGAGGGACTAAATTCTGGACAGAAACTGTGAAAATTGGTGGAAATCTTTGACTTGCGAACCGAGTTAGTCACTGACCAAAACTTGCTAACTGAGTCAGTTCGCAGAGCCTAAAACTCGCGAAACGAGACTTGTATAATTTAAAACCCGACAAACTCAAAGATTAGGTTAAAAACGAAGTTAAAACATGGATTTAAATGAGTTTTAATGTTTTTGAAAACTAATAAAGATCACCAACGGGTCGTATACTTCTCGAATACGAAACACATTTTCAATCTACTAGTTGAGTGAACAACTAGCATAGATATGCGGGTAGCTATCTACTTATATCAACCTAGGTGTGCGGGTAGCCACCTACTATTACAAATCTAGATATGCGATTAGCTATCTACTTACACAAACGACCTCATGCGTTTAGGGCGGTAGGAGGCTTTTTGGGCAAACACTCTTATTACTTGCTAGCACTCACATAAGCTCACCAGGTGAGTTCACAGCCCATATTTTACTGTTTTTTACTGCTTTCTAAATTTGGGGTGAAAAACATATGTACTGTTTAAATACAAACTGATTTCATGCGATGATTGAAAACCTGTCAACGAATCCTTGTGCGAACCTACGTTAAACTAGCTGTAGTGCATAGAAGTCCTCATGACTACAAACTGTAACCATTAGCTAGATGACGCTAGCCACCGAATATGCGAATAGTACTATTGGGATGACATCCCTCCCACTTTTGTTAGTCATGCTAACTGCCGACTATATGTCGAGACGAGGAGCGTATATTTTATTGGTCCCAGGCAAAAACAACTAAAAGTCATGGTTTGGTTATAGGCCTAGGTGTCGGCACTTTAACTCGCAAGGTCTTGCAAACCTTCGGGGGATCACCGTCAGCTACTTATTGTTTCAAACTATGTATCATCGTACTAAACGCCATGGATGGCACGAAATGATTTGTGAAACGTTTACTATACTCTTGGTTTAAACGATGATGTCTTAAACCTGTGAATTTCATTCAACAATTTTGTTGATTCTTTTAACAATGTTTTTCAGGGAATTAGCAGCGACGTAAGATCATGCATGCATACTTTTGGGACCCTTGCTCACCATGATGAATAAAATGTCATCCTTTTGACAAATATTGAAACTATGATTTGTGATTAAAATGTTAATCATATTGTTTTGCTAAAACATATATTGTTTTGTAAACACGATGAACATGTAACCGTGTTATTTAAACTATTTATGGCATTCAAATTATATGTTTGCGATAATCATATGCTCTCGATTCACTTGTCAAACTGAACCTCGTCACGCCCCGTGCTTCCGCATTTGCTCAACCGAGACACGATTTTATTGGGGTGTGACAACTACTCAAGTGCAAATTAATCGACCAATTCAATCTTCTCAAACGCCTACATCTCAATCAATTCCAACTCAACAAGATTCGACTTATGCTCCAATACTTATGACTCAGTTGCTGACAATTATGGAAGAATTGAAATCTTTATTTCTAGATCAATCAAAGTTGATTGAACAGCAACAAGCTACGATCGACACATGCTAAATTGTTTGAAACTTAACAAGCACATATTGATGCTCAATCTAAAAGGATTGAAGAGTTAGAAAAAGAGCTCGAACAACATCGAAATTCTGTTGTTCAGGGGGAGAATCAAGAAAATGATGATGAAAATGAAGAAGAAGAAGATAAAGAAGACAAAGATGATGATAAAGATGATTCTTCTGATTCTGATGATGATTCCTCGGCTGATGACGATTCTGATAATAATGATGGTGGAGCACAACCAGAAACTGAAAATAAAGAATCTGAAGCTGCAAATGAACAAGCAGAATTTGCGAATGAACAACAACAACCAACGCCAACAAATGAAAATAATTTACAAATGGTTGTGTATACTGGGCCAAGTGATAGAAGTTTGAATGAGGATGAAGAGTTTCTAAATGTTGAACCGTTATCGGTATCATTTAATTTTGAAGAAAATCTGATTCCTATGTTAGAGTATTGATACATACATGGATAAAAAAGGCCCGATAGGTGATGGGCTGTTGGATGATGGGTTGGCGCTTACTATCGGGTTTGAAGCTGGTTTGGGCCCAATGACCCATGGAGTGTGCATGGTAACTTTGGTGGATTAAAGTTTGCATGGTGCATTTTATTATGAACGAATTTTCAGTTTTAAAATGTGGTTTTATTATGTTTTTATTAGTCTTAAATTGTAGTTAAAAGTCCCCATTATTGTAAGGCTCTTGGAGTTTTGTAACCGACAATTTTGTAGGCTTTTGTTTAGCCATTTTCAGTTTGGGGAATCAGATTTCAAGAAAAATAAAACAAAACTCTCTTGAATTATTGTTATAATTCTTTTGATTGTCATTTTGGGACGAGTTCCTGATTTTGGCTGGATTCAAATCAATAGGTCTTGATTTGCAATCTGTTTAGGAAATTATAGGTCTAGTTTGTTAAACACATATATCCTACACACATTTTTCCTATTTATTCCGGTCCATACACGTATCATTTGTGATATCAGAGCCATGAATTTCGATGATCCAGATTTCCTACAACAACTCCGTGAGGCTTTAAGAGGCTTGCAAGAAGAAGGATGAAGGCTGCCATTACGGGGGCAGCCAAGATCGAGGGAGGAGTTTAAGGTGAACGAATTGCCTGAATTTGCTGGGGGTACGGATCCAGAAAAGTATTTGGAGTGGGAGAGAAAGATTGAACGTATGTTTGACTTCAAAGAACTTGACGATGAGAAGAGGTGCAAATACGCAATTCTGAAATTGAGTGGTGGTGCTTCGTTGTGGTTTGAAAGGCTTAAGGCCAAGAGGACACGGGAAGGCAAAGAAAAGATTTTGTCTTGGGATTCTCTAAAAAAAAGCTGAAAAAAGGTTTGTTCCGATAAATCACCGGATTACCACTTATAGAAAAATAGCTGAATTGAAATAACGCAAGATGAGTACCAAACAGAAAAAAACCCCAAATCTCACCATGTTGGCTAGTGAACGGGAGGTTGAGCAAGCTCTTGATTTTGGAGAAGTGGTGTATTTGCTGGTGTCCAAGGAGAATTCTATGGAGAATGGGAATTTGACGGAGGGCAGCCTTATTGCTGATTTGTTACTTGAATACCAAGATGTGTTCCCCGATGACTTACCACCCGGTTTGCCTCCTATCCGTGGCATTGAACATCAGATAGATCTTATTCCGGGAGCACCATTGCCTAATAAGGCTGCTTATCGGTGTAATCCGGAGGAAACAAAGGAGTTACAAAAACAGGTTGATGAGTTTGTGAGCCGAGGTTATGTGCGTGAAAGCTTAAGCCCGTGTGCTGTACCTGTTTTGCTTGTACCTAATAAGGATGGAAAGTGGCGAATGTGTGTTGATAGTAGGGCGGTGAATAACATTACCATCAAATATCGTTTTCCAATCCCAAGGCTGGATGATATGTAAGATGAGCTCCATGGATCGGTGGTGTTTTCAAAAATTGATTTGCGGAGTGGTTATCATCATATTCGAATGCGTGAAGGGGATGAGTGGAAAACAGCCTTCAAGACCAAGCATGGGTTATAGAGTGGACCGTGATGCCCTTTGGTCTCACGAATGCTCCTAGTACGTTTATGAGGCTGATGAATGAAGTCTTGAAGTCGTTTCTGGGCAGGTTCGTTGTGGTTTATTTGGATGATATATTGGTGTATAGCAGGAACAAGGAAGAACATTTGAAGCAAGTCTTTGAAACCCTTAGAGCTCAAACACTCTTTGGAAAACGGGAGAAGTGTTCATTTCTAGTTGATAAGGTGATGTTCTTGGGTTATGTGGTTTCCAAAGATGAGGTGTCTGTGGATCAAACCAAGATCGGAGCAATCAAGTCCTGGCCTAGTCCTAAAAACATAAGTGAAGTGCGTTCGTTTCATGGTTTGGCCTCATTTTATCGACGTTTTATTCGTGATTTCAGTACTCTTACTAGTACCATTACTAATTGTTTGAAGAAAGGTGCATTTGTATGGGGGGTAGATGCCCAAAAGGCGTTTGAAACAATCAAGGAGCAATTGTGTGCTAATCCTATTTTGGCTCTTCCAGATTTTTCGCAACCCTTTGAAGTTGAGTGTGATGCAAGTGGGGTCGGTATTGGTGCTATTATGATTCAAGCCAAATGTCCCATTGCTTACTTTTCGGAGAAATTGTGAGGTGCTTGTTTGAATTATTGTACTTATGACAAGGAATTTTATGCCATTGTTAGGGCATTGGATCATTGGAGTCATTATTTGATACGTGTATGGACCGGAATAAATAGGAATTAGTGTGTAGGATATATGTGTTTAACAAATTAGACCTATAATTTGCTAAACAGATTGCAAATCAAGACTTGAATCCAGCCAAAATCAGGAACACGTCCCAAAATGACAATCAAAAGAATTATAACAATAATTCAAGAGAGTTTGTTTTCTTTTTCTTGAAATCTGATTCCATAAACTGAAAATGGCTAAACAAAAGCCTACAAAATTGTCGGTTACAAAACTCCAAGAGCCTTACAATAATGGGGACTTTTAACTACAATTTAAGACTAATAAAAACATAATAAAACCACATTTTGAAACTGAAAATTCGTTCACAATAAAATGCACCATGCAAACTTTAATCCACCAAGGTTACCATGCACACTCCATGGGTCATTGAGCCCAAACCAGCTTCAAACGAAATAGTAAGCGCCAACCCATCATCTAACAGCCCATCACCTTTCGGGCCTTCTTTATCCGTGTATGTATCATCCCCTCCCCCTTTGAAAGGAATTGACCTCAATTCAGCAAGACCATCATCATCAAGATAGGGTGAAAGATCTCCCACGTTAAAAGTAGCATGCACCCCATAATCTCCAGGTAACTCCACCTTGTATGCATTATCATTCACATGTGCAACCACCTTGTAAGGACCTTCAGCTCCTAGCATCAATTTGTTCTTTCGTTTCCTTGGAAAACGCTCTTTTCTCAAATGCACACACACTAAATCACCATCAGCAAACACCCGACGCTTCCTACTTTTATTGGAATTCTGTTTGTAAGCTGCATTAACAGCCTCAATACGATTACGAACTTGTTCATGCAACTTCATCATAGATTTCAGCTTAGCATCAGCATCCTTGTGAACCAACTCCTCCTTTAGCAATGGGATCAAATCTAATGGCAGGTAGGGATTAATTCCATAAACGACTTCAAACAGAGAATGACCAATAGCATAAGTAGGAGAATGATTATAAGCAAATTCAGCATGAGCGAGCTTAACATCCCAATCTTTTTGAGTCTTGCTCACCAAACCCCTCAACAATGTCCCCAAGGTCCTGTTTGTAACTTTAGTTTGGCCATCCGTTTGAGGATGATGTGATGTGCTAAACAACAACTTGGTTCCCACCTTCCTCCACAAAGTATTCCAGAAATAACTCAAAAACTTGGAATCCCGATCAGAAACAATGGTTTTGGGGATCCCATGCAAACGTACAATTTCCCGGTAATATAAATTAGCCACATTACTAGCATCATCAGTTTTGTGACAAGCAACAAAGTGAGCCATCTTGGAAATCCTGTCAACAACAACCATAATAGCATCCTTACCCCTTTGAGTGCGAGGTAATGCTACAATAAAATCCATGGACACGTCTTCCCAAGGACGAACTAGAACTGGTAAAGGCGAGTACAAACCAGGTTTGAACGAACTTTTAGCCATATGACATGTCACACACTTACCCACAATGTTAGTTACATCCCCTAACATCTTTGGCCAAAAGAAATGCTCTTTCATCACTTTCAAAGTCTTGACCACCCCAAAATGGTCGGCCAACCCACCACCATGTGTTTCACGTATCAACAATTCACGAATAGTATGTTTTGGGACACAAAGCCGGTTCCCCTTGAAGAGAAAACCATCTTGCACCGAAAACTCCCCTTGGGCACCATTAGTACATTTCCCAAACAACTCACCAAAATCAGCGTCATCACCATAGTAATCTTTTAAAGTTTCAAAGCCCAACAAACGAACATGAAGTGTAGCAAGTAAAGCATAACGACGTGAAAGTGCATCAGCCACCACATTACTTTTACCATCCTTATATTTGGATGAAAAATGAAAGGATTGCAAAAACTCCACCCACTTAGCATGCCTTGGACTCAACTTCTGCTGCCCATTAATATACTTCAAGGATTCATGATCTGAATGCAAAATGAAATGATTCGCACACACATAATGACTCCAATGATCCAATACCCTAACAATGGCATAAAATTCCTCTTCATAAGTACAATAATTCAAACGAGCACCTCCCAATTTCTCTGAAAAGTAAGCAATGGGACGTTTGGCTTGAATCAGAACAGCACCAATACCAACCCCACTTGCTTCACACTCAACTTCAAAGGGTTGCGAAAAATCTGGAAGAGCCAAAATAGGATCAGCACACAAATGCTCCTTGATTGTTTCAAACGCCTTTTAGGCATCTACCCCCCATACAAATGCACCTTTCTTCAAACAATTAGTAATGGGACTAGTAAGAGTACTGAAATCACAAATAAAACGACGATAAAATGAGGCCAAACCATGAAACGAACGCACTTCACTTATGTTTTTGGGACTAGGCCAGGATTTGATCGCTTCAATCTTGGTCTGATCCACGGACACCCCATCTTTGGGAACCACATAACCCAAGAAAATCACCTTATCAACTAGAAATGAGCACTTCTCCTGTTTTCCAAAGAGTTTTTGAGCTCTAAGGGTTTCAAAGACTTGCTTCAAATGCTTCAAATGTTCTTCCTTGTTCCTGCTATACAACAATATATCATCCAAATAAACCACAACGAACCTGCCCAGAAACGACTTCAGAACTTCATTCATCAGCCTCATAAACGTACTAGGAGCATTCGTGAGACCAAAGGGCATCACGGTCCACTCATATAACCCATGCTTGGTCTTGAAGGCTGTTTTCCTCTCATCCCCTTCACGCATTCGAATCTGATGATAACCACTCCGCAAATCAATTTTTGAAAACACCACCGATCCATGGAGCTCATCTAACATATCATACAGCCTTGGGATTGGAAAATGATATTTGATGGTAATGTTATTCACCGCCCTACTATCAACACACATTCGCCACGTTCCATCCTTCTTAGGTACAGCACACGGGCTTAAGCTTTCACGCACATAACCTCGGCTCACAAGCTCATCAACCTGTTTTTGTAACTCCTTTGTTTCCTCCGGATTACACCGATAAGCAGCCTTATTAGGCAATGGTGCTCCCGGAATAAGATCTATCTGATGTTCAATGCCACGGATAGGAGGCAAACCGGGTGGTAAGTCATCGGGAAGCACATCTTGGTATTCAACTACCAAATCAGCAATGGGGCTGCCCTCCGTCAAATTCACGTTCTCCATAGAATTCTCCTTGGACACCAGCAAATACACCACTTCTCCAAAATCAAGAGCTTGCTCAACCTCCCGTTCACTAGCCAACATGGTGAGATTTGGGTTTTTGTTTTGTTTGCTACTTATCGAACGAACTGTTTGTGAGGACATGGGCTTCAACACAATTTTTTTGCCTTTATCCTTCAGCTCATACTCATTGCTCCTCCCCTTATGTATCACGTCCCTATCAAACTGCCAAGGATGTCCCAACAACACATGGCAAGCATTCATGGGAACCACGTCACAAAGGATTTCATCTTTATATGACCCCATAGTTAATCCAACCCTAACCTGTTTTGACACCTTCACCTTATTGCCATCATCTAGCCAATCTAGTGCATATGGTTTAGGATGGGTTGTAGTGAGTAAAACCAATTTTGACACCATTTCACTAGAAGCAACATTAGTGCAACTTCCCCCATCAATAATCACGCTACACCATTTGTCTTTGACGAGACATTTGGTATGGAAAAGCTGGTCTCTTTGATCGGAATCAGCATGCACAACTTTAGTTTGTAATGTTCTAAGAACCAAAGTCGTGTCATAAGACGGTGCCTCATAACTTTCCTCCTCTTCGGACTCCTCTTTCTCTCCAAACACAAAAACGTCACCCAACCTTTCCTCTGCTTCGATCAGCTCTTCATGGCAATCAACGATCAGCTCTTCACGGCAATCAACTTTAGTCACTATTCTTTTATTTGGACATGCATTTTGGAAATGTCCAGACCCTTGACACTTGAAACAACGAACCTCGGACATGCTTGTTTCCTTGGTTGGAGTCACTATCTTAGGAGCAACTGAAGAGCTACTTGCACCCACGTGACTAGGTGTAGTAGTTTCAGGTTTAGCCCAAGGTCTAGGCTTCATAGAATCCACATTAGAACCCCCTACATACTTTATTTTCCCCTGATTTTCCAACTTTATACACAACCCACGAAGTGTACCAAAATCAGCATATGGGTACAAATCAACAACATTTGCAATATTCGTATTCAAACCACGCAAAAATCGTGACATTTTCTGCTCCTCCACTTCTTCTAAATCACCCATTAGTGTTAATTTTTCAAATTCATCAATGTATTCAGCCACACTCATCTTGCCTTGTTTCAATTCAGCAATTTTTCTGTAAGTGGTAATCCGGTGATTTATGGGAACAAACCTTTTTTTCAGCTTTCTTTTGAGAGAATCCCAAGACGAAATCTTTTCTTTGCCTTCCCGTGTCCTCTTGGCCTTAAGCCCTTCGAACCACAAAGAAGCACCACCACTCAATTTCATAATTGCGTATTTGCACCTCTTCTCATCGTCAAGTCCTTTGAAGTCAAACATACGTTCAATCTTTCTCTCCCACTCCAAATACTTTTCTGGATCCGTACCCCCAGCAAATTCAGGCAATTCGTTCACCTTAAACTCCTCCCTCGATCTTGGCTGCCCCCGTATAGGCAGCCTTCGTCCTTCTTCTTGCAAGCCTCTTAAAGCCTCACGGAGTTGTTGTAGGAAATCTGGATCATCGAAATTCATGGCTCTGATACCACAAATGATACGTGTATGGACCGGAATAAATAGGAATTAGTGTGTAGGATATATGTGTTTAACAAATTAGACCTATAATTTGCTAAACGGATTGTAAATCAAGAACTATTGATTTGAATCCAGCCAAAATCAGGAACACGTCCCAAAATGACAATCAAAAGAATTATAACAATAATTCAAGAGAGTTTTGTTTTCTTTTTCTTGAAATCTGATTCCATAAACTTAAAATGGCTAAACAAAAGCCTACAAAATTGTCGGTTACAAAACTTCAAGAGCCTTACAATAATGGGGACTTTTTACTACAATTTAAGTCTAATAAAAACATAATAAAACCACATTTTGAAACTGAAAATTCGTTCACAATAAAATGCACCATGCAAACTTTAATCCACCAAGGTTACCATGCACACTCCATGGGTCATTGAGCCCAAACCAGCTTCAAACCCAATAGTAAGCGCCAACCCATCATCTAACAGCCCATCACCTTTCGGGCCTTCTTTATCCATGTATGTGTCATTATTTGCGTGCAAATCATTTCATTTTGCATTCAGATCATGAATCCTTGAAGTATATTAATGGGCAGCAAAAGTTGAGTCCAAGGCATGCTAAGTGGGTGGAGTTTTTGCAATCCTTTCATTTTTCTTCGAAATATAAGGATGGTAAAAGTAATGTGGTGGCTGATGCGCTCTCGCGTCATTATGCTTTACTTGCTACCCTTGATGTTTGTTTGTTGGGCTTTGAAACTTTAAAAGATTACTATGGTGATGACGCTGATTTTGGTGAGTTGTTTGGGAAATGTACTAATGGTGCCCAAGGGGAGTTTTCAGTGCAAGATGGGTTTCTCTTCAAGGGGAACCGGCTTAGTGTCCTAAAACATACTGTTCGTGAATTGTTGATACGTGAAGCACATGGTGATGGGTTGGCTGGCCATTTTGGGGTGGTCAAGACTTTGGAAGTGTTGAAAGAGCATTTCTTTTGGCCAAAGATGTTAGGGGATGTAACTAACATTGTGGGTAAGTGTGTGACATGTCATATGGCTAAAAGTTCGTTCAAACCTAGTTTGTACTCGCCTTTACCAGTTCCAGTTCGTCCTTGGGAAGACGTGTCCATGGATTTTATTGTAGCTTTACCTCGCACTCAAAGGGGTAAGGATGATATTATGGTTGTTGTTGACAGGTTTTCGAAGATGGCAAATGCTTGTCACAAAACAGATGATGCTAGTAATGTGGCTGATTTATATTACCGGGAAATTGTACGTTTGCATGGGATCCCCAAAACCATTGTTCTGATCGGGATTCCAAGATTTTGAGTTATTTCTGGAATACTTTGTGGAGGAAGGTGGGAACCAAGTTGTTGTTTAGCACATCAGATCATCCTCAAACGGATGGCCAAACTGAAGTTACAAACAGGACCTTGGGGACGTTGTTGCAGGGTTTGGTGAGCAAGACTCAAAAAGATTGGGATGTTAAGCTCGCTCATGCTGAATTTGCTTATAATCGTTCTCCTACTTATGTTACTGGTCATTCTCCGTTTGAAGTCGTTTATGGAATTAATCCCTACCTGCCATTAGATTTGATCCCATTGCCAAAGGAGGAGTTGGTTCACAAGGATGCTGATGCTAAGCTAAAATCTATGATGAAGTTGCATGAACAAGTTCGTAATCGTATTGAGGCTGTTAATGCAGCTTACAAACAGAAATCCAATAAAAGTAGGAAGGCTCGGGTATTTGCTGATGGTGATTTAGTGTGTGTGCATTTGAGAAAAGAGCGTTTTCCAAGGAAACGAAAGAACAAATTGATGCTAGGAGCTGAAGGTCCTTACAAGGTGGTTGCACATGTGAATGATAATGCATACAAGGTGGAGTTACCTGGAGATTATGGGGTGCATGCTACTTTTAACGTGGGAGATCTTTCACCCTATCTTGATGATGATGGTCTTGCTGAATTGAGGTCAATTCCTTTCAAAGGGGGAGGGGATGATACATACATGGATAAAGAAGGCCCGAAAGGTGATGGGCTGTTGGATGATGGGTTGGCGCTTACTATCGGGTTTGAAGCTGGTTTGGGCTCAATGACCCATGGAGTGTGCATGGTAACCTTGGTGGATTAAAGTTTGCATGGTGCATTTTATCATTTTATTATGAACGAATTTTCAGTTTTAAAATGTGATTTTATTATGTTTTTATTAGTCTTAAATTGTAGTTAAAAGTCCCCATTATTGTAAGGCTCTTGGAGTTTTGTAACCGACAATTTTGTAGGCTTTTGTTTAGCCATTTTCAGTTTGGGGAATCAGATTTCAAGAAAAAGAAAACAAAACTCTCTTGAATTATTGTTACAATTCTTTTGATTGTCATTTTGGGACGTGTTCCTGATTTTGGCTGGATTCAAATCAATAGGTCAAGATTTGCAATCTTTTTAGCAAATTATAGGTCTAGTTTGTTAAACACATATATCCTACACACTAATTCCTATTTATTCCGGTCCTTACACGCATCAAGTATTTGGAAAGGGAAGCTGCTGGGATGAATCAAGATGATTAAGAAGAAACAGATTCAGAAGAGCTATATCATAATCCCTTCGAGATTCCAAGTGATAATGAGAATACTGAATATGAAAGTGTTGATAATGAAGATGAATTGTGCAATGATTTTGTCTTTGAAAGTAATGATCAAGCTGATGAAGATAGTGATGATAGAAGCTGAGGCGAATCCTGAAATTCCAGAATGTTCAAGTTCTAAACATTCAGAATGATTCAGAGTACCTACACAAGCACCGATGGTTAAGAAGAAGCTTCACAAAGTAAATGGTGAATGTAGTGGTCAAATGATAAGCTGGAAATATGATGAAGACTTGAATATGATCGTTGTGAAAAGAACTGGTGGATTACAGTACTTTAAGTGAAGCTTTAAAGACCTTAGTACTCTTCCTAAGTGTGAAATATCTAAGTTAGCTCAACTAAATATCATAAATCACTCAGGGTCGAGTATGGGTAGATATATTGAAAGTAACGTTCAAAAGGAAGTGAGATATGGATTTAACCTGATGAAGCCTACTCTTGGAAAATGGAAGATATATAAAAAGAAGATTAGTGCTTTTACAAACAAACCGTGGGTACGAATTGTTTATCCTCCAGTCAAAGCGTTAAAGAAAATTCCATTGGAAAAGCTGCCAATAAACTTTGCTGAAAAACTAAAGTGGTGTTACTACAACGGAACTACTGGAGAAGCGTGCATTGAAATATTCAAGGATGAACCAAAAGAAAAAGTTGAACAAGTCTATGTTTACGATCCAATCTGTTTGATAAATCTATCAAAACAAGACTTATTGATGCTCAAAGACAATCACATTATGTTCAACAAGAATGAAGAAAGAGAAGCCTTAAAGTTCCAGAATGTGGTGAAAGTGTGTATTAGAAATGGTATTTGTGCTGGAAGCAACCTCCTAAGCAAGTGGATCTGAAGCTCGAACAAGTTTATATCAAGCTACTGACAAGGGGGAGTTTGTTGATGCAGATAGAGTGTCAGCATCTTGATTAGAAGACTTAGAAATCAAAATTAATGTTTATGCGACTTTAGGTGCGATCTTATAGTTAGTGTCGCATAACTGTTATAGTCGCAGACTGTTTCTATAAATAGGCTGTTTGTTCTTCATTTGTAACTAACTGAAATTCTAGAATTCAGAGTGTATTATTGTCAATTGTATTGTAATCGTTTGTAAGCTGTTGCAATCACTTGATAATAAATATAAATCAGTTATTTACTTCTCACGTTCAATTTCATTCGTTTAAACACATAATCACAGGATTCCGCACTTGATTATTGTGATATTGTAATCTGATCAGTAGTACATGGCGACCTACAGTAACTATGTAAACGAAACTCGGAACCGACAAACTAATACTTAAACACCCATTATACACAATCTAAATACAACTTGAGGTATTTTAGATATTAAAAGCTTCAATTTATATAACTCAATTATTAAGCCCCAAAACATCTCACAAATAAGTCTATACAATGTAAAATATAAGCACAAATTTAATACATTTTTTTTTTTTTTTTGGTTAAAGGGATTTACCCTGGTAATATATATATATAATAATAAAGAGTTATAAACAGGAAAGAGCGGATAAAAATTCCACTCTACACACCAAACTACATAGCCACATTGAACATGCTCAATGAACTTACAAAAACAAAACTAACACAACCAGAAAATAGACTAGGATCCAGACGGGAGGGGACCACCTGAACAGGAAATCTTGATCACGAGCTGGAGAACCGAGTAGCAGTAGAAGTCATCAAGCAGAGAGGCAACTTCCACACCTGCAAAGTACGTTCCACATTGCAAGAGTTTTTGAACCGAAATGATGTAAGCTTCATTCGAACTACTTGTATGACAATATCCTTTAGAGCTTCTTCATGCCTTGAATCCTTCTTGTGTAACCGATTGTTCCATTCTTTCCAAATGAAGTATACTGTTGCAGCAAAAATTAACCGAGCTATCACAATTCGTGCTGAATTCCGACCCGAGACAGGTTGAAGCCAGGCAATAATAAGATCTAGATGGGTCGGGACATTTTGCAGACCTGCCACCTGGGTCACCAATACCCGACTTTCGAAGAGTAAGTGCACTCAAAAAACAAATGTTCGTGAGAGTCCGGTTGCACCTTACATAATGGACACCGAAGCATGTTTAAGTTAACAGAATAGCCAACATCCCATTGCCTCAGTTTGTCTTGAGTTTTTAATTTCCGATGTATAAGTATCCATAAAAGAAACGCATGTCGAGGAATACAAAACCGGGACCATACTATACGAAACCAACTAACTGCTTGAACTCGTGGCCGAATTGAATCCCATGCAACTTTAACAGCAAACTCCTCAAGTTTTCCTTCCGGGGTTTCCCATAACAGATGATCACGTAATGGCATTAATATTGGGGGAGAAATCTGTCTTAAAACCGGGAATCGATCCAGCCATTCACTAGGCCACAACCAACTACCATTGTCTACCAAATCAGCCACTTTTCTTTCATGTTATAGCCTTCTCGCGAGATATTACGAGCAACAAGATGAGTTCGAAGAGGGCCTTGATGACACCATGTATCAAACCATGCCGATGCATTCTTACCATCACCAATGTTATACCAGATATAAGGCCTAATAATATCACGAGTTTGGATAATTTTCCGCCAACCCCAACTCATTATTGACCCTTTTGGAACCTCCCAAAAAGTCCTACCCTTCAACTTATAAGTATGTATCAAACGGACCCACATAGACTCCTTATTCTCTAGGATTTTCCAAATATGGTGCATCATTAAGGCAACATTAAACTTACTCATATTTCGAATGCCCAACCCGCCTTCACTCTTAGGGAGACAAATCTTCTTCCTGGACACTTTTGCTTTACCTCTTATTAGCTCCCCATTACACCAAAGAAAACCACGCATCAATTGGTCAATGTCATGGATGATTTTGTTCAGAAAAATAAACACTGAACGCCAATAAACTTGCATAGAAGATAAGACGGAAATCATAAGTTGCAGTCGAACTGCAAATGAAAGAGTTTTGTTCTTCCAGTTACCAATCCGTTGTTTAACTCTATCAACAAGAACTTTACAGTCCTTATACAGGAGACGCAAGGAGATTAAAGGAACACCTAGGTATTTAATAGGCAAAGTACCTTCTTCGAAGGTCATAATCTGTAAAATAGACGATTTAATTGCACTACCCACATTACAGAAAAAAGCTGTACTTTTATTCGCACTTGGGACCAAGCCCGAGACTTGCTGAAACTCAGTTAAAGCGTCCCTGATCAACTTTGCTGAATTGGTATCCCAATGGCAAAATAATATTAGGTCATCGGCAAAACACACATTAACAATGTTCTGCTTTGAGCAAAATTTATGGTACCGGAAAACATCACTCTCTTGAACCCGTCTATTTATGATAAGTGAAAGAATCTCCATAACCAAAGTAAACAGATAAGGGGACCTATCCCCTTGACCCAACCCTCGTTTTCCTTTGAAATAACCATGCAGCTCACCATTAATACTTAACGAGAAAGATGTTGAAGTAACACAACTCATAATCCACGTTATCATTTTGTCTTTGAAACCAAAACCCGTTAAGCAACATCTTAAAAACTCCCAATCCACAGTATCATAAGCCTTCTAAATATCAACTTTAAAGGCACACCGGGGGGGCCTCTATTCATGTGATAGTTATGCATAAGTTCTTAGGTGAGAAGGATATTGTCCGATATCGAACGACCAGGAACAAAAGCTGACTGATTAATGCTAACCACATCATCAAGACCTTCTTTTATGCGATTAGTAATAATTTTGCTAATGCATTTATAAGTAACATTACAACACGATATAGGCCTATAATCAGTTATACGAGAAGCACTAGTAACTTTCGGAATGAGAGCTATAATCGTATGATTGATCTCCTGTAACAGCTTCCCATTTGTAAAGAAATCTCCAACTGCATTCACACATCAGTCCCAGTAACCTCCCAAGTTTTCTTAAAGAAAACCAAAGTATATCAGTCAGGACCTGGGGCTTTTTCGTTCCCAATAGAGAACATGGCCAACTTAATTTCATCATGTGTAACTTGACGAATCATACTTGCTGCCTTCTCGTCATCTAACTTCCTGGAAAAAAGATTTTGGCAGTCAAGACCGATAGTATTCCCTCGAGACCCAAGAAACTTAGTATAATGAGTAACAAATGCTTGAGAAACACACGCCCCTTCATGGAGCACATTCTGGCTATCCATAATGACTTCAATCAGATTTCGGTGAACTTTGGACTTGACCACGTTATGAAAATAAGCTGAATTGGAATCACCCACGCGTAACCATTCAACTTTAGATTTATGTTTAAGAAACCTTTCCTCATCCAGAACCGCTTCACTAAAAGCGTTCAAATAAATGGCCTCTTCTTCCCTCAAAATATGCGAAGAGGGATCTTTGTCAAGCGCTTTTTGGACCTCGTCTAACTCCTTCCTCAGCACAATAACTCGCTTATGAAGATTACCTTGACCTTTTAGAAGGGAACGGAGAGGCTTTTTTAACATTCTCATCTTCTTCACCACCTGAAACATATGATACCCACCAATTTCCTTCTGCCATACATTCTCAATAACCAGTTTGAATTCAGGTTTATGAACAAGCAGGTTAGATAATTTAAACGGTTTGGCCTTGATAGTATTCACCTGTTTAATCTTCAAGCAGGGGCATGGTCAGAAAATTCTCTAAGGTTGAAAAACTGCAGAAGCTCCCGGGAACTGCTGAATAAATGGAAGGTTACTCATCACCCGATCAAGCTTTTTCAGGAGACCCAAACCTGCTGTATTCGTAACAGAAGGCTTTTGATTCCAGGTATATTGGAGACCTGTGTAATTTACATCCTCAACCTCAATCGTATTAACACACTCTCTAAATTCCCGCATTGCAATGTTTATAGTCGATGAGCTTGAAAACGAATCTCCCAAGTTTAAAGCAGCATTAAAGTTACCCATAATCACCCACGGAATATCCTGAACAAAAACTGAGTATGTGCAGCTAAATTGGTCCATAGATCCGTCGATGAATATAATAATTTCCTGCATACACAAAAGAACAGAAGAGAGATTTCTGATCAGGTTTTAGGATTATTTGAGTATGAATCACCTGATCTGTTCGATCAAGAACCATGATGTCAACCATCGTGGAGTTCCAACCCAGGATAATGCGAGATCCCTTTTGACATCTATCTCCATTAGAAGTCCAACTCCAATTCGGACAAACCTTAGAAAAAATATCACCTAGCTTCGTTAATGTTACATGAGACTCCAGAATAGCACACACTTGCAATTAATTATCATCAATAATCTGTTTAACCTCTTTCTGCTTAGGGGTGCGGTTTAAACCCCTTATATTCCAGGATGCGAAACTAAACATTTGCAAGACTGTGACTGGGAGTGCTTGCCCCCTTCCATTGACTATCAGAAGCCATAAAAGTACCTGTTTCATCATAAATATTCTCCACCTCTTCCTCATCAGACTCAAGTGTATCCTCATATTCCTTTTGAGATGTAGAATTTTGATTTCCAATTTCATCTGTGCACACAGCCAACACATCAAACTTATTCGACATGGTTATTGTTAGTCCGGATGCTCTAGATCTAATTCGAATCATCAATTAAACCGTGCGGAATCCGAATTTAATTGATTGAATGTGAAAGAACGAGATTGAATCAAATGATTTCTTGTATTGATATATGAAATGAATACAGAAATTCTTTACAATTTAGCTCTCAACTCTCTCTATTGAATCTGTTACAAATAAGCTCTCACAAAAACTAGATTTCAGCTCTACAAATGACGAGATCTGTTGCTGTATTTATACTATTCAGCACCTGCGACACTACCTGCGACTTTATGATTAAAGTCGCATTTTGCAAGTCTGCGACACTAAAGTAGTGTTGCATCTAGTGTCGCAAAACATCGTTTATTCAAGCTAATATTTCTACACGCTGATTGTCACACCAATGTACCAACAGTTATAATAACTTCTTTACCCCTGTCAATAGAAATATTAGCCACAGAATTGCGAATTACAGGCTTATAGACGAATTTCGTCTTGGGTTTATAAACAATATCCACCGGCTTTTTACTGGCATGCCTTTTCTTAACAGCTTGAAAGCCATCAGCAGTTGGCACATCTGTCGCAATCACACTTTCCTTAATAGTTCGAGGGCATTGGCTCGTCTGATGTCCAAAGGTTTTACATGTAGCACATCGAGGCGGCTGCCACTCATACTCAACTTTAATGGTTATCTTCGTATGTCCACCCTCCAATATATTGGAGACCTGTTTAATCTAGGTTTGTTGTGCCAAGCCTGTCCAAGGTTCGTTGTTTCAAGTGTCAAGGGTTTGGACATTTCCAAAATGCATGTCCAAATAAAAGAATAGTGACTTTAAGGGAAGCCCTTGATTGCCGTGAAGAGCTGATCGAAGAAAAGGAAAGGTTGGGTGACGTTTTTGTGTTTGGAGAGAAAGAGGAGTCCGAAGAGGAGGAAAGTTATGACGCATCGTCTTATGACACGACTTTGGTTCTTAGACATTACAAACTAAAGTTGTGCATGCTGATTCTGATCAAAGAGACCAGCTTTTCCATACCAAATGTCTCGTCAAAGACAAATGGTGTAGCGTGATTATTGATGGGGGAAGTTGCACTAATGTTGCTTCTAGTGAAATGGTCTCAAAATTGGGTTTACTCACTACAGCCCATCCTAAACCATATGCACTACATTGGCTAGATGATGGCAATAAGGTGAAGGTGTCAAAACAGGTTAGGGTTGGATTAACTATGGGTTCGTATAAAGATGAAATCCTTTGTGACGTGGTTCCCATGGACGCTTGCCATGTGTTGTTGGGACGTCCTTGGCAGTTTGATAGGGACGTGATACATAAGGGGAGGAGCAATGAGTATGAGCTGAAGGATAAAGGCAAAAAAATTGTGTTGAAGCCCATGTCCTCACAAACAGTTCGTTCGATAAGTACCAAACAAAACAAAAACCCAAATCTCACCATGTTGGCTAGTGAACGGGATGTTGAGCAAGCTCTTGATTTTGGAGAAGTGGTGTATTTGCTGGTGTCCAAGGAGAATTCAATGGAGAACGTGAATTTGACGGAGGGCAGCCCCATTGCTGATTTGGTAGTTGAATACCAAGATGTGTTTCCCGATGACTTACCAACCGGTTTGCCTCCTATCCGTGGCATTGAACATCAGATAGATCTTATTCCGGGAGCACCATTGCCTAATAAGGCTGCTCATCGGTGTAATCCGGAGGAAACAAAGGAGTTACAAAAACAGGTTGATGAGCTTGTGAGCCGAGGTTTTGTGCGTGAATGCTTAAGCCCGTGTGCTGTACCTGTTTTACTTGTACCTAAGAAGGATGGAACGTGGCGAATGTGTGTTGATAGTAGGGCGGTGAATAACATTACCATCAAATATCGTTTTCCAATCCCAAGGCTGGATGATATGTTAGATGAGCTCCATGGATCGGTGGTGTTTTCAAAAATTGATTTGCGGAGTGGTTATCATCAAATTCGAATGCGTGAAGAGGATGAGTGGAAACCAGCCTTCAAGACCAAGCATGGTTTATATGAGTGGACCGTGATGCCCTTTGGTCTCACGAATGCTCCTAGTACATTTATGAGGCTGATGAATGAAGTCTTGAAGTCGTTTCTGGGCAGGTTCGTTGTGGTTTATTTAGATGATATATTGGTGTATAGCAGGAACAAGGAAGAGCATTTAAAGCAAGTCTTTGAAACCCTTAGAGCTCAAAAACTCTTTGGAAAACAGGAGAAGTGTTCATTTCTAGTTGATAAGGTGATGTTCTTGGGTTATGTGGTTTCCAAAGATGGGGTGTCTGTGGATCAAACCAAGATTGAAGCAATCAAATCCTGGCCTAGTCCTAAAAACATAAGTGAAGTGCGTTCGTTTCATGGTTTTGCCTCATTTTATCGTCGTTTTATTCGTGATTTCAGTACTCTTACTAGTCCCATTACTAATTGTTTGAAGAAAGGTGCATTTGTATGGGGGTAGATGCCCAAAAGGCGTTTGAAACAATCAAGGAGCATTTGTGTGCTGCTCCTATTTTGGCTCTTCCAGATTTTTCGCAACCCTTTGAAGTTGAGTGTGATGCAAGTGGGGTTGGTATTGGTGCTGTTCTGATTCAAGCCAAACGTCCCATTGCTTACTTTTCGGAGAAATTGGGAGGTGCTCGTTTGAATTATTGTACTTATGAAGAGGAATTTTATGCCATTGTTAGGTTATTGGGTCATTGGAGTCATTATGTGTGTGCGAATCATTTCATTTTGCATTCAGATCATGAATCCTTGAAGTATATTAATGGGCAGCAGAAGTTGAGTCCAAGGCATGCTAAGTGGGTGGAGTTTTTGCAATCCTTTCATTTTTCATCAAAATATAAGGATGGTAAAAGTAATGTGGTGGCTGATGCACTTTCACGTCGTTATGCTTTACTTGCTACACTTGATGTTCGTTTGTTGGGCTTTGAAACTTTAAAAGATTACTGTCACACCCCGCTAAAGCAGAAACACGAGATGTAACAGTACAATGATTTCATAATCGAAAATTACAAAAGATCACCGTTCAACGCTCTACAATTAATACATTACATAAAGTCTTACAAGCATTTACAGCACAAAAGTAAATAATCTAAACATGCGATTACATCCAAAAGAGACAAAATCCCGTAACGCTACAGCAGCATAGATCATAAAACGGGTTTAGCTTCAATGGACAAGTTGTGACTAATTCCTGAAAAGCATGTAAAATAAACATGTCAGCTATGAAACATAGTTGGTGAGTACACAGGTTTTGTGTAATGAAAGACCCTTTTCCAGTGTTTACAAAGTCTAGTTTAAAAGTTCCACGTTACTACGTGATTAGTTCGTAAAAGTAGTATGTCTAGTGTCGAGGCTCATACAAAGACGATAATCATCCGATAAGTTCTTGAAATCAATTTTTAGGATAGTCAAACGCTATTGCGCGGATAATTATAAAAGTAATTCATTAAAACAAGGCTCATTTAAGAGCGATATTCATTTGATAGCTAGATTCATTTGTTAATCAATGTTTTGTTTGCAAAGGAGGTTTATTTAAGAACGAGGCTCATTTAGGAGCGATTCCCTTTTTGTACTCAATTAAAAGTCGTGATTCATTTATAACGCCCCGCTCATATTTTCAAAGGAATATTTAATTCACATTTATAAAACTCAAGATATAGTGTTTAATAAGTTCGAGTTATATTTATAAAACTCATATTGTAGTATTTAATAAGTTCATGTTACGTGTATAAAGCCAATGGATCATCAAATCAATATCAAAACGTTAAAAGTCTCAACGGATTATTATGTCGAAGTTCATAAGAATGCGCGACGTTATTATGAAACCACATTTCAAACGACAAAGTCATTGTAAAGCTCGGGTCGTAAGTTTATAGTTTCAAAGAAATATTGTTTCAGATGACAAAGTCATTGTAAAGCTCGGGTCGTAAGTTCATAGTTTCAAAGAAATATCGTTTCAAATGACAAAGTCATTGTAAAGCTCGGGTCGTAAGTTTATAGTTTCAAAGAAATGTCATTTCAAATGTCAAAACGTCATATGTTTATAGTCGTTTATGAAATTTCTATGCTATCACGTTATAATGTCTATAATTACAATGAATTATTATGCTTGAGTCCACAACCAAACCTACAACCGATAAACCTTTGCCCCAAAAGAGAGATGCCCTATCGTTGGCATTTAGGATGATGGGATGCACTCACGTGGCCGCGTGAGTGGGGAGGTGGTCTCGCTCCCAAATAGTACTATTCATATGCATCATTTGGCTCATATAGAGTTAATGGTCGTGTAGATATACCGGGGACTTTAGATACGATAGAAAACAAGCACATAATCATGTTCGTATAAACGGAAAACATTCACGACATTATTTGTAATCAATACGACATTTTAACCATGTAAAGTATTCGAAAGTAAGCATAGCATATAGCATAGCGTAGCATTTGTAAATCAAGGATAACATTTGTAAGACGAGCATAGTATAAGCATAGCATTCGTAAATCAAGTATAGCATAAGAATAGTATTTGTAATCCAAATATAGTAGTTAGATCATATAGCATGCTTTTCACCCCAAAAATTTAAGTAAAACGTTAAATAGAGGGGTTGTGTAAACTCACTATTGAGCGTGAGCGGAAGGATGGATGTAATGCGAGTGCCGACTGGGTTTGACTCCTATCCAAGTCCTAAGAACACAAGGTTTCTAATTAGTTTCTCGACTAATACGGTTTGTTAGGATTGCTTAGGTAGCTAATTAAATTACAAAGTGCCGTAAAAGTTTGAATTTCCATTTAAATTACGTTGCCGGTAATTGTTCGAGTTGTGAACAAAATAATGGAAATATATGTATACAACATCTAAAAATTACCAAACTTGGTATGAAGCATGAAATATAGTTCAAACATTTTCGGTGAAAATTTGGGGATTTTTAGACGTATGGATTATTTATAATCATTTTATGTCTAATAAGTGGGATAATTATGGGAGAAATAGTAATTATTGAGGAAAAATTCTGGAATTTTTACCAGATCATTTTCTACCCATTTTTAGGTTTTTGTAAAATTTTCAAGTCGTTTTGAGCACTGAAATTTAGGTTCCCAACATTATGCATTTTAACGAGACGTAAATCGGAAAACACATCAAAACACCTCCAAAGAGTGTGAAATTTTGAGTATAGTGTCTTTTCCTGAGGAAAATGACACTGGAATTTTCCCATAATTATTTGGTGTCTAAAAGTATTTTTCATGAATATTTCACCTTTTATAGGCTTTATTTGCATTAATTTAGGAAAAATACTTATGTTTTTCCAAAAATTCCAATTTTTATTTTCAAGAATCTTTTCATGATCTAGTTACTGGGAAAAATAATCCCCAAAATTTTAACACGTTTTCTCTAGCAATTATGTATTTTTGAATCATCGCAACACAAGTATTTGTGATTTACAAGCTTACAACAATGCATGATGTTCATGCATTTTCTAAAAATATAATATCAACAAGATAAATTACCATATTTTTATTCTACTGAGATACACTTGTTAAGAGTCTAAAAACAATTTTTTTGAATTTATTGAACACCTTAAGACCCATGAACAAGTATCACAACAAGGTGCTCACGGAAATGTTACTGTTTGCGCATCAGTTTTGTGTGATACATTTGAAGGTCGAATACTCAATGGATTTGAGTGAGACCAGTGGGGTTTTAAAGGTAAGACATTAAGCTAAATTCTAGAAGAAAAATCAAGATTTTTGGACCATTTTTCACTGAGTTATGGTCGTTTCAAGTGAGGTCAAAATCTGGACATATTACATATAAGACAATGGTGATCATTTTGGTGTGTTTTTCACTACCAACAATTTTTAGACCTCATCCAATGATTGAAGCCTTGTCTTTTATGCATGTACATGTGTTTTACAGAAACATAAACATATTTTAACAATTTAAACCATTTAATCTAGCAAGAACATGTAAATACACATTTTAACACCAAAAAGACGATTTTCGGTTTGATTTCGGTTTGATCATGGGTTGCCCTTTTTTTTTTAACACTTAAACAAGTGTAAGGGAACCTACAAACATCAAAATCATGTATGTGGATTATAACCATGAATAAGGTGTATAATCCAAGCATTTTTATGAATTTAAAAGTAAGTAAATGCAAGAATGGAAGTAAGGAATGGTATGTTTTACCTTAGAGATGTTGTTCTTGTGTAAGAACACTTTAAAGATGATGATTTTTGATTGAAAGGGGGCTGTAAATCTGTGGGTTTTTGAGAGAGAATTGAGAGTGTTTTTGAAAGTGGAAATGAAGAAATGATGAAAATGAAAGAGTGTGTATAGAAGGCTTTTTGCATGTAGAGTGAGTGGAGTTTTGTAAGAAAAGGAAGAGTTTTGAGTGGGGGAAAGGGAGGTCCGGTTTTGGCATGAAAATTTGGAGTTTTTATTTTATTTTTTTGATAAAATATAATATGTATTAGTTGTGGTATTTATTTGTATTAAAATTGCACAAGTCTTGTACATTTCAAGACTTTAAATTGTGTTGTTTTAATGCTTAATATTAGAGTTATAAAAATTGATGTTCTAAATTTCTAAAATACTTCAAATTGTATTTTAGATTGTTTATAATGGATATTCAAGTTTTAGTTTGTCGGATTCGAGTTTCGTTTATTCGATTCGGGTCGCGTTTGCCGAGTTACGGAATTTCGGTTAATTCCGATTTTTGTGATGTTTTTGTGATTAAAGTTTGAGTCATGAAACTTTATCTTATAAGTTTATAACATTCATCAAAATGTATTTGATTCTATCACGATTGACATTCGCGAGTCAATTAACCGATTTTTGGTTGCGTTCACTGAGTTACGGAATTTCGGGTTAAATTCCGATTTTTGCGATATGATAAATATTTTGTGATGATTTATGAAATTTAATTTCATTTGTTTTCTTTGGCACTTTGTAACCTAATTTTGTGTTCCTCACAGTCTTAAAGTTCGCTAAGCAATCTCCTAGAACGTTACGCGATTTCGGTAACTTACGGTTTTGGTACTTAAGGAGTCGTAACCTAGACTTTTCACTAAGATTTTAAAGTGCTGTAAACGTAATTAGATAGACTAGGAATTTAAGTGCGTTAATGACTTGAGATTTTTGACGGTTGTCACAATTACTATGGTGATGACGCTGATTTTGGTGAGTTGTTTGCGAAATGTACTAATGGTGCCCAAGGGGAGTTTTCGGTGCAAGATGGTTTTCTCTTCAAGGGGAACCGGCTTTGTGTCCCAAAACATACTGTTCGTTAATTGTTGATACGGGAAGCACATGGTGGTGGGTTGGCTGACTTGGGGTGGTCAAGACTTTGGAAGTGTTGAAAGAGCATTTCTTTTGGCCAAAGATGTTAGGGGATGTAACTAACATTGTGGGTAAGTGTGTGACATGTCATATGGCTAAAAGTTCGTTCAAACCTGGTTTGTACTCGCCTTTACCAGTTCCAGTTCGTCCTTGGGAAGATATGTCCATGGATTTTTATTGTAGCTTTACCTCGCACTCAAAGGGGTAAGGATGCTATTATGGTTGTTGTTGACAGGTTTTCCAAGATGGCTCACTTTGTTGCTTGTCACAAAACTGATGATGCTAGTAATGTGGCAGATTTATATTACCGGGAGATTGTACGTTTGCATGGGATCCCCAAAACCTTTGTTTCTGATCGGGATTCCAAGTTTTTGAGTTATTTCTGGAATACTTTGTGGAGGCTGTTAATGCAGCTTACAAACAGAAATCCAATAAAAGTAGGAAGGCTCTGGTGTTTGCTGATGGTGATTTAGTGTGGGTGCATTTGAGAAAAGAGCGTTTTCCAAGCAAACTTAAGAACAAATTGATGCCAAGAGCTGAAGGTCCTTACAAGGTGGTTGCACGTGTGAATGATAATGCATACAAGGTGGAGTTACCCGGAGATTATGGTGTGCATGCTACTTTTAACGTGGGAGATCTTTCACCCTATCTTGATGATGATGGTCTTGCTGAATTGAGGTCAATTCCTTTCAAAGGGGGAGGGGATGATACATACATGGATAAAGAAAGCCCGAAAGGTGATGGGCTGTTGGATGATGAGTTGGCGCTTACTATTGGGTTCGAAGCTGGTTTGGGCTCAATGACCCATGGAGTGTGCATGGTAACCTTGGTGGATTAAAGTTTGCATGGTGCAATTTATGGTGAACGAATTTCAGTTTTAAAATGTGGTTTTATTATGTTTTTATTAGTCTTAAATTATAGTTAAAAGTCCCTATTATAGTTCAGCCATTTTCAGTTTGGGGAGCAGATTTTTAAGAAAAAGAAAACAAAAGTCTCTTGAATTATTGTTATAATTCTTTTGATTGTCAATTTGGGACGTGTTCCTGATTTTGGTTGGATTCAAATCAATAGGTCTTGATTTGCAATCTGTTTAGCAAATTATAAGTCTAATTTGTTAAACACATATATCCTACACATTAGTTCCAATTTAGTCCGATCCATACACGTATCAAACTGGAACCCGGGTATGATCCACTTTAGTAAGATTAGCACTTGGAGTCCATTTGTTTAGCATGATTGGAATTGTTTGAATGATCCATGGACCACTTTGCAGAACCTGTTGCATACTGTACTCGTTTCAAATTTAAAGAAAAAGAATCCACTGGAATTCATCATTACTTTTTGAATACCAAATTTAGCCCAGACATTTTTCACATAACAGACAATTGGAAAAGCAAGTCTCTTGCCGATAAAATAACCATATAACGAATTAGCAAACCTGTTAGAGACTTCCTCTATTGAAGATAAAGATATAGCAAGATCAGCTCCCATAACTTCCATAGTAGGTTCGAGAGTTCGAAAGTTAACCTTTGGTGTTACCTTACCCGCATGAAGCACATCTAGGTAAGATGATTTTATCGGGGATGGCATATGAGGAGTTGAAGGACTCCCTGAAATCAGCAAACCCGTAGCATCAGCAAGTTCAAACGTATCAGAAATCACATTATCCCGCGTTGCCATATCAGTTCTGTCATGCACATAGTCGCCATGCACGTCCGACGTAGTAGGAAGATTAAATTGCACCATTCTTCTAGGTTTTAGGAACAACCCATTGGATCCAATCATCTTTCCATCTATGTCTTTGATCTTTGCTGCAAGCCCAGATTTAAATATATCGTCGCCGTCACCCTCTCCCATACCCACAAAATAAACAAACCAAACAGAAACAAAACCTAGGAAATAAAATAAACGAACGGTAAAACCCTAATAGGCTTAACCAGCCGCCATTTAACCACAACTAGATATGTTAATAAGGTCGCGATTTATGAATCCCCAAAAACCAATTAATCCCTATGATTCCAGGAAATCATAACATGTAACACCGCTCGTTTTGAGTATGCGATCTCCAAAGAGAAACTACTCAATCACAGGGATGTTTGCAAGCTTGATTGCAAGGAATGTAGTAGATCAAAATAGGTTTCTGTAGGACCGACTAAATGACAGAATACATGCAAATCAATATTCAATAGCTAGTGAGCGGAAATCAAAAGCTAAACACAAGTACGTTTAATCACAAACACAAGCAATATTGTATTATGAATAATAATCAAAGATTGAATACAATACTGACCACAATAGGAGAAACACACCCAAAAGTTCTCTGGAATTCGGATTTTTCAACCACAAAAACTGAAACCCTAAACTTATATTTATAGGTAACTAATCAGCGATGTTGGCGATATTGGTGATATCGCCTATGCGATATTGTCAATATCGCCAAAGCGATATTGTCAGTATCGCCAAATACAGAATGTCACTAATTAATTACAACTCAAAACCTAGACCAAGTGACAGACACACTAATGTATCAACAAACTCCCCCGTGTCTTCAGCTTGGTCTTCAAAAATAATCAGCAGTCAAATCTTCATAGAAAGTCAAGGGTAACATCTTCCAGAGATATCTTCTTCATATTTGCAGCTGATGAATAATGAACTCTAATAATCGGCTGCTTTGTCACTGGATCTGTCTTATTTTTGGTGACGAACTAGATGGTGTCTAATTAGGGATCATATTAGAAAGACAGATTCGCAAGACAATATCAAATTTTAATTCGATTATCAGTATAGTTGTCCAAATGTAAATTTAGCACGCAAAGTTAACTAGCCAAAGAGACAATCAAGCAATTGTTAGATGACAAAGGGGTGAATTTGTCATTCATGGACAAATTTCTTTACCCAACTTTAAATGGTCATATCTTGCTCAAAACTCCATGAAAGATTTCAAATATTTTTCTCGAGGTTAGCTTAATGTTTTATCTTTAAAAGTAGTATGATATCTTTTCATAACTCAAAGGATTCGACGGATATATGGTTGATGATCACAGAAAAGGTCCATTAGATTTTTGAATTTGGTGAGACTGAGTTTGAGAGACCATTTGCATGGGCTAAACACCTTCGAAAATTACAAGACACTAGCCAAAATACTCCTAAGACATAATAATTTTAAGTGTAAAACAGGCTTGGTCAGATTCATTTTAAATCTAGGTCAAAAGGTTTCTCTAAGTGACCCAAAAATCTGGACATATTCGTTTTTTTTTTTTTTTTTAAATTTTGTTTTGGTTAAGTAATGTACACATGGGTTTCTAACTTTAGAATTGTTTGACTTGATAAAATGAGTTAATAACATGTGAAAAATAAGTATACAATTTTTCTCCACTTCTTTATAGTATAAAGTACTATGGGAAATAATTTTGGAATTTTTGGAACTAATCTTCATGTGTTTACCCAAATATGTTTACAAATTTAGCATTAACGTTACTAATTAATAAGAGAAAATCAAACTATTTTATGGCACTTTATAATTTAATTAGTTGACTAAGAAATTCTAACAAACCAATTTACCCGAGAAACTAATTAGAACCTTTGTGATCATAGGACTTGGATATGAGTCGTACTCGATTAGCACGTGCATTACATCTAGCCGCTAATGCTCACACCCAATTGTGAGTTTTCACAGCCCCTACTTTTAATTGTTTTGAAATGTTTTGGGGTGAGATCACATGCTCTTGATTTGGACACAAATACCTGAGTAACGCACTATTCCATTAAGGCCCTTATCCTGAGCCATTAGTTATGGACTTAAACGCGATATTGTGAATAGATCTATTGGGTTGACACCCCTACCCGGGTTAGAATCCCTGACCGACTGGTACGTCAAACGAGTGCATAAGTATTTGATCCACAGTGCTTTGGAATAGAGCACTGCCATAGGGCAACAACTATTTGTTAACGTTTCGGTATTTAGGAGCTCAGGTCAATAGTAATACTTGTGTAGGTTCCTGTAATCTGGATCCACGAGGTAACAAGGATAATCGAGTGCAGAATCCGCGATTAAACGTAACGATAATAAAAGATAACAACAAATATGTAAAGCTTACAAATATTAAGCTTCATTGAATATAATCTCTGTTACATTCAAACTAAGATACAAACTCCCTCAATTGTCTTTCTGCGAACTTGCACTAAGACGTATGACTGAGTTTCGCGAACTGAATAAATCCATTTTTTTTACTTTCAACCTAAGTTCATACGGACTGGGCCATGCGAACTTAGCCCACTTCGAAGCCCATACGAACTTATTTAAGTTCGTAGGTCTCCTAAGTTCGTACGAACTTACATATTTATGCATATATACAAAATATAACAATTACAATGATTAACAAAATGACCAATTTTTCAAAGTGGAACTTTTTCTGAAAACCCCTAGATGCTCTCCCTAGATGGTGATTTGGCGATTTTTCTGAAACCCTAATCTGATTCGTCTCACTCCCATCGGGATCAACCTTGCAAGCATCCCTGTAATTGAATGTTTTCTTCGCAAATAAACTGCCATTACGAGCGGTGCTACATGCATTGATTCTAGGGCATTTCGAAAGCGATTTCGAATTACTTGTTCACCATTTGGTGAATTGGTATCCTAAGATCGATTATTTAAGTACTTGTGATCTCGCATGCTACCATCCCTGTAATTGACTTTGTGTTGATCCAACGTTCATAACGAGCAGTGTTACTTGGTTGATTCCTGGGTTTTTGGGATTTTTAGGTTTTGGTTTTAGGATTCGGTTTTGTAGCCATAGATCATTATTATAAGTGTGAGGTAATGGGAGAGGAGGATTCGGATGACTGTATACACGACGCACTTGCTGCAAAGGTCCGGAATATTAACGGCAAGATCATCATGTCCAGAGGGTTGCCTTTAAACTCATGCAAAAATATTACTGATCATGCTGGTGATCGGGATGTGGGTAACATAGCGAACGTGGATGCTTACTCATCGGCTGAACAACTAACATCCATTAATATTCCATGTAAGGACAATACGAACCCTAAATCGTTTGCCTCTATTTTACAAAACAACAATACCAAGAAAACGGTGGCTATATCAGAATTACATAATGATGAATTTGTGGAGGGAGCTGTTGTTGTTATTCCTATGGAAGCTGTAGAGGAGATTAGTGCGCATTTAAGAACACGTTATATGGATACTTTATTGGCAAACGTCTTGCTTTTCCACTTGTGGAGAATTATGTGAAGAATACTTGGGCTAAATTCGGGTTGCAGAAAGTGATGCTCAAGAATGGATTTTTCTTTTTTCAATTTGCCACTCGTGAGTGATGGCATGGAGAAAGTGTTAGAGACTGGGCCTTGGTTGGTTCACTTAGTCCCTTTAATTCTTGAATATCTGGACTCCAAACTCCAAACTAATTAAGGATGAGATCACAACTGCCCCGTTTGGGTGAAGCTGCACAATATTCCATTGCTTGCTTATTCTGAAACTGGTCTAAGTCTGATTACTACCCAGCTTGGCAAGCCGATCATGTTAGATTCGTACACCAGCAGTATGTGTCTTGATCCATGGGGAAAAAGCACTTATGCTAGGGCGCTTATTGAAATGAAATCAGATCAGCCATTACTTGATTCTGTTGTGGTTGCTGTTCCTTTTACTAATGGAACGGGACACTATTTGGAAACCATAGATGTGGAGTATGCCTGGACCCCCCCCCCCCCCCCGATGCTCTCAATGCTGTACTTTTGACCATACAAATGATCAATGTCCAAAGAAAGTGGTGGAGGTTACTAGTACTCGAGCTATTAATGAAGGAAATGATGGGTTTGTGAATGTCACTCGTAAGAGAGGGAGGGTAAAAACCCAGCCAAAAAAACAAATTGGAGGGTTTTGGATTCCCAAACCAAAACCTAATATGTATTATCGTCGTGTCGAAAAGGGTGAATCATCCAGCCAATCTAAGCCTACTGCTGATATTGATGGCCATGGTCCTAAAACTGTCTTACCAAATCTTGTGACAACCGATAATGATATACAGTTGCAAAACTCTTTTGCATCCTTGAATAATGATGAGTTAGCTGCTTGGGATGACCTGGGTACCTCAGTAAGCACTAATCCAGTACCTAATATCCTGAATGAGAGTGATAGTGATGAAGTGGATGAGGAGCTGGTTCTGGAAGGGACTAAAAGCAACGTCATGTTTGGAAATCCAAATAATATCTATAACAATATGGGAGAAAGCACTCCCACTAAAGAGGTTATCCATGATTAGTATTGCTGCCTGGAATATCCGGGGAATGAATCTCTCCCCGAAGCAAACTGAGATTCGTCATGTTATTCATGATAATAATCTTGCTGTATGTGCTATCTTGGAGTCCCATATAGCTGATTCCCATTTAACTACTTTATGGTCCCCGTGTATTTCATCATTGGGATTGGACATCCAACAGATCTTCATGCCCAAAAGGTACTTGTATTATTCTGGGTTGGAACGTTGACATTGTTGACACAACTGTTATTTATCAAGATGATCAAGCTATGCACACCCGGCTATGGATCAAAGCGGAAATAAAGGAACTCTTTTGCTCATAATCGCTATATTCAACGCCGTGGATTATGGGAGAATTTAGGTATGCATAAAGGTTTTATTCGTAACAGACCTTGGTGTATCCTCGGGGACTTAAATGCAGCTCTTAAGTTAGTGATAGATACATGGATAAAGAAGGCCCGAAAGGTGATGGGTTGTTGGATGATGGGTTGGCGCTTACTATTGGGTTCGAAGCTGGTTTGGGCTCAATGACCCATGGAGTGTGCTGGTTTGGGCTCAATGACCCATGGAGTGTGCAGGAGAGGAACTTGAGGCTGTTCAAGAATCAACATCGATCCCCCTCTCAGATTATCCAGTGTATCAAGTCTGCGGTGCGGCTCAAGATTCTTTCGTGCTGCTTCAAGAAGTCTAAAGATGCTTTGAAGTTAAGCATCTTTGGGATCTTCCTAACTCTATCTTCCATGCTTTATGACTTTAGTGATAGTTAGTGTTTATTTGAGGTGGGTTTTTTTCCGCCCATGTTTGTTGAAGTGGTTTTATCCTATTGGTGTTATTGGCTATTTATTATTAGTATAACTCATTGTGGCATGTCGCGTGGGTTCTAGTGGTTGTTCAAGTGTAGCTTGAGGTTAATGTGGTATCTCAGCCACATTCCATTGTACTTAACATTTTTTGGTATAATATATTTTGCCGGGGAGGATTTTTCCTTTTACCAAAAAAAACAAAAAAAAAAAAAAACAAAATGACCAATTACAAACTAGATGTTGTTGTCACACAAGATGCACCAACAAACTCCCCCTTGACCAGAGCTCTAGTTTCACCGTCATACAAGATGTACCAACAGACTTCCCCTTGACAATAGCTCTAGTTTCACCCGAGATGTTGTCACCCGAGTTATCTTCGATCTTGATTCTGTTCAGCTCTTTTGACTTCCTGCATACAACTGATGTGTATTAATCTAGTTATAAAAGTAGTAAACAAAGTCAAAGCTAACTATTACACAACTAGACAAGTGTACCTAATCAAATAGTAGTATAGCATTGATAAGTCTACCAGGTAGTCTCTCACAAGAACAGTTTATATGTAATTTGAGGGTTATTTGTATAATTTATAGTTTAAAAGTGGATTTACCTTTTACTGATAGGCAGTCAAAGGTATTTAATTAACTAAGAGAAGCAGTAAATCAATTGATCAACCAAAAGATAGAAGTATGTTCATCAAGACATTTTACCACTAGAGTAGGACAATAAATAAAAATGTATTAAACGTATGAGAATTAATACTCTAAATTACTTGTTTTCACAATGCAATTGTTTAATTAAAATCATAAATGCAAGTGTCCTTGACAAATTATAAACTCCAATTATGATTAATTAACTCTGCTAAAATGATGACTCAATTTCATAATCCAAGTGTCCTAGAGATTACCAATCATACAAGATTTCTCTTAATATGATCCACTCATACTATAATTCTATTAACTTAATTCAATTCATTCATTGTGTCCAATCAAAAGCACAAGATTTAATAATCATGCAAATGTAATGTTAAATGGAAGAATTTTCACTCATTAAAACAAACATAGCATCAATTGAATAAGTTAATTAAACTAAGTACGAATCGTTCTTCAATTAAACATCAAATCATACTAATAAACAAATCTAAATATCAAACATCCAACATCTAGGGTTATTAGCCTAGATGAACACAAAGGAATTAGCCCATTCTCATGGGTTCAATCAAACAAACATTCATAATCCAAGCATAATTCATAATGTGGTTACAAAAGTGAATTAAACATAAAACAATGAAGATTCGAAAGAAAAGAAATAAACACTAACTTCTTATGATGATTACAAGAGGAATGAATTGCTTAGGGTGTCCCCAAAAACTCTCCAAAAGCTCCCAAAATCACCCTTAATTCGTGGTTAATCAATAGATTAATGATCATTAGGGTTTAGGGTATATTTTAGGCCAGAAATCTGTAACCGACCCTTTTACCCAGCTAGAAGTCCAAGTCCCCGGCGGGTACAATGGTCTCCCCACCCGGTTGAAGGTCTGTTTCCCGGCTAGGCTCAAACTGGAACTTTTCATGAGTACCCGACGAGTAAAAGTGCATTTTCAGCCCTGACTCCCTTTTTGAAAGTTGTAGCCCTTTGAGTTCCGAGAATTTGGGCACTTGAATCACCTCAATCGGAGTTCGTATGAGGGAGTTATGGCCAAAACCGTGGAGCCTCGCAAAAGCTGCAAAAATCACTCTTTTCTTGATCTTTTCTTCATCTCTTCTCGATCTCTTCTAGATTATTAACCTGAAACTAAACTAGACTACTTAAGTATTAAAATTTTATAAAATGACTAAAATAATATACAAATTGGATCGATATCGCCCTTATAAAGATGTCTAATTTAGGCAATATCAACAACCCCTTTTACACAAAATCTTCACTACCTTCTGACATCTTCATCTTTCATGTTTCCAACTATCTCTGTAGGTTCATGAAGCTTCATTAGATAATGTCATACACCCTCACAACTCTTGTAGCTTCCGATTCACCTTTAGGAATTTCATCTTTTTCAGATTTTAACTCTTCTAGGTCTATCGCTTCGATTCACCTTCAAAAGTTTCATCATTTTCTGAACTAAACTTCTCTTGGTATCCTCTAACTCAGACTTATCACTATTAAACTCGTCGGTTCAATGGTATCTGTCTCTGTTAGATTGACTAGACTCACCGTTAACCTGTTCAAGCGTACCAAGTCTTCCAGTTGAAGAGTTAGGCAGGTCACCATCATTTGGTCATTATAGTCACCATCATTTGGTACACCGGGATCATCATCTCTGTCTCTGTCTCTTTCTTTCTCTCAACTCATCCTCTTTACAACCAAGTCTTCTCCCCCTGAGCTGTCGCGCTCTTCAACAAGGGATGTATCTCCGCGTAAGCTATGGTGAAATAGTTGTAATAGATGTGGTTGGAATGGTTGTTGTAATTGTGGGTGTGGTGGTGGTTGTGGATTGGGCAGTCGGCTCACTAATGACAACCCTACTAGACTGTCTTCTTTTGGAACCTTCTAGTTAGTAAGGAGGTATCATGATTAGAATCATCATCATCATCTTGCAATATAAAATCATTGTCTTTATTCAATTTATGTTTGCCTTCATTCAATTTAGTAAAATGAGACCCGGAGTGAGATCCAAGTATTTTGAGATCGAGATTCATCCAACGGTGAAATATCATCTTCATCAACACTTTCATCATCACTCTTGGTCTGTTCACTCGCAACCCCAATAGTATCCTCGAATTTAGATCTTCTAGGGCTCTTCTTCCTCGAATTTAGATCGAGATTCAACCAACGGGCGTAGGCGACATATCATCGCTCATTCCGTGTGTGGATGACAACTTAATGGTTATAGTTTCTAGGCTTCCCTAAGGAGAACCGGTGTTTCTATAACCTTCGGCTCTGATACCATTTTCTGTCACACCCCGTTAAAGCGGAAACACGAGATGTAACAATACAATGATTTCATAATCGAAAATTACAAAAGTTCACCGTTCAACGATCTACAAATATAACATTACATCAAGTGTTTACAGCACAAAAGTACATAATCTAAGCATGCGATTAGATCCAAAAACAAACAAAATCCGAAACGCTAAAGCAACATAAATTATATAACAGGTTTAGCTTCAATTGACAAGTTGTGGCTTATCCCTGAAAAGCATGCAAAAATAAACGGGTCAACTATGAAATATAGTTAGTGAGTACACAGGTTTTGTGTAATGAAAGACCTTTTCAAGAGTTTTCAAAGTCTAGTTTAGCAGTTCCACGTTACTACGTGATTAGTTCGTAAAAATAGTATGTTAGAGTCGAGGTTCATATAAAAACGATAATCATCCGATAAGTTCTTGAAATAAATTTTAGCATAGATAAGCGCTATTACGCAGGTAGTTATAAAAGTAATTCATTAAAACAAGGCTCATTTAAGAGCGATACTCATGTGATAGTTAGATTCATTTATGAATCGATGTTTTGTTCGCAAAAGAGGTTCATTTTAAGAACGAGGCTCGTTTAGGAGCGATTCCCTTTGGAGTCAATTAGAATTCATGATTCATTTGTACCTCACACTCGTATTTTCAAAGAAATGTTCAAGTCACGTTTATAAAACTCAAGTTGTCATATTTATAGTTTCAACGGTTCATCAATTCAATGTTAAAATGTTTATAATTTCCAACGGATTGTCATGCCATGGTTTATAAAAATACGAAGATTTATCATGAAACCACGTTTATCATTGCCCAAAAACCACAATGATTCATCATATCAAGTTTGTAAAGCTTGATTTATAAAGTTTATAGTTTCGAAGAGTTATCACGTCAAATGTCAAAAGGTTTATAGTTGCTATGAATTATCATGTCATCATGTTAAAAAGAAATTTATAACCACATCGAATTATCATGTTAACGTTTATTATATTTACTATGAGTTATCATGAAACCATGTTTATCATTGTCCAAACCACAATGAATTATAATATCAAGTTTGTAAATCTCATGCTATAATGTTTATAGTTTCAAAGAGTTATCATGATAAATGTCAAAACATCACATGTTTATAGTCGTTTATGAATTTCTATGCTATCACATTATAATGTCTATAGTCACAATGAATTATTATGCTTGAGTCCACAACCAAACCTACAATTTATAAACCTTTGCCCCAAAGAGAGATGCCCAATCATTGGCATTTAGGATGATGGGATGTACTCACGTGGCCGCGTGAGTGAGGAGGTGATCTCGCTCCCAAATAGTACTATTCATATGCATCATTTGGCTCATATAGAGTTAATGGTCGTGTAGATACAAACCGGGGACTTTAGATACGATAGATAAAACAACCATATAATCATGTTCGTATAAACAGTTAACATTCAAGACATTATTTTGTATTTAAGCATGGCATAAGCATATCATTTGTAAATTGAGCATAGTATCAGCATAGTATTTGTAAATCGAGTATAGCATAAGCATAGTATTTGTAAATCAAATATAGCATTTAAATCATATAAACATGCTTTCCACCCCAAAACATTTAAGTAAAACGTTAAAAAAATGGGTTGTGTAAACTCACAATTGAGCGTGAGCGTACGGATGGATGTAATGCGCGTGCTGACCGGGTATGACTCCTATCCAAGTCCTAAGAACACAAGGTTTCTAATTAATTTCTCGACTAATACGGTTGTTAGGATTGCTTAGCTAGCTAATTAAATTACAAAGTGCCGTTAAGGTTTGAATTTCCATTTAATTAACGTTGTCGGTAATTGTTCGAGTTGTGAACAAAATACTAGAAATATATGAATACAACCTCTAAAAATTACCAAACTTGATATGAAAAATGAAATATAGTTCACAAATTTTCTGTCAAAATTTGAGGATTTTTAGACTTATGGATTATTTATAATCATATTATGTCAAAGTGAAGTAAATATGGGAAAAAAAGTAATTATTCATGAAAAATTCTGGAATTTTTACAAGGTCATTTTCTACCCATTTTTAGGTTTTTTTAAAATTTTCAAGCCGTTTTGAGCACTAGAACATTGGTTCCCTATATTATACGTTTTAATGAGACGTAAAACGAAAGACATGTCAAAACACTTCCAAAGAGTGTGAAATTTTGAGGATAGTGACACAAAAAATTTCCCATAATTGTTTGGTGTTTAAAAGTATTTTTCATAAATAATTTACCTTTTATAGGCTTTATTTGCATTAATTTAGGAAAAATACATATGTTTTTCCAAAAATTCCCATTTTTATTTTTAAGATTTTTTTCATGTTCTAGTTACTGAGAAAAATAATCCCCAAAATTTTAACACGTTTTATCAAGCACTTATGTATTTTTGAATCATCACAACACAACCATTTACAATTTACAAGTCTACATCAATGCATGATGTTCATACATTTTCTAATAATATAAGATCACCGAGAAAAATTACTATCTTTTTATCCTACTGAGATACACATGTTAGGAGTCTAAAAACAATTTTTTTTAGATTTATTGAACACCTTAAGTCCCATGAACATGTATCACAATAAGATGCTCACATAAAGTTTGTTGTTTGCGCATCAGTTTTGTGTGACACATTTGGAGGTCGAATACTCAATGGATTTGAGTGAGACCGGTGAGGTTTTAAAGGTAAGACATTAAGCTAAATTCCAGAAGAAAAATTAAGATTTTTGGACCATTATTCACTGAGTTATGGTCGATCAAAGTGGGGTCAAAATCTAAACGGATTACATGCATGACAAAAGTGATATTTTTGGAGTGTTTAAACTACTAAACGATTTCTAGACCTCATCCCATGATTGAGGCCTTGTATTTTATGCATGAACATGTGTTTTACAGAAAAATAACTATATTTTAACATGGATCAAGATCTAGCTACGAATTTTGGTGCATGTAAGCCCTAAAGTCGGGTTTTTGGTTTTTCATGAAGAACACAACCTTGCTACCAAGCTTTTGATCTTTGAATCCATTTAATCTTTGTTCCAACACATCTTAGTGTTAAAATACATCCAAGATGTGTTAGAAACGATTTTTAGCAATTTAATCCATTTAAACTAGCAAGAACATGTAAATAAGCATTATAACATCAAAAAGACGACTTTTCGGTTTGATCATAGGTTACCCTTATTTTTACACATGAATATGTGTAAGGTATAACCTACAAACCATCAAACCTTGTATGAGAATTTTAGCCATGAAAAAGGCATAAAATCCATGTTTTTACAAGATTTAAAGTATGAAAATGCAAGAATGGAAGTTAGAGATGGTGTTTGTACCTCAGAAAGGTTGTTTTGGTGTATGAACACCTTTAGATTGATGAACTAAGGAGGATAACTTGTTGGAGTTTAATGTGTGAAAGGGAGTGTTTGTGTGTGTTTTTGGAAGTGAAAATGAGAGAAATGATTAGGTTGAAAGAGGGTGGAAGTGGTATAAGTCTTTGCATGGAATCAAATAAGCTAAGTGGAGGATTAAAAAGTGGTCAAGAGAGTGGGGCTGCAGATTTTTGGTGGAGGGAAGGGTTTCTTTATTAATTTTCTTTTTGTTAAATAAGTAAGTGTAGAAAAGATTGTAAGTTACACATTTAATTTGTTGTATGTTCGTATATAATGTGAAGTTTAATTGTGATGTTTTAAGAGTTAAAGTTTGGGTTGTAAAACTTTATTTTATAATTTTAAAATTTTCATCATAATGTATTTGATTCATTTACGATTGGCATTCACGAGTTAATTGTGCGGTTTCCGGTTGCGTTAACCGAGTTACGAAATTTCCGATTAAATTTCGGTTTTTGTGATACGATAAATACTTTGTGATGATGTATGAAATTTAATTTCATTTGTTTTCTTTGGCACTTTGTAACCTAATTTAATATTGTTCACTGTCTTAAAGTCCGCTAAGCAATCTCCTAAAACGTTACACGATTTCGGTAACTTACTGTTTCGGTAATTAAGGAGTCGTATCCTAGACTTTTCACAAGGATTTTAGGGCACTGTAAACGTAATTAGATAGACTAGGAATTTAAGTGCGTTAACGACCTGAGATTTTTGACGGTTGTCACACTACCGGTGCAAAACCTCTGTATAGTCTATCCCTTCCTGCTGATTGAATTCTTTTACTACGAGTCTAGCTTTGTTTCTGGTAACAATTCCTCGATCGTCGCGTTTACACTTAAACACCCATTTGGTGTCTATAGCAAAATCTCCCTTGGGTAGATCAACTAGCTTACAGACTTGAAGCTTCTCGAACTGCGCGAGCTCCTCTTGCATCGCTTCAACCCATGAATTGTCCTTAACCGCTATTTGAATATTCTTTGGCTCGACTTGAGAGATAAAACAATTATACAAACATTTATGTATTATTCTAGTGTCTTGGATCGATACATAAATGCTAGTGCTTTCAACAATTCCTCTACGAGTCATTACACTGGAACTAGGATCACCAATGATATTGTCAATTGGATGATCTTTGTTAACCCGTGTCGAGACCGTAGTGTCAATAGGCATATCAAACCCAAGATTCGATCCGATCTCCCCCTCAGTTGTTACATCTTCTTCAACAATTTCTTGTCCTGAACTTGTAGTCTCTGAAGAGTGAATTTGTTCATATGAACCAGGATCAACTTCTTCTGTCTGATCGATTACAACTGTCTTTTCTTTACCCGGTGAAGTTTCTGAACTTGGAATACTGGATCTAGGTGTAAAGCCATTACCTTCACCATCATCCAGTATCGCATATTCCAACCCTGAAAGCTCCTCCGGAGTGTCAGTATCACTTAAGAGAGGAACATTGAAGGTTTTGAAGACAGCATCGTAGTCGAATAACCACTCGGGACCGGTTTGAACAGATGGTGTGTAAGAGGTGACTTGTATATTGAATACAATCTCCACTCGACCAGAAGTCTTATTAAAGACTCGTTTGTTTGGTGAACCAGCATCATAACCCAGGAAGAATCCTTCGTTAGCCCTTTCACCAAATTTCAGTTGATTCCTTGTTTTGAGTAAATTACAAGGAACTCCAAAAGGTTCAAACCCTGTTAAATTTGGTTTCCGACCGTGTAAGAGTTCATAACATGTTTTGTTAAGTCTTTTAACGGTTAGAACCCTATTCAGCACGTGACAAGCTATATTCACTGCTTCACCCCAAAAAATGACGGGAAGCTTTGAATCAGCTAGCATGGTCCTTGCTGCTTCAATAATTGTCATGTTTTTCCGTTCTACGACTCCATTATGTTGTGGCGCGTAAGCTGCACTGAACTGATGCTGAATTCCCTTGCTTAAACAGTAGACGTTCAGCACTGCATTCTTGAACTCTGAACCATTGTCGCTACGCATTTTCTTGACTCCTCGACCATATTGATGTTGGACCTGAGTAAAGAATGTCATCAGCATATGTGCTGTCTCATCCTTATAATTCAAGAAGAACACCCATGAGAATCTCGAGTAGTCGTCGGTAAGAACTAGACAGTAGTGTTTCCCGCCTATACTCCTGGCATTCACTGGACCGAATAAGTCCAAGTGAAGGAGTTCAAAGGTTGTGACAATGGAGTTCTGAGTCTTTGACTTGTGAGGTTTCTTGTGTTGTTTCCCTTTTTGACATGACACACATTTGTCTTCTAGCCCGAAACTATGTACTGGGACACCCTGCACTAATGCATTCCGGACTATATAGTTCATTTTCCGGAAGTGCAGATGTGCCATCCTCCTATGCCATAACTGAGATTCCGTTTCTGAAGCCTTGGACAGTAGACATGTCGACGCCGATGAAGACTCAACATCACTCATGTCCATCACATAAGTGTTGTTTATTCGTGGTGCCCTCATAACTATCCATTCCTTTGGGATGACAAACCCCGGTTTTAGGATGAGTGCCTCTCTATCTGTGAAATGAATAGGATGTCCCTTATCACAAATCTGAGAAACACTCATGAGATTATGCTTAAGCTCCTCAACATAGTTGACTTGCTCTAGCGTTATTTTCCCATTAGTGACATTTTCAGAACCCGTGATTTGCCCGCCTTTAGCTCCAGCAAAATTTGCGTGCCCCCCTTTCTTTTCAACAAAATCCACCATTATCTGCCTTTCCCCTGTCATGTGCCTGGAGCAACCACTATTACCACCAGTTAGTGGCACGTCTAGTCAACTCCTGCACTCACGAATTAAACGCTAGTTATCGAGGGGTACCAAGCCACGGCGGTCTTGGGTCGGCCATTCTCCACAAATGTGAACTCTTTTAGATACCCATCTTTCTGATCTTGAGACTTAGATACTGAAGTAGTCACACGTGGTGGTGAATGGTGGGTCTTTCCCCTAGGCCTTCTCTCAGGAGACTTTTGAATAATCTCTAATTAACTGGCCTTGGGTTAGATGTAGATCTACCCTCAGTTGGATATTTATGATGTGAATTGTGATAATTCCTATTAGTATTATCCGGATTAGAAACGTTTCGTTTGGGGGTCTGAAAACGTTGTGGAGTTTTCGACCTGATAGATTTTCCATTAGAGTTACATGTGACAAGATTAGTGCTCCTTGCACTATCATCCATCGAAAACTGCACTGGTTGGAAACGAGGTTGAGATCGTTGAAATTTGGGCATTTGCTTATGACCTATCCCATTTCTAACCACATTTGCAGCACTTTCCTTAATGTTAAGTTCATTTCGGAAAACACTTGCCATTTTCTAGATTTACACCTAGTTATCGCAGTCATTTTAATTATTTTTGCCTGAGAACTACTAGTTTTAACATGTGATTGGTCTTTCTTCACCTGTGTGGGTTTGACTTCTGTACTTTTATTTGGACAAACACTTGCCACATGTCCCTTTTGATGACACACGAAGCACGAACGCTTTACCAAAGCTTTCTTAGGAGCTTTGGTATTGGTTTGGTTTTCCAAATTACTAGAAGTCAGAGAGGAGATTTGTTCTTTTAGTTTACCCTTATCTTTTTTATCTTTTTTAGTTTTAGGATCAACAAATTCAACTAATGCCTTAGAATCCTCTTTTTCCGAGTTCTCTTCCATTACACCCTTACTTTCAAAAGGTACTCTTTTTCAGATTTGGTTTGGGTGTTGTGGAAGTCTTAGTAAGTATTGACTCCTTTTCATTATTTATAGTCTCAGCTCTCTCTAACTTAGTCGACTCGGTACTTGTTACCAAGTCAGGAACTGTTGAAGGAATTGTAGAGTCAACACTCTTTGACAGCTCAGGTTCAGTTGTTAAGAATGTGTAATTATGGTTATAAGGTGGTGGGACTTCAGTATATCCCATGCCACGATGATCACCTGGCTGTTTACCTATAGTTAGCAAAGTGTCTAAGGTTTTAACCGAAAATCTTCTTAGTTCAATTTTTCTATTAAGATCAGTAATTCGAACCTTAGCATCTGCTAATTCTTTTTCCTTATCTAAAGTTTTTCTAGTCAAGTCTTCTCGAGCCAAATCAATTATTTGACTTTGCTCGTTAACTGTATCTCTTAATTTTTTAATATCTTCAGTATCAGATTTAGACTTAACTACTAGTTATGAGTTTCTCTGTTTTAATGTTGCATTTTCTTCTTTTAAGTGTTTAAGCTGAGCTGTCGTCAAGTTAGATGACTCTATCAATTTCTTAGCTTCCCCTGCAAGGTTAGTACATAGTAAACAGACATTAACTACAGAGTCCAAATTTAATAGTACCTTGTGCTTCTCAATATTCAGATTAGCCATATACGCGATGAAGTCCTTTGTACTCATCGTATCAGTTGTTTCCAACCTTAACACTCTGGTCTCTGAAGCAGGTACTACACTCTCAACCTTCTGCTCTTCCTCATCCTCTGTATCAGTTGTGACTTGTCCATCCCTCCTATCTCCATCTATCGAGGCCATGAATGCCTGAGGTTCTTCAGCAAAAGAATTCCAGTCATAAGAACCATATTGAGATTGAACAACCAAAGCTCTAGAGTTTAAGGAATTTCCAGAGTTTGAATCTTTATTAGTGGTTCCCTTAGAGGAGTAAGTTGGTCGCCCCTGGTCCGTTGTTTGCTCTCTCTTTGGTCTCTGACATTCTCTTGCAAAGTGGCCAAAACCATCACAGTTATAACACTTCACCTTAGTCTTGTCAAAACCAACCTGATTTCCCACAAACTTCAACAAACCTCTGCACACGCCTAGCAACCATGGCCATTTGCAATTGCAAATCCATTTCCTCTAGATCATCAGGATCCAGTTGATCAAAATCTTCACTTATCATTGTTGGATCAGTGATTTTGCCTTTAATGAAGTTCTCTTGAGTGGCAACAAATGATGCTAGAAGAGACACTTGTTCCTCAGCCAACTTTACACTCATCGACATAGACTTCAACCCTTTAGTTATTCCTAATGACGAGTTCCTGTGCTTGCCCGAATCTCCAGATGAGGCAATATAACAAACCTTGCTTCCAGAGTTTCTCAAAGCATCGTCTGTATCGGCTTCCCCAATGAAGAACGTTGTGACCCCATTACCTGTACTTGTTGATGCGGCAAAATCAGACTTTTTCTCATGATATACACTTGGATCTTGAACCTGATCAGATCCAGTCTCTTTCTTTTGCATGTTCGAATCATAGACTCTCAGCTTTCCAACTACTTCATCAAGCGTTAGGGTCTTATACTCTCTGCTTTCTTTTATCATCAGAGTATATATATATATATATCCCATTTAGGAGGTAACGCCTCTAGCAGTTTGTTATTCTTCACAGTGTCAGTATATGCAAGCCCAATATTGTCCATCCCACTATGTGCTTAAAAACATAAAATTATTTAGTAAGCAAGTCAGAACGGCTTTCTTTGATCCGCTCATTTCCTTCAAACCTCTTCTCCAAAGCTAACCAAAGCTCTCTAGAAGAATTGTACTTCTTGAAGGTGTGTTTTATCTCTTGCGGTAAGCACATAGGGAGTGCAGACAACGCTTTGTTTTCTGCCTCATACATTTTCCGATCTTCTTCCTTCATAGTCGAATACGAATAAACTTTTTAATTTTCCTTCGAATTCGTACTAGATTATAACCCGCGAATTCGCGGGACTACCACATATATTTTAGTTAATATTATTACCCTACACGATCTATGTGTGAAGGATATGTGGATAATCGATTGTTATTTATTTCAAGACGTTTTAAAGAAAACATTGAAGTAAACAATTGTTTACATTTACATAAATGATCTTATATACACGTTAACATCGAAATTATAACCTATAGATTCACGCGATAATACATGTGATATATACAAAAGTGATACATGTGATAGATACAAATTAAAGTGATGAAGAGTTAGAATCACGACGGTCTTTTATAGACTTTTTTGTTTTTTGTGTTCCTAATTATAACCCGCAACTTCACGAGATTATACATGGGTGGATGGCGTATCAAATGAAAAACAAATAAGTGATTCTCATGCTTTCGAGATTCATTTTCAAGTTTTAGAAATATACGTAAAGCGTTTTACTTTTCATCATCTATATTATATTATAGGGTTAAAGAATTTTGTCACCAACGTACTCTCCTTCATTTTCTGAGATCACCATCCTACTCATTTTAATACTAATGTCACCAACATACTTGTTAGTTAATTGTCGAGGTCACCAACGTTAATGATTAATTTGCAATCATAATTGTGTAAACACATGAAGATTAGTTCCAAAAATTACCAAACTTTTTTTTTATAACCTAATATTGGATATAAACTTTCTGTAAAAATTTGAGAATTTTATTATTGTATTATATTTATTCTCAATTTATGTCAAAAGTGTGATGGAAATTTAAATAAAATAGCAAATATTCATGAAAAATTATGAAAGTTTTACCGTCTCAGTTTCTAATTATTTTAAGACTTGTGTAAACATTTCAAGTCATTTGGAGCAATAAAACCCGATTTTCCAATACTTTAAGATTAAAAGCACACAAATTAAAATAAATACTAAAAAGAATTCAAATGATATAATTTTTGTCGTAGGATGTTATTTACTGATATAAACACCTCAAAAAAAGTTTCAATAATTTTTGACATTGGGAACTAATTTTTATGATTAAACACTCCATTTTAGTAATAGTTTTGTATTAAATTGAGAATAAATAAAATACAATTATAAAAATTCCCAAATTTTTATAGAAAGTTTATATCCAATATTAGGTTATGAAAATAAAGTTTGGTAATTTTTGGAACTAATCTTCATGTGTTTACACAATTATGATTGCAAATTAATCATTAACGTTGGTGACCTAAAAAATTAACTAACAAGTATGTTGGTGACATTAATATTAAAATGAGTAGGATGGTGATCTCGGAAAATGAAGGAGAGTACATTGGTGATAAAATGCTTTAACCCTATATTATACCTAGAGACTCATTATCTAGTTTTCAAAATAAATGTAATTTAAGATTAAAAAAAATAGACAGAATCAGCTACAATTGTCGCCTTCTATGACCATTTTGAAGAAATCATTAAATGTTCTATTGTTCTTAGTGTTGGTTTTACAATTTTATTATATCAACATTATCGGAATTTTATAAAAAAAAATTATTAGTTATAGAAGAAGTATAAATTAAGTGATTCTATTTGCTGTAGATACGGAGAATTGTTAGAGAAAAAGATGCAACAAATTAAAATTACAACAAAGTGATCAAATTCACTGTGAAAATATCTTTGTGAAATATAAAAAGATACATACATGGAAGTGTGAAGAACATACATATACATAAAAAAACATTAGAAAGATGATGCAAAATAACACTATCAACCTTCGATAACAAAGTTTTATATTCAGACTACTAAAATTCTAAATTGATCGCTATGTCAAAGATAAACTATACATTGGACCCTCAATATGGTACCTTGACACAAAATGTGTATATACTGGAAAGGTTTTCCCAAAATACCACTAAAATAGTTATCTTGAATGTTCCTAACATAAGGCATTCGAATTTAACATCATAAAGACAAACAAATAAGTCTTGAAAAATAATTCAGACATCTTACAGATGGTCAACTGAAGGCCAGATAGACAGAATATGGTCTTGAGAATTAATCATGTTGCAGGAAGCTGGAAAATGAACTCGAATTAATAGAAATAAAAGTATATTTCCCAGCAAGGTTAATAAATATGTATAAGATCAAACAATGATAAAAAAAAAACTTGATTTTAATTCAAGAGTTAAATGAAAAAAGTAGCAAGTAGGTAAGACACTCACCTAAAATTGTTGAAGAAGAACACAAAAATGATGAAATTTTGAATTTCATAGAAAAAACCTGTAAATAAAACCCAATCAATCTTACCAGTGAATTGAGAAAGACACATGATTCGCCTAATAAGGGTAGTTATTCACCAATGGTCATCTGCTAAACTTGTAAGTATTACTCGGAAGATGACCCATCCTAAATATTTGTCCTTGAGACAGTCTCTACAGCAACCCAGTTCCAATTGAGACACCAACGAACAAATTATGCCAATCAAACTATATTTCTTGAAACCGAATCATTGAGGCATCTTTCAATGAATTATTTATGGACACAGAATGCAGGTAAACATGACATTTCCTCGTTTAAACATGGCATTTCATTTCAGAGATAGCCTCATTCACGGACAGATAAAGAATCAAAGTAGTACATTTGAAATTACTTACCATTCTTGAATCATTTAACACCAAGTAATATTACAATTATTTCAAAGAAAATCTAAATTATTGGACCCATCAACTAACCTCGACTTCTTAATTGAAGGCTAATATAACATCAAATGCACTTACTGGATCGGCTTTGAGTCTTTGACAGCTAATCTATATGCTTCAGTCAGATCCTCACATGAAGCTACCTCATAGGGTTCGTGTGCTTTACAACAATGCAAGTCGGCGTTTCAAACTCACAATCACAGTTCCAAGCTGCATTTTATGTCCAAATAATTTTAGTACGGCATTTTCTGAGACAAATAATATTTTATGTACAAACTTGTCACAATATACAATGTGATCCCGCGAGTCTCGAAAGGTCAAACTCCAGTCACCAAGCCATGAATCAAGTAATAATATACCTGGATGAATATTTCCACTTTTATCAGAGCTTGCACGATCTACGTGGTTCATAGGAAACGAACAGGTAGGGTGCCTATTTTGCAAAATGATGAAAGTAATAGTTGACATCTAGTGCTCCTTTAAGAATACACCCAAGCCTGCATCACAAACTTTTTTTTGTAGGTTTTAACATACAACAACAACAAAACAAAAAAATAAAAATGAATCACCTTCCATATATATATATATATATCCATCTCGTGCACCCAAAGTCCCAAACATCAGTAAAGTGGCCTCACTAACACTATCCCTTTGAACAAACTGTTATTGTCGGATAATTAATAACATATAATGATGAGAAGAGTGAAAGAAAATGGGAATTCTAACTATCAATTGACGTATATAATATAATTCTATGAGGCTTCTGTTCACTTGCTCACCCGAATGCTATGAGTTGGTATGCACAAATCTTCGGGAGTGTACATTAGATATTATTACAGATACTATTACCTGATCATTCCCTTGTGAACCACGCCTTTCTTTTCATCTATAAAACTCAGGTAAAGATTCTCATTGATTTCCTGCCTACACGACTGTGAAGAGACCAATGCTTGATATTTGGTAACATATGGCCAATCCGTTAAAGCCACTACCTATAATAATATCAAATGAAACTTAGCGACTTAATAATTAATTTAAATTTAGATGAATATATAAAATTATGGAAATTATAAAGGGAAAGAAATGTACAGTAGGTGTAGGAAACCTAAATCTCCCCTGGATGAGGATGGGTTATATCCGCATCAAATATAATAGTTGGGCCTTCAGATGTCACGAGCAACTGTTTCGACCGAACTGTATTTGTTCCTCCTTCATGTAATAAACTCATTAATGACAAAATAAAAAAAAATATATGTGATATTGATATACATAAAATTTTACATTTAAGTTGTATGTAGGTTATTAGTCTACCTTCGCATTTACTTTTAAAGCAACATTTTCAAAATACTGGTGCTTTATTTTCATAACATGATTTGGTTGAAAGCATTGTTATATAAAAATACATAAAAATGTGGTGGATTGATTTTATAAGGGATGCCATAAAAAGAAGTTTATTGAAGTCATTGAGAATCAATAGAACACTCACTTGGTAAGAGGTAGAGACGGATTCAAGCTGAAATGGGTAGATCTATGTTAGAGGTTAAACATTTGTACATCATTATTTCTTACTCTTTAGATAATATTTAGTGTCAAATACAAACACAAAAATGATATGACTTAAATAATAATTTAACTTTTTAAACAAAATTATATGGATTAAAAATACCATGTTAGATGAATTTTAACCGTTCAACCCATTTTATCCCCCTTTCATATTTAGCTTTTTTTTTTTTGCTTTTGTATTATAGACGTTTGACCCGTTACATATACCCTGTCAACGCTATGTAAAACCAAAAGCTATTTTTGTTGTCAGCATCATCAATAATCAATAACTTGGTCTTATTGACAGGACCATGCATGAGATAAACCAAAAAAAATAACTGTTATACCTGGATAGACTATCAAGGGATTGAATTCCATCCTCCTTTTCCTCTTCCTCAAACTGCTCTTCCTCTTCCTCCTTTTCTTCTTTTCCACTAAATCACCTCAGTACTTACTCTTATCGGCTGGCTCTTCCTAAAGACGTTGAACACATCAATGAAGTGATGTGGACCAAATCCATGAAAGTACCATACAATTGAAAAAATGAAAATTAGTTAACTGCGTTCAACATTATAATCAGAGTGATTGCAACACTAAAGGAAAAACATTAAACTTGATGCTAAATCCTTGGACTTCGATTTTCCAGAATACATCTTTTACTACAAAAATCATACTTCAATGAATCCAATTGTGCAGCAAAGTGACACTTCACAAAGCATATAATCTGCACATAGATTATCTTTCTTAAACCAACTGCTCCCCATATACACCAGTGCATCAATAATATAGTTGGATCTCCAACCACTCAAGTAAATTACCATAATAAAAACACAACAGTTACCTTATTACCAATAGCATTTTCAACTCCACATGGAACTGTTGCAACATCAATACTCCAACATTTTCTCTAATATTGTTGTTGAGCCTGTAATGAAATTCAGTAGTCAAACATGAACCATGACAAAACCAATTGAAAATCAAAAGTTGCTATAAGTAAAACACATTTCTTTTTCTACATAGTTAGTGTAAGTCCCTTTTGAACGGATCCAAACGAGATTATAAGGTGTATTATAGTGCGGAATCCTTTAATACACAAAACGACAATAAACACAAGTGTTTTAAGCTTTTCTCAATATAGGTTCGTATGTATTCGAACCTATCAGAGTATATTCGAATATATCAGTTGAAAAAGTGTTACAACCTTCTGATATTTTCGGCCTTCATGCCTCCAACCGTCTCTATACAAGATCTTGTTTGCATGAAGCTTCATCAGATCATCCTTTGATAAGTTTACCAGATGTAAACTGTCGTACACTCTCAACAACTCCTTTTCGTCAGCATCTTCCATCACTGCTTTAGTTGTTTTGCTGTCAACGTACCACCACTTGAGATTAGCAAGAATGTTCTGTGGCATTTTCTTCAAAGGAACCCTCTTCAAGCACTTGACCGGTCTTTAGACCATCTTCATCCACGGCTTGTTAGTAATTGGGTCAATCTTGGTCAGATCAGGTACTCTCCTGCCTTCCCTTGGTTTTAGATTAACGAACTGATTCGTTCTTCCTTCACGCTTAACGATCCTCTCTAAAGTTTGAGCGTAAGGATCATTTCCAATTGAAAGTCCCTTTGAACGGATCCAAACGAGATTGCAATGTGTATTAGTTTGCGGAATGGTATAATACACAAGAAACAACAACAAAACAAGTGAAATGCAAGTGTTTAAGTATATGTTCATATGTATTCGAAGATAGCTCTGTATATTCGAATATATCTGTTTCCAAAAAGCCTTCAAATCAAACATTACAAGTTAGTATTTATACCCAGCAAGTTTGTACGAACTTAGCTGGTCCTAAGTTCGTACGAACTTATATGTTCGTACGAACTTACAATACAACTTACAAAAAGGCTAAGTTAATTAAACAAACTACAAATTAACTATAAAACTAATTACAAAACTAACTATTACAAAATAAGAGCTGTTGTCACAAAACGTGCACCAACAGACTCCCCCTTAACAATAGCTCTATCTGTCTTCAGTCTTCTGGCTATGTCGAATCTTGATTCTTGATCAACTCTGTCGACTCTCAGCCCATAAGCCTTTTTCAACACACACCTTTACAACCTTCTGATACATTCGTCCTTCATGTCTCCAATTGTCTCTATATAAGATCTTGTTTACATGAATTTCATCAGATCGTCCTTTGACAAGTTTACCAGATGTAAACTGTCGTAAACTCTCAGCAGCTCCTTTCCTTCACAATCTTCCATTACTGCCTCAGCAGTCTTGTTATCCACGTACCACCACTTGAGATTTGCAAGGATGTTCTGTGACATTTTCTTCAGCGGAACCCTCTTCAAGCATTTGACTGGTCTGTAGACCATCTTCATCCACGGCTTGTTAGTGAATGGATCAATCCGGGTCAGATCAGGAACTCTCTTTCCTGGCTTTGGCTTTAAACTTTCAAACTGATTAGATCTTCCTTCACGCTTTAAGATTCTTTATAAGGCACTAGCGTAAGGATCATCCCCAATATTCACCAAGTCTAGCCAAGCTAGCTCCTTTAGTTCAATTTCAACGAGCTAAAGGTCTTCAGCTTGTTCTTCAAGTACTGAATCCCATCATATCTTTTTAGTATGAACATCTTCAGATTGCTGTCATAGAACCAACTTATGATACCTCGCTTCAGCTTGCCCGATCCTCTGACCCTGATATCACCTTTATATTTGATTTCCGGTTCCTTTTCAACCTTTTTGAACCATAACTTCTTTACCTCCTCTCGAGTTGGTTCAACTTCTTCAGAATCTGAATCAACTTCAGGAGCTAAGTCCTGCTCCAAGTTGATCACTTTCTCCACAGCTTCATCCTCAACAAATACTTCAGTTACTGGTTGCTTTGACACTATGAATTCATCAATATCAGCATCGTCATCTGGAATAATTTCATCATCGGATTTCCAGTCTGCAACCTCCTTATCCAATATCTCTCCTTCCTCTAACTCAGATCCCTCACTATCAGAATCGTCCAAACCAAGCAACGCTTTAATAGTTTTAGTCTCAGCTAGATTCACTGGAGTCTGCTCAGATCCACTGCCAGCCTTCTCAGCTTTGTTTTCATTCTTCTTTGCTCCCCATTCTGATTTCTGGCTGCCACCACCATCTGCCGATGCACCAACACCAGACCCTGATTCTGCCCCCCAACCACCTTTCTGGTCTGTTTTTTCTTCGATTTTCTTGCTCCAGACTGACCCTGCTGCTGGTGCTTCACTGGACTCTTTGTTCCACCCTCCAGATGGTTCAATCTCTTGAGGCTTTGTTGCACCTTGTCTAGATCCGCTCACATCAGAACCTTGACCAGACTCCCCCTGCGCTATTACTGCACCTTGCACTCTAGATGAAGAGCCAGGCAGCTCACCTTCATAGGGTGCACTTGGATCATCATCACGGTCATTATCGGCTTTAAGTCTCAGCTCATCTTCCCTGCACCCTGTTGTCTGACTCCCCCTGAGCGACTGACACTTCATTTGGAAGATAGTAACCTCATTTAGCCGCACTTGATCTTCTAACTTTTCAAGGTTCTTTTCTAAGCGCTCATTAATAGCCGTCAGATTTGTGACTCGAACTTCCTGGCTTGTAACAACGGCAGTCAGAGCAGTCACCATATCCATCAAGCTAGTCATCCAGCCCTCAAGATAGGTAAACTTGTCCGGATCGGAGAGAAGAGCAGCCGGGTTGGGAACAGATTGGGGGAGGTGAGTCGTAGGAGGGGCAGTAGAAGGTGTAACCGATGGAGGGGTGGGTGGTGTGGTTGTGGATGTAACCGGTGGTGATTGAATAGTCGGTGGAGCGACAGGTGGTGGTGAATGAGATATGATATGTGGAGCTTGACCACCTTCTCCAATAACAATACCAGTGGAACACGGGCGCTTACGTGCTTGCAGCCGGAACCAATCTGGTTCAGATTCGACATCAGAGTCCACGGGAACATAGTCATCGTCCTCCTGGACCTTTCTCTTTCCCTTCTCCTTTTCCCTGGCAGCTTTGGGGTCACGCAACACCCCCTTAGAGCCCTGGAAAATGATCATAGGCTGATCCAAATCACCATCATTATCCCCATCATCATCATCATTATCATCATCTTCAGCATCAGTCTCAGTGGCCTCAAAATCATGAGCTGCATCCTTATCAGCTTGACTTGGCTCAGCATCATCAACAAGTGAGGCCCCTGCTCCACCCTCAGAGATAAACCTGTCAATATCTCTCAATTCTTCCTCAACAGATTGTCGTTGAGATCCTGTGGCCGCAGCACTTGGGCCAGCGCTGCCCTGAAGAACATCATGTACTAATTCTGCAGCCACCAAGGGTCTACTTGTTCTTCCCCTTAGGATGCTCAACTTGGAGCAAAATATCCTCAATAACCTCTTGCTGAAGGTCAGCCTGAGGTTCTTCTGGAATGGGAGCCTGAGCAGGGAAAGAGGTGGTTCCGGTGCATTCGCCGCCTCTTCAGCTTGGGGCTGTGGCACATCCAACCATCCATTATTCGGTGGTGCTTGATAATTTGCATTGATAACAGCCCCAAAGAGTGCAGTAACCTGAGGACGCTCTGCAATTGCACGCCTGCTGTTGTAGCTCAGACAATGTCCAAAAATCTTTTTATCAACTGGCATTAGATGTACAACCGGATCAACAGCTGGGAGGTTAGGGATCAGCGCGTTGAGAATCGTCATTATGAAACGCGGGTACAAGATGAACTGATCTTTTACACTCCCCTTTATTTGCTGCACCATCTCATCAAAAAAGAACTGAGAAAAGCAATAAGGCTTGTAATACACGAGAGAAATCATCCTAGCCTGCATCTTATGATTCAACGTGTCAAAACCTGCCTTCTTGGGTCCGAAGGATACCAACAAGATATGCATCAAATACCTCCATTGACCAAATAACGAGCTCTTGGTATATTGAGTGTGAATGACATTCCCCACATACCCCATGCGCTGAAAAGCGCCAGCCCTAAGTTCTAGTGGATAAGTAGTTGGACCGTTTTCCTGAGCCTCGGTTCCCAACTCTAGAACTTGTCGGAGAAAATCAGCCGAAAAAGTGATCTCATTCCCATCAACGGTGGACCTAATCACCGGAGGTTGAGGGCGACAGTCATGCTCAGCATTCCCCTAAAACTGCGCAAGATACGTCAACCTCAAGGGCGGCGAGTGGGTCAATGCAAAGTGGACCCGCGAGCGCATGATAAACTCCAACATGCCTCGAAATGGTGCGGTAGCTGGATCATTGAGATTAAAAGTGATCGCCACATTGTGCTTGTTAAAGAACTCGCGCACATGATCAGCCATTTTAAGTTTAGGAATACGTTCATGATGAAGTTTAACGATTTGAAAATCAACAACACTGTCCCAAAATGAATTTTAATTTGAAAAATGAAAGCTGCATGTAGGTTCGAATGTAAGTTCGTATGGTCTGAGTAGGTTCATACGAAGTTAGGGCTTGAATATTTGGAAATGAAAAGGATTGACTGAGTTGACCATTTTATACCACCAAGCCTAGGTTCGTACGAACCTAGTCTTCAAACTTACAATCTAAGTTCGTACGAACTTAGATTTTTCAACCCAAGGAGTTTAAATTTTCAATTTTATAACATTTTAGACGAAACAAAATACTTAGACAAGTAATAGATCAAAGTTTGAGCAATTTATCGATCAAAATGTAAATAATTTCCAAAAACAAAGAACTTTTATTCATTTATTTATTTAAACAACGTAAAATGACATAAAAAGTAAAATGCGAATATGAAATTATTCATATTTGAAAACGTACAATCTTTTTTAGAGTGTCACTGATACAAAGATTGAATTAGTCATGACGAGAACAATACACAAATAGGAATTTTTATTTATTCCTTTGATTATTTTTTTTGTAAATAATAGAGCACAACAATTATCGGTATTGTTGTCCACTTAAACATTCGGCATTTAGAATTCTCAAGTACAATTTTGATTATTGTTCACGATTTCTTGTGTATCTTATATTTGATATACCTTAAGATCTAGACAGTCAGGAATAGCATGTATTGGATATTTTTCATTTTTATGTCATCTTTAAAGTCAAGTCATTTTGCTTTAACAGCAATGTACATGGGTACACGTTTCAAATATCAGACAAGACTAAGGTTAGAATCAAACAAATCTAAAATCAAACAAGAGGTGACAGGTCTGTACTTTCGTACAACAGAGCGACATAATTTGACTAGAGACCTTAACCACATTATTATTGTTTCGCGGTCAAGTTTGTTCCAGTGTAAGGAAACACTGACTGAATCTAGGTCAGCATATTTCTAGATGTAGCAGAAGAAACAGTCAGTGAACCTCCCAGATGATTTATTTTTATTTTATATCCAGTATCAAGCATTCATGTACGATCTATCTCCTAAGAATTAAGACTTAAGTCGTACATCAAATTAAAGAGTTCACAGAAAAGATCGTATTATTTATTATAGATTTAGTACTTGAAAACCATTATGCCTAATGCCTACCAATACATCATCATGTGAAGCTATCAAATACGTTGTATTTGAGGTACATTTATTGTGTATGTCCTGCATCTAAAAGCCACACATAAAAATGTTTTAGGCATGTGTAATGATTTCATCATTTCTAAGCAATTAATACAGTGACCCTCAATTTTTATCATTTTTGCAAAGACAAAAAGTAAAATGAACTAAGAAATAAAAATCCACTAAGTTATTTTGAGGGAAAAAATTTACTCAGGATTTCTCATCCCATTTAGTTGGATTAAAAGCTCAAACCGAGACCTATCAAATGCCTTGGTATAAAGGTCGGCAAGATTGTCATCAGTTATCACCTTAACTAATTTAATCAGATGTTTTTCAGCACATTCACGAATAAAATGATGTTTAATGTCAATGTGTTTCGTTTTACTATGCTTAACCGGATTATTAGTTACGGACATTGTAGATTGGTTATCAATCATAATAGGGGTACTTGTAAAGTTTAAACCATAGTCACGCAGCTGTTGTTGTATCCACAATACTTGTGAACAACAACTACCGGCTGCTACATTATCAGCCTCACAGGTTGAGATTGCGACCGAGGTTTGCTTCTTACATTGCCATGAGACAATGCGACCACCTAGCAACTGATAACCACCCGAGGTGGATTTCCTATTCAAATTACACCCTCCATAGTCTGAGTCAGTATAGGCAACAACTTCAGAGGCTTTGGATAATAGGCATGTAGGCTCCGATGATGATTCTACAACACTCATGTCCACTACATAAGTGTCACTCTTCCTTGGTGCCCTCATTACTATCCACTCCTCTGGAATAATAATTCCCGGTTATAAAATAAGTGTCTCTCTATCTGTGAAATGGACAGGATGTCCTTTGTCACAAATCTGAGATACACTCATAAGATTGTGCTTTAGTTCCTCAACATAGTTGACTTGCTCTAGCATTATCTTTCCATTTGTTACAGCCTAATCCTGTGATTTGGCCACCTTTCGCTCCCGCGAAGTTTACATATCCTCCTTTCTTGTGTGAAATCCACATGAAGTTGCTTTTCCCCCTTCATGTGTCTGGAGCAACCGCTATCTACATACCACTAGTTTGTAGCACATCTGATTAAATCCTGCACATTAATGGAAAACAATTAGTCGTCAAGAGGGACCCAAGCCACGACGGTCTTGGGTCGACCACTTTCATCGACGAATGTAACCTCCTTCAAGTATCCATTACTCTTATCAGTAGAGCTAGATGCTTTGGGAATCGCATTCGTTTAAGCATGGGAGGAACTACCACTAGGCTTTCGCTCGAGAGACTTTTGAAAAAGTCTCGGATTGACAGGCCTAGGGTTGGAAGTAGATCTAGCCCTAGAAGTATAGTTATAATTAGAATTCTGATAATTTTGATTACTACTGTTTTGGTTAGAAAAACTTCGATTTGGTGTTTGAAAACGTTGTGGAGTCTTCGACCGAGATGATTGTCCAAAGGAGTTTCCTCTTGCAGGAGTAGTACTCCGTGAACTCTCACCAACGGTGAACTTCACAGTTTTAAAATCGATTGTGATCTCTGAGAGCTCGAAGTTCTCTTAAATCCTAACTCGTTTCGTCCAGAATTAGCAACATGTTCTTTTGAATCAATGAAAACATTTGTAATTGTTTGATGTACACTAGTTATTTTAGGCATCAGAATTTTCTTATCCTGAGACGAGCTAGTTTTTACAGGTGATTGGTCTTTATTCACCTGAGTTGATTTACCACCTTTCCCTTTTGTTGGACATATACTTGCCACATGTCCCTTTTGGTGACACATGAAGCATGAATGTCTCACCGAGGCCTTTTTAGGAGCCTTGTGATCCGTTGGATTGTCCAGCACAAGTAAAGGTTGAGAGGAGACATTTTCTACTTATTTACCCTTATCCCTCTTAAGATTATCATTTACATTTTCAGAGTTAGGTAAAACAGGTTTAATAGTTTCAATTGACTCCTCATTACCAGATTTAACTTCCATTACACTTTCTTTTACAAAAGTTATTTTCTTTTTGAGAATAGACGAAGATGTCTTGGAAGTTTCAGGAATTTGTGATTCTATCTCATCATTGGCCTCAACTCTCTCTGGTCTGACAAACTGTATAAACCCAGGGATGGCTGATTGATCGACAGAATCGTTAACAGTTGACGGCTCAGGATCATCGGATATAAAAGTATAATTATGATTAAAGGGATGAGGGCTTTCAGTATAACCCATTCCCCGATGATCTCCTGGCTGTTTTTGTATACTAAGCATATTATCTAAGGTTTCGATTGAGAATTTTCTTAATTCTAATTTTCTGTTTAAATCAACAATCCTGACCTTAGCATCAGCTAGCTCTTTTTCCTTTTCGGAAGTCTGTTTGGTTAAATCAAAAACATGTTCATGAGCCAAGTCTATTATTTGACTCTGCTCATTTACCTTTTATGTTAAAACTTTTAAGTCTTCTTTGTCAAATTTAACCTTATTTCTTAGCTACGAGTTTCTTAGTTTTAAAACAGCATTTTCTTCTTTTAAGGAATTTAACTGAGCCATTAACAAGTTAGATGACTCGATCAATTCCTCAGTCTGTACCTGAAAGTTAGTACATAAAACGCATACCTTAACTACTAAGTCCAGATTAAGAAATACCTTTTGTTTATCAGCATCTAAGTTGGCCATGTACACTATGAAGTCTTGTGAGTTCATGTTTTCTGTTGACTTCAGTTGGACCACCTTAGTCTCTACAGGAGGTACTTCAATCTCCATTTCTTTCTCTGAGCTAACCCCCAAATCTGATTCATTCTTGACATCCCCTTTTAGCTCTTCAATAGATGCCATGAAGGCTTGAGGTTCCTGGGGTTTAGCACTCCAGTCATAAGAACCATCCTATGCTTGAACCACTAACGCTCTAGAATTTGTAGAATTCCCTGAGCTGTGATTGTCACTCGATGTTCCAACATTCGAGTACCTTTATCCATTTTGACTTGAAGACTGTGCACGTTTGGGTCTTTGGCATTCCTTGGCAAAGTGTCCGAAACCATCACAGTTATAACACTTTACCTTTGATTTATCAAAGCCAACCTTACCACCAATGAACTTTCTTCCTATCTGTTCATGAACCTTTGAGCTCTTTTAGCTATCATGGCCATTTGCCATTGAAGATCCATTTCTTCCAAGTCTTCAGGATCTAACTGGTCATAATCCTCATTTATCATGCTTGGATCAGTGACCTTTCCTTTAATAAAGTTTTCATGTGAGGCAACGAAAGATGCAAGTAGAGCAACTTCATCTTCGGCCGATTTAATACTCATTGACATTGACTTGAATCCACTAGTTGTCCCAGATTGTGGTTTCCTGTCCTTGTATGAGTCCTCTGATGATGCTATATAACAGACATTGCTACCAAAATTTCTGACGACCGAGTCTGTCTCAGCATCCTTAGTGTAGAATGTTGTAACACCAGTACTAGTTGATGCAATGGAATCAGACCGTTTACCGTGGTAAACGCTGGGATCCTGAACCTGATCGGATCCGGTCTCCTTCCTTTGCATGTTCAGGTCATAAACACGCAATTTTTCGATAACTTCATCAAGTGTGAGAGTCTTGTAATCATTACTCCTTAACCATCAAAGTGTAAATATCCCACTTTGAAGGTAGAGCTTCAAGAAGTTTGTTGTTCTTCATGGTGTCATTAAATTTCAGGCCAATACTTTCCATCTCAGTCATCAGGTGATAGTATCGGGTGATAATATCCTCTAATGATTCATTTTTCAAGTGCTTAAAAACATAGAACTGTTTTAAGCAAGTCTGCTCGGCCTTCCTTTATTTGTTCATTTCCTTCAAACCTCTTCTCCAAAGCTAACCAAAGCTCTCTAGAGAGGTCGAATTTCTTGAACGTGTGTTTGATCTCCTGAGGCAAACACATTGTGAAAGCAAACAACGCTTTATTTTCTGTTTCATACATTTTACGTTCTTCCTCCTTCAAAGACGAGTATTGCACAACTCTCTATTTTCCTTCAAACTCATAAGTTAGTGCTTTATACCCATCTTTGATGCAAATCCACATTCTTACATCATTGTATTTAGCGAATGACTCAAATCGATCCTTTAACCAGAAATAGTCTTCTCCTTCTAGAAGTTTCGGTGGTGAGGCGGATTTACCCATCTCATGATTTATTTCTATCATTTTACTCAAGTTAGACATTTTTCAAAAAGTCAACCAAAGTCAAACCGAAAAAGTCAATAAAAAGTCAAGTTTGAAAAGTCAACAAAAGTCAAACTGACTAGGTTCGTACGAACTTACTAAGTTCGAATAGTTAAACTTCAGGTCAAACGAACTTACAAATTCAAACGTTTGAACTTATAGGTTCGAAGCTATAGGTTCGTACGAACTTACAGCTGTCTAAGTTCGCACGCTAAATCTGGTATGTTCGTACGTACCTTTCTGGTTCGTACGAACTTGCTGTTGAAACTTAGATTTAAACAAAAACTTAGATTTAGGAAGTTTCAACCGACAAAATCGAATGAAACTTGAAGAAAATGAATCACTAACACACAAGGAAGCCAAAAGTACAACTTTTATTTTCCAAAACAACTTTTACACTTGTTTTCTTTGTGTTTTCTAATCCCAAACCCAACAAATGACTTGTTTAGCTCTGATACCAATTGTAAGTCCCTTTTGAACGGATCCAAACGAGATTATAACGTGTATTATAGTGCGGAATCCTTTAATACACAAAACGACAATAAACACAAGTGTTTTAAGCTTTTATCAATATAGGTTCGTATGTATTCGAACCTATCAGAGTATATTCGAATATATCAGTTGAAAAAGTGTTACAAATGAAATATTCTAAGTTTGTATTTATAATCAGCTAAGTTCGTATGAACTTAGCTGCTTCTAGGTTCGTACGAACTTACTAAGTCCGTACGAACTTCCTAGGTTCGTACGAACATATAAGTTCGTACGAACTTACATCAATACAAATAAAACAAAGTTAATACACATATTAACTACAATACCAATTACAAAACTAACTATTACAAAATAGAAATTGTTGTCCCAACCCAAGTGCCAAGAGTTAGGAATAGATAATATGGCTACTACGCCCATTAAATTAATCACCACAAAATACTCACTACGCATGTGTCCCGGCTGTCTAGAACCAACACGGTGAAAAGGGTTCTCCTAATCATGTCAAGGCACCAACGCACCACATAACTTCCCTCAAGACCCAACTGCATCCGTAGAAAAAAATAACTTCAAAATCAAGATGTTTCTAAATGGAACAAATTGTGGATCATCTAAACTAACAATTGAACAAAAAACGTCATAAGTAAACGAAATTTAGACCTAAACTTACAAATTAAAACGAAAACCTTTCCAACCTAGGTCTAGGAACCTTTACAAAAATGCACTAATGCAACTGATTCATGAGGATGAATAGAGAAAATTGACTTTTAAAATACGATTAAAATTGAATTGAATTCGAAAACAAAAAGGCACAATTATTTTATCTTTATTCTAGAGTAACTTAAATCACATTTAAAAGATTTAGTCAAAATACATCCATCTTCCAATCCGCGTTATGTATCTTAAGTCACCCCAAAAAAATCAAGCTAACCTATTTATTGTACTAAAAAAAATCCTCAAAAAAATCACAAATAAACTACGATTATGTGCCAGCTTTATAAGTTTGGAGGTTAGCATAAAATATGATAGTTTTATAGTTAACGGGAGATATAAACCTGGACTGTTAAAACTTTGTTGTCTTGATGTACTATGTCTTTCCATTCGTACACGATTTTCCACATCTGCCTTCTTTTCTGATGATTTACCACAAAACTTACAAGAATTAGGATTGACACTAATCGTTTGCACCGGTTCTTGTTTTAGTCCCACAACCTCCGGCTTTTTAGATCTACAATTTCTTTTTAGATAAATTGAAGAATTTGGTGTACTATTGGTGGTTAACCACATATTTATCTATGCTAATCCAGTTCAATTGTTATGGTTGATTAAGGTGGCAAAATGGGTGGTTTAGGTTGACCCTCAAACATTTTTTTGTCCATTGCATTGCAAAAATTAGAAATTATTATTTTTAAGTATGATAACAAAAACTAAATTCTCACAAACACAGATGCAATAGAAAAACTTTGTGGGCATCTTTTGACCTTCGTTACCTGCTCGACCAATTTGACATGCTAACATTTTTTTTTTAAATATGGAAACTGTTCTTTTTAACCATTTGACCTGATGGAACATAACCAAATGCGGCCCAATTATTACCAAATGGGTCAATATTGAAACGTCCATGGTTGATATTTGAACATTTAAACCCACATTAAGCAACTTCATAAGTTAACTTCATATTGGCCACAAAACAGTAGCAAAAACTAAAATGGAATCAGAATCAAACATATATAGATACATTTAAGGAATTATATATACCTGCTAAACCAGGTTGTTGCCTTCCAAATTTGTAGGTGGGGGGAAACGTAATAACAGCTTCACGCATTGTACTACACTTAACTTCATATTTCATTTCAATATGTCGTTGATCCTTCTCTTTAAGCCAATCAAAACTTCTTTGAGAGATGAAATCCCGTGCTTCATTGTACGATATATCATCAAGTCGATAATTGAATTCGCCTAAAAAAACAACCATGTCTGCCTCAAATAGCTCTGGCAACTCATCCACATACAGGGCACCAAAAGCCTGCAATAACATCAACAATCTCTCACCATTGAATATAAACTAAGACTTTACAAATAATTCGACATTATTCATGTTTAACCAAACAAGAAAACAACATATACCTTCATTTACAACACGGCCCATTCGGATAGCTGATGAGACTCCAACGACAAAAAATAAGGTGGGAACAAAGCGAGAACCATAGAGAATCCAAAATGAGAAGAGATGAGATGGCAAGCACACAATATAAGAAAAGGTATGACACCATACCAGGTGATGCATTCATGACTTTTTGTCACCGGCTGAAGGACATAGCCTTATATACACGATTAGAAACAGCATTACGACGACTAACAGACTCCTATTGTGCAAAATTAAGATGTTTCTAAATGGAACAAATTGTGGATCATCCAAACTAATAAGATTAAAAAAGTCAACAAATCAAAATGAAAATCTTTCCAATCTAGGCCTAGGAACATTCACAAAAATGCACGAATGCTACTGATACACGAGGATGAACAGAAAATATTGACTTTTAAAATACGATTAAAACTAAATCGAACAAAACTAAATCGAATTCGAAAACAGAAAGGGACAATTATATTTAATCGAACAAAACCTCGGTTAGTAACTCGCTCGACCTACCTCCTTTGCCACCTTGTGCCGTGTGAGACGATTGCCCAAAGTTTCCCACTCAATATTGCATTTCATTGAAGCAAAGACATGGACAAATCATATTTAAAAACAAATAAAATATAATCACCTCCATAAAACCATTTGCTTTAAAGTCCAAGGAAAAGAAATGATTAAAACCTATGAAATTATTTGACAGTTTAAATTTTTGTTTATGAAACTTTTGTTACAAAAATATAAATTACTTAATTCACTTATTATCACTGTCATCTTCATCCTTCTAATGATTCACCATCATTAGGATCGACCAAAACCCACCAATTTATTAGTACAAACCAGTGCTTCTGAAACTATACCTACCAACAAAGAATAACCCAAGCAAGTTATAACTAACAAAAAACCTAAAATTCACCTAAACCAAATCATCCCAGCCAAACACTTGCAAAATTAATAAATAATTCTAGAAGCAAGTTTCTTAGCACATTCTGAGTCATTCATCATTAATGATAAATTACCTGGGAATGCCGTTAGGGAAATGTGTGTGGTGAAGAACAGGGAAATTGAGTGAAAAGCAAGCCACCAAATGTACTTAGGGGACTGGCTTTTACAGCTAGCCTATATGCTTCAATCAGATTTTCAAATTTTTACATGAAGCTACCCCAATGAGAACCTATGAACATTTCCAATGAGTAAAATAATCAATCTGTGCTGAAGTCATACCAGTAGAACAAAACATGTGATCAACAACACTTAGTAGAAAAGGTAAACAACAGATATCAACATATACCTTCTTTTTCTTGGCTGCTCAACTATACTTGCAACAATTTTACTTACATTGCATCCATGATCATTTTTCAGCTTCCCTCACATGCTGCCTACTCAGCAAACAAAAGTTTGAAAATTTCAATTCATATAAGCAATTTAAGCATACACTCTCTAATTCTAAATACTAAACCAAACCAATTTAAAAACGTATTAATTTACATAGAATCGGCATATGAAGCACTTTAATATTTTCATCTTCCTTTTCATTTAAGCATTTAACCAAACACATGGCGGTCATAAAAAAATCATAGACTTGTAAGTCTCTAACTAACCGAATCAATATATTATCAAATCGAATCAAAAAGTAAAGTCCCAAATAAGTTTAACTCGAAAGACACGTTGTTAATCCTAGGGAGTCTCTGACTGCAGTGAAAATTGCATATACAATATAGAATATGCAATTGAACATATATGCATATACAATGCAATTGAACATATATGCATATACATATATATATATATATAAGTATTTCATCAAACATGTGGTGTTCATTAGTAACAATCAGAGTTTGAAATGAACAGTTATATATATTATCATCAACAATCAAGAATTCAACAATTATATATAATAAGTGAAATTAAAATTGATAAACTTACAAATTTCTTCAACTAAATAGAATCCGGACATTTAGATAGTGATTTTCGAGGGGTTTTCTATAACTGGCTCGACCATTGATCCTTTCCCAGAAGATTATACGTTCGAGAGCTGCCATCTTTTGTGGATTGAATTAGACTAAATCCTACACTAAAATAAGGAAACTTGTTTGATCCAGTTGAAATTTTGAGATATAATTAACGTTAAAATCTTGATTTGTACGCGTATCGGTGGAACAATTAGTCTTAACCCCGATTAATGTCTAAATTACCCTTAAAAATTATTAATTATTTTTTAAATGAACCATTAATTAATATATTGCAACCTTTGAGTTTTAAACTTTACATATTCTTAAATTAAACTTTTAACAATATAATGTAAATAATAAAATATGTGAATGTTAAATTGACTATTTGTTCCCGCAGCTATGCACGAGCACATTGCTTTTCAAATGATCTGTTAGTATTCTTAAGATTTGTTTGTTTTGGAATTGAATTCGGAAACTGATGAAGGCGATTTTATCGTGGAACTGATTCAAAATAATATAATTGTTACTGATATAACGTTGATTCAATTAATGGAGGGTATTTTAGTAAATTGGGTGTATGTCTAATTGAAGAGAGAGACAATTGTGAGCTAAGCATGTTGACCTTGAAGATCAATGGTTATATATGTATAGATTCTACCATCCAAGGGCCAATATTCATTTATAGGAAAAAAAGTCAATTTGCTTACCTAATTTTGCTTTTCTTTTAATAGTATAATAACGAGATATAAGGAGATAAGGAGATGTTGGAGGATCATACTCGTTGCTGATACAAATCCATATCTTAATGTCATTATATCTAGCAGATGACTCAAACTGATCTTTCCACCAAAAGTAATCCTCGGACTTCAACAATTTTGGCGGTGAAGCAGATTTCCCCACTTCATGATCCATTTCAATCATTTTGCTTAAACTAGACGTTATATTTGTAGATGTACGAACTTGACTTATAAGTTCGTAGAAGAAAAGTGTACTGTTAACTTCGTACGAACTTGACTTAGTTCGAAGTTACTTAAGTTCGGACGAACTTAAGAAGGTTCAAACAAAAGTCAAATCAGGTCAAACGAACTTGAGTTAAGTTCGAAGAGAATGTCAACGAACTTGGTCAACGAACTTGAGGTAAGTTTGTAGGATTCAAGTTTGTATCAGTAAGTTCGTACGATACTGAATAGGTTCGTACGATCGAACTGATCAACCCTAATTCGCAAAATCCGAATCTGGGCACTTCTAAGATCAAAGACTCAGTGATCTTCAATACCTTGAAAGTAAAAATCAATGATTAAACGTCCAAGTCTTCTGTATTCTCTCGTTCTTTAATGTTTTAAACCCCGAACTTTAAACAAATCAATGTTTATTGTTTTGATACCACTTGTAGGTTCTCTAAACCTGAATCCACGAGGTTATAATGTATGTAAAGTGCGGAATCCTGAAACACATGTAACAATAATCAACGAGTAACACGAATATGGTAAAGAACACTTTTATTGAATGTAAGTATCAATTACATTCAACGTAAGACAAAACCCTAGCAAGTTATTCGAACTTGCTTCTATTCTGACTTACAAAACACAAAAACAACTGATTACTTCGAACATGTGAAGTAATCTATATAAAGGATCTAAGGTCGTACGGGCTGGACCCTTCGAACTTGACTGTCCTAAGGCCCATACGAACTTAGACAAGTTCATATAATCCTAAGTTCGTACCTACCTAAGTTTGTATGAACTTACATACAAAGCATTAAAAGTAAACTTTAACAAAAAGACTTATCAAACTAACTATTACAAACTAGAAAGCTGTTGTCACTAAATATGTACCAACAATTAGGTTTTGAAAGTCCAAGATATTTGACCAAAGTATCTAAAGTACTTCCTTTTATTTACACGAAAGATTACTTTGGTCCTGATCTTCAAATGTCCTTTTTGCAAAACACCAATGAAACTCAAGAAGTTGAAAACAACTTCAGTCGAGCAAGAACTGATTCAATGCAAATTCCTTTTGATTATGAGAAACTAAATGTAAGTTATGAAACCCGAAAGTTAAAACTTTCGGAAGACTACATACCAAGTTACTCAAAAAAAGAACTTGTTCAAGACCACTTTTTAGAGCAAGTTATTTTACCAAAACTATATGTTCCTAATACACTTTTGATAAAGAAAATTGACGAGTCAAGAATAGAATTGAAACAAAGGGACATATTGATGGAAGATCCACAAAATCAGTATTTGACTAAAATTGATGATCTTCAAAGGCTTTCATCTTCTTTAGAATTAAAATTGGCATTCAAATATCGGATTCCAAACCTAAGCCTACCTCTCATGAGTCAAAAGTCACAAAACCACAAATGAATGTTCCAGTAAAGATTTACACAAATAAATCTTTCAAACCTTTTTCGTAAAAGATTTCTCAGTTTACCAATTATTCGTTGCAAAAGACTAACAAGTATTCTAAGAAATCTCAAACTACTAGAAGATTTCTTCTCCAACAAATTTTTATCGGTTTGATTCTCATGATTTTAAAACTTCTCATGAATCGGTTTCAAGATTTCAAAAGCTAACAAAAGTTTGGAAACCGAAACAAAGCTTTCCTGAAAGATCTTCGCAAACAAAATCATTCAAATATTCTAAATCACATATGTTTTCACTTGCACCACGTAATGTTTCTTATCCGGTGAAAAGAACGAATGATATTGTATCCCCCGCCACCAAAGGATTTCAGTCACCGTTGACTCCAAGAAAGTTACTTCGAAGTGAAACACCAGGTTTCAATTCAACGTCATTACACCAAATAGACACAATATACAAATAGTTTTCAAAATTCTCAAAACCCATTGGTACTGTGCTTAAATGGGTTCCCAAAATTGTTGTCTAGCTTTATATTAATTGGCTTTTACTTAACTCAGTGTAAAACCCGTTCTTCAAATGAATAATGGACACAACTGTTCATAACTTGGCCTTAAGTTTTTGGTTTTTACTCACATAAGAGTAAAACCCATTTTTAAAATGTTATGGCTTTTACTCACATCACAGTAAAACCCGTTCTAAAATGTATTGGCCTTTGAACATTTCAGTGCAAAACCTGTTCTTAAATGTAATGGCTTCTGAACATTTCAGTTCAAACCTGTTTTAATTGACAACGCTCAAATGTTAAGATCGAGCTCCCATCATAACTCATTTTGAAAAGGGTATGATATATTTGAGGGGGAGCTCGCACAATTTCGAAAGAGAAGTCACCTCACCTTCATTTGTAGCTTTTCAAACCTTTATGCATATGTTTAGGGGAGTATTGTTCAAAATAAAACTTCCAAGTGTCCAAATCTTTTCTATATGTAAACACTTTGGAAGATTTTCAAATGATTTTGGTTCTCCTCTGTCTTTTTTGGTAAAGGGGAAATCCTCGTTAAAATATATTAATCAAAACCAAATATACAATGGAATGTGGCTGAAAACCACATTAATCCTCAAGCAAGCTTGAACACACACGCATCCGTTTGTGACATACCACAAAACGAAGCAGAACTAACTACAAACATAAACAAGAACACCAATAGGAAAAAACCACTTTAAACAGGAACTACCCACCCAGGCTGACCATTGCACCGTAGGAGAAGAAAACACCAACTGAGACTGCCCCTTAAAAACCTTTCCAAGAAAAGCCCAAAGGGAAAAACCTTGGATAAGGAAAAAAGAGTGCAGCTCTCAGAAAGCACTCCTAGATCCAACCAACCAAACCAACAATCCATGTTAAGAGCCAAACAAGCAATCTCCACCAATGTCGTCCAAATATAGAAATCATAAGCCATCAGGAATCAGATAAGAGATTATGTAACTTCCAACGATGTAAAAACACCTTCGCGTTCCTCGTCTGCTTAAATTTACACGAACTAAGCTTGAGGCGGACTGTAGACTTAATCAGTGAAGAAACTTCATCCACCATTCGCTTCCGGTTCTTGAAAAGCCTATAATTCTGCTCTTGCCAAATAAAATAACAAGAAGCCGCAAAAACAAGCTTAGCAATAACACTTCTCGTCGTCTTTTCCTTGGATATGGGAATAAGAAACTCCACAATGAGATTCAATGAAGACGGAAGATTGGAAAAGCCAGCAAACATCTTCAAATTCGTCCAAACCTGTAAAGAAAAAGAACATTCAAAGAAAAGATAATCATGGGAATCAGGTTGTCGCTCACTTAAAGGGCACTGAAGCAGGTTTAAGTTAGTGTTATTACTAACATCTCATTGCCTCAGGTTATCTTGAGTCTTCAGCTTACGTTTAATGACCAACCAGAGATGAATAGCATGACGAGGGATATGGTGTGAGAACCATACCAAATGATATCAATCAATCTCAACCCCTCTAGGCCGAATACAATCCCACACATTAGCAATCGAGAAGCTAACATCCACATCATGATATTTCCAAATTAATCGATCATCAACATGAGGAAGAAGGTTAGGAACATTAATTGTATAAAGTAACGGGTACTTCACTTGCCACTCATTCGGCCAAATCCACTTCCAATTATGAATAACATCCTTGACCGTAGATGAAAGCTCAAATCCTGCAGTGTGAATATCCCGAGACGAAATAAGCTGCAATAGAGGAGCCAATGGACACTAACGATCAAACCAAACCGAAGTCGTACTTCCATCACCAATATTATACCAAATGAATGGGCAAATAACAGGTCTGATCTGGAGAACCTTGCGCCAACTCCACGACATATTTCCCCGAATAGGAATATCCCAATTAATGTTGAAACACGAGATGTAACAGTATAATGACTTCATAATCGAAAGATACAAAAGTTCATCGTTCAACGATGTACAAATAAAGCATTACATTAAGGTTTACATACACTTACAGGGTAAAAGTACTAAAGTTAAACAGGCAATTACATCCAAATAAACAAAAGTTCGTAACGCATCAGCAACATAATTTCTAAGACAGGTGATAGCGCGTAAAAAGTCACGTTTTTACCCACGTTATCTTACCTATATTAATTGGATAAATATCATTTTAATCCCAATACTTCATGTATTTGCTTTATTGTGTTAATTAGGTGATTACGAAGACGATGTTGCAAAACTCATCAAAAACGAACGAAAAACGAATAAAAGGGAACAAATTCAACACAAGACGTTTCGCTCCCGATCTGATCATCCATTTGATAATTTTATGGAAATTATCATCTATCAACCTCAAACTAAATATCATAAGATTACGATCGCGTGGGTTCAAGAATCGCTAAAAACGGATGAGAAACGAAGAAGTTAGAGCGAAAACAAGCAACGAACGAATTACAATCCCGCACACAAGATCACGACCTCGCAAATACGGGCCGATCCAACCGTATACGACTCGTTTGAACCGTATACGGTTCGCGCAACCCGTATATGCTTAAATCTTGCATCTTGATACGGTTCGCGCAATACGGGTCGATTTTTTGAAGGTCAAATACGGTTCGGATGGTCAAAATACGGTTCGGGAACTTGCCTATAAATACCAACTTCCTCATCCAACATTCACACACCATTACACACCATTCTATCATCTTTGTTTCATTACTTTCACTTTCTCATTCTAGTTTCTCTCTCTAGTTTAATTATTAATCAACATTTATTAACTAGAGAGTAGTTAGGATTAATTATTAGTTAGTTATTAGAGAGGCATTGCAATATTTTGAAAGAGCTCTCGGAGTCTCGAGTTGTAATTCAAGAATATTTTTGCTACACCCTAATCCACAGTTATCTCTTTTCTTTATCTATTTAATTAAAATGTTTTTTTATTATCATTTTGATTATGCTAGACTTAGGATCTGTCATGATTAGTGCTTAGTTACTTTGCGTGTTTGTTGTGATGTAGTTAGCTAAATAATTATGGGATGATGTTAAAATAATACTTAATTGGGAATTTAATGTTCTGAATACGCTTTATATCTATGATTTTAAACCTCATTTTCAACTATCGCCTTTCCACCAATAAGCGTGATTAAAACCTTTTTATTAAGACGTCAGTAAAAGGTAATTAATTATTTGTGTCAATATATAGTCAAAGTAGGAAACCATGGAAATATTGTTAAGTAATAGAGTACATGGTGAATTACTATAGGATGTTTTTGAACATGGTCAAGGTCTGAAGCTATGGAAACACTATAAGTCAAGTACATTGTAGATTACTAAGGGATTTATTGGGAAGTTTTTAGTAAAGGCTGGTTTAAATCATAAATGGAATCTTAAAGTTAAAATACAATTAGTGTATGAATCTAAAAAGGAAGACGAAGAATCATTAAGTGTTCTAGTTTGTCTATCACCCTTAGATTCTGTCAAAGTCATTAATAGAAAGCAATTCAGAACATCAAACAAAGTCTTGCTCTTAAATGATTATTAGTTTAAGTACTCTTGTGGTATTAAGAAAGGTCGGACTATGATTGGGTCTGCTACTCTATTCATGCACCCCAAGGAATCCAAATATTCCAAAGAGGGTCACTAGTTCCGTAACAAGGCAGTGTTGAGAGTTGAGCATGACTACTCCGATCAGAATCACTATAACCTAGTTCCTAGTGACATGCTAATCAAGAAATCAGGAATCTAGCGTTTATACCACAAGCATTTAAGATAAAAAAATACAAATATTTTGAAAAGATGTTTCCATTGCTTTAAACATCATCCCCCAACTCAGCTAATGAAATCACAACAAACACATTCTCTATCCTAACTTATTATATCCTTTACTTTATTTCGCTTTTAATTACTTGTTTAAATTAGAAAATCCAAAAATCAAACTGAAAGTCCGTTTGCTCTGGATCTAATTCGAATCATCAAGTAAACCGTGCGGAATCCGAATTTAATTGATTTATGTGATGAACGAGATTGAATCAAATGAATAACTTCTTGTATATTGATATTCAATAACGATTACAAGTGTATTTCAACTCTCTCTCAACTATCTGTGTAAAAATAAATTCGTTCAAAAGCTTTTTAAAAACACACGTATAATGACAGTTCGCTGCTGCTGTATTTATACTAATCTAGACCTGCGACTTTACCTGCGAACTTAAGGTTAAAGTCGCATTTTGCAGCTCTGCGAACTTAAGATTAAAGGTGCAAAATACTAAATCAAGCTAATTTCTAAATAAGTTGATTGTCACACAGATATGTATCAACACAAACCCCCCCATTATTATATAAAACCCCTCACTATTTAGATCACTTCGCCTGACAACCACTTACTTCAATTCAGTCGATTTTAAGAACGATCCTAGGTTATACCTACCACTTACTCACACTTTAAATAAGCAAAAATAGGCACTTAGGCCCTAGCAATTACAAATTATAAAACTCCCACTGATTGCCTGTCGCTGAAAAAAAATAACGACCAACGACGGGCGCATCAACAGTTTTAGCTTCAATTGCGAAATCATGGCTAAGTCCTAAAAAGCATGTAAAAATAACGGTCAACTATGAAACATGCTTGGTGAGTACACATGTTTTGTTTTACGAAAGACCTTTTTAGGAGTTCTCAAAATTCAGTTTAGAAAATGTGATTAGTTTGAAAAAGTAGTTTTAAAAAAAAAAACAGGGCTCATTCAAGAGCGATATTCAAAAGAAAGTTGGATTCATTTAAGAATCGATGTTTCATGTACAAAAGAGGTTCATTTAAGAACGAGACTCATTTAAGAGCGATTCACATTAGAGTTTAATAGCGTTTCAAAGTCATATTTCGTTTGTGAGCATCACGCTCATGTCTTCAAAGATTTTCATGTCTCCTTTACAAAACTCAAGTTGTAATGTTTATAAAGCTCGATGAAATATCATGTTATCATGTTAAAAAGTTTATAACCACAGCGAATTATCATGTTAATGTTTATATTTACGATGAGTTATCATGTCAATGTTAAAATGTTTATAGTCATTATGAATTATAATGCTCGAGTCCACAACCAACCTTTGACCGATTTCAACGCCCCAAAAAGTGCCTTATCGTCGTCATTTAAGATGATGGGATTCACTCACGTGGCCGCGTGAGTGGGGAGGTGGCCTGCTCCCAAATAGTAGCCATATGCATCATTTGGCTCATATAGAGTTAATGGTCGTGTAGATACAAACCGGGGACTTTACGATAGATAAAACAAGCATATAATCATGTTCGTATAAACAATATACATTCAAAACATTATTTGTAATCAAATACAACATTTGTAATCATGCAAAGCATTTGAAATCAAGCATAGCATAAGCATAACATTTGTAACAAAGTAAAGCATTTGAAATCAAATAGACATGCTTTTCACCCCCAACACATTTAAAAAGAGGGGCTGTGAATACTCACAATTTGGACTGAGCATACGGTTGGATGTAATGCGTGTGCCGATCGGGTATACTCCTATCCAAGTCATATGAACATAAGGTTTCTAATTAGACTCTCGTCTAATATGGTTTGTTAGGATTGCTTAGCTAGCTAATTAAATTACAAAGTGCCGTTAGTTTGAATTTCCATTCAAGTTTCGTTATCGGTTAATGTTCGTGTTTGTGAACAAAATAATGGAAATATAAGAAGACAACATCCAAAATTTTCCAAACTTGGTATACAAGATACAATATAGTTCACAAATGTTCTGTGAAAATTTGGAAATTTTTAGACTTAAAAATTATTATAATCATTTTATGTCTAAAAAGCAAAGTAAATTTGGGAAAAATAGCAAATATTCATGAAAATTTCTGAAATTTTTACCAAGTCAGTTTCTAATATTTTAAATCATTTTGAGCATTGGAACATTGGTTCCCAATATTTTACGATTTAACGAAGTGTAAATCGAAAGACATATCAAAACACCTCCAAAAGGTGTGATATTTGGAGTGTAGTGTCATTTTTTGAGGAAAAATGACACAAAAAAATTCCCATAATTGTTTGGGACTTAAAGTATTTTTCATGAATAAATCACAATTTATAGCCTTTGTTTGCATTATTAAGGAAAAATACTTATGTTTTTCCAAAATTCCAATCTTTATTTTCAAAACTCTTCTCATGTGTAAGTTACTGAAAAAAATAATTTCTATATTTTTAGCACGATTTATCAAGCATTTTTGGATTTTTGTATTATTACAAACACAAGCTTTCACATTTTAAAGCTAAATCAAAGTGTTGTGTTCATGTATTTTCTAAATATATAAGATCACCAAGATAAAATACCATCTTTTTATCCTACTGAGATATATGTATTAAGAGTCTAAGAACATTTTTTTTTTAGATTTATTGAACACTTTAGATCCCATTAACATGCATCACAACATGATGCACACAGAAAGTTTCCTATTTGCGCACCAGATTTGTATGACACATTTGGATGTATATAAGATCACCAACTTTTTATTTTTAGATTTATTGAACACTTTAGGCCTTGAATTTTATGCATGTATATGTATTTTTACATAAACTTAAACATACTTTTCCATGGATCATGATGTAGCTACGAAAATTGGTGCATGCAAGCCCAAAAATTGGGTTTTCGGTTCTTCAAGAAAAACACAACTTGCAACCAAGCTTTTGATCATTCCAATCCTTTAAATCTTTGTTCTAACACACTCATAGTGTTAAAATACAACCATGATGTGTTAGGGATGATTTCCAACAATTTAAACTATTTAAATTAACAAGAACATGTAGTTTGATCATTTAACTAACAAAAGACGATTTTTCAGTTTGATTTCGGTTTGATCATGGGTTGCCCTTATCTTTTAACACATAAACATGTGTAAGGGACAACCTACAAACATCAAACTCTTTATGTGAATTATAGCCATGGTAAAGGCATGTAATCCAAGTTTTACATGAACTTAAAGTAAAGAAATACAAGAAATGGAAGCCAGAGTTGTTGGTTTTACCTTGGGAGAATTGTTTTGGTGTAAGAACACCTTCAAGAGTTTGATAATTAAATGAAAAATAGCTGGAGTTTAGTGTGTGAAATGGGAGAATTTATGTGTATTTCTTGAGAGAGAAATGAATGAGTGTTTAAATGAGTGTGTAAGTAAAAGAAGGAATTTAAGTGGAGGGGAGGGTGGTGGTGCATGGGCCGATTTTTAGAGATAGTTAGGGGGGGGGGGTGGGTTTAATTTTATTTTTTTGTTAAAATATATAATGTGTATTAGTTGTGTTATTTATTTCTATTAATATTACACAAGTCTACAAACATTTAATGCTTTAAATTGTGATGTTTTAATGCTTAATATTTGGGTTATAAAAATTTATTTTTTAAGTTTCTAAATTACAACAATAAGTATTTGATTTGATTACGATTGATGTTCGCGAGTTATTTATTCAATTCCGGTCGCGTTTACCGAGTTACGGAATTTCCGGTTAATTCCGATTTTTGTGATACGATAAATACATTGTGATGACGTATGAAATTGAATTTCATTTTTTTTCTTTGGCAATTTGTAACCTAATTTAATGTTTCTCATAGTCTTAAAGTCCGCTAAGCAATCTTTTAAGACGTTACGAAATTTCGGTAACTTAAGACTTCAGTATTTAAGGAGTCGTAACCTAGACTTTTCACTAGGATTTAAGAGTGCTGTAAACGTAATTAGAGATACTAGGAATTTAAGTGCGTTAATGACCTGAGATTTTTCACAGTTGTCACAGTCTCCCCTAGTTAAAAAGAATTTCGTCCCGAAATTCAACTAGTCATACTGTGAGATTTAGTTTGTGAATAGATGAGGGTATTTTCGTTTCATGAAATCCTCTCGTTCCCAGGTGTCCTCAGGTCTGTGAATAGACGATTGGGATTTTGCTTCTTCCTAAGCGTTTGACTTCCTTGTCAAGGATTTCAGTCGGTTCCTCAGTAAAGTGTAAGTGATCGTCGATTTGGATTCCCTCTAGGGGTAGGATATGCGATTCGTCAGCTAGACATTTATTAAGATTCGATATATGGAACGTCTCGTGAATCGCACCTAATTCTAGTAGTAACTTAAGTTTGTAAGCTACCGGACCGATTCGTTCAATGATTTCGTAAGGTTCGATGTAACGTAGGCTTAACTTGCCTCTCTGTCGAAACGAACCATCCCTTTCCGTGGTGATACTTTCAAGAACACTTTATCACCAACTTGGAATTCTAGGGATTTTCTATGGTTATCTGCATAGCTTTTCTGCCGATTTTGGGCGATCTTAAGTCGATCTCGGATGATCGAGATTTTGTCCGTAGTTTCCTGGATAAGGTCAGGCCTTGTTAAGTATTTGTCATCTATTTCGTACTAACTCAAAGGTGATCGGCATTTTCGTCCATATAATGCCTCATAAGGAGTGCATTGTATACTAGTATGGTAGCTATTGTTATACGAAAATTCTACAAATGGTAAGTAAATATCCCGACTTCCTTTGAAGTCTAGTACGCAAAATTGTTCGGTTGCTTTGTCCATCCGTCTGAGGATGGTATGCCATACTTAGATTTAATTGCGTACTCAACGCTTTCTGTAATGATTGCCACAAACGTGACGTGAAACGGCTATCTCTATTAGAGATAATGGAAATAGGCAGTCCGTGGCGCGACACAATTTCGTTAATATAGATTCGAGCGAGTTTCTCCATGTTATAGTCCTCCCGAATAGGTAAGAAGTGAGCAGATTTTGTCAGTCGATCAACGATAACCCATATAGAGTCATGTCCTTTAGAGGTTCGAGGTAGTTTGGTGACGAAGTCCATCGTTATCTGTTCCCATTTCCATTGGGGTAATTCTGGTTGTTGTAACAACCCTGATGGCTTTTGATACTCTGCCTTAATTCTACGGCAACTCAAACATTTTACGAGTCTTTCTACATTCCGGGCCACCAGTAGTATTCTTTAATGTCCTTGTACATTTTGTCGGCCCCGAGGTGAATTGAATACCATGACATTGTGGGCTTCTCCCAAAATCAAGTCTCGTAATTCATAGTTCTTGGGTATCCAAACCCTATCCTTAAAGTACTTCAGCCTATCGGACTTAGTTTCAAATCTTTGTTCAAGGCCGTGCAAGGTTTCTTCCTTTAGATTCTCAGTTCTTAGGGCCTTCTCCTGAGAGTGTTGAATTTGGGCTTTCAAACTAGTTTGCACGAGCGCTACGCATGCTCGTATTCATGAGGGCTTCACCCTTTCCTTTCGACTTAGGGCATCTGCCACTACTTTGGCCTTGTCTGGGTGGTATCGAATCTAATAGTCCTAATCACTCAATAACTCCACCCATCTCCTCTAGGATTTAAGAGTGTTGTAAACGTAATTAGAGATACTAGGAATTTAAGTGCGTTAATGACCTGAGATTTTTGACAGTTGTCACCTCCTCCTTGTGAAGAAAATCCTTCCTGATATGACAAATGCTGATTAAAGTGTTATATAATCCCAGTTACTCCTATGATCCCCCAGAGCCGGATGGATCTACCTCAGGAGTCACATTCCAAAACTTAGGACGCAAGGGTCTATTAGGTCTAAGTGAGAAGAATGGTAAAGATTAAAGTGCAGATCAACGTACTTTCAAACACGCCAACATCATTTGTCATAACAAATGTAAAAAGATGGAGGGGTTGAAAAATATGAGAGGTGGAGTGTGGAGTGTGTGACAGGGTTAAAAGAAAAGTAAAACCCTTCATAAACTGACTAAATCGCCGGGTTGCCACATCTACTATCGGATTTCATACGTTGATTTCTGGTATTGAAAAAGACATCATCGACCCAGTGATGCAATGCACATTACCCTTCCAACCACTCAAGTACTTCTTAAAAAGTTCTTGTTTCAATTCTCACGGAGACATAACACATAATCTATTGACTTCTCGTTTGGAGATTATTGATCTTGAATCAAGAGGACATTTCGCTCCAGTCCCTAACTTCATTTTATCACTTATTGAGTCTAGAGCCAAATGAAACACTTTTTAAGACACATGTGTATTATTACACTGCATGTCTTTTGTGACATTTTGCATGTCTTTGTGACATTGCCGGAACATTCATAGTGATACCTAAATAATGGTATTTCATGATTAATGAATGGAATCCCTGCCAGTGCTAACGTCATCAACAATACTGATAGTAGGTCTCTCAATTGATTCTTTAATGCTTCAATTGATGTGCAAACTGGTAATCTATGTGATCCAGGAGTTATAGTGTTTTCAGAAAATACAACCAACTTTTCCTTGATTTACTCAAGTGAATTGTTGTCTTACCCAATGGTCACGAAATTGATAATTTACTTGGATTGTACGATCATTTTCCGCATCATTATCATGAGATAATTGATTTGATCGTATTTTCATCAAAAGCTTAGTTTTGTGACAAATGACACTTATTGAAAATTCAACATTCAACGGGATGTTCTTGAAAAGCTTAGCGAAGTTTATTAAGCCTCAACTATTCTTCAACACCTTGTTAATATATTCATGATGTTATCGATAAATCATAATCATCATGAGGGGGAGAAAATAGTAAGTGTTTGAAAATAGTGATTGAAAAGGTATGCTCGAGAAAGTTTGCTTCATAGAATCTAAGGGAATCTATGACGGTTGAAAAGCCTGAGAATTCTAGAGATTTCTAGAGATTTCTAGAGATTTCCAGAAAAGGTAATGTAAGAGAGGATATCATAATACTGCTCAAGCCACTCAAGGAAAATTTGACAAGTGTTAAATGAAAGATAAAGTTTCAAAGAAAATATCATTGATAAAAAATGCTCAACGGTTTTCAATGAATTCTCCACAACATCTTTCTAACGATTTAAAAGATAATTATTTATTTGAGTGGGAGCAGATTCAGAGAATAAAGAATTGGTTTTAATAAACAGCCAATCAAGCTCCAGAAGATAAATATCTATTTGAGAGGGAGCTTGAAATCATATAAATAAAAGAAGATTCTTAGGCAACACACATTTGGAATATACTTTTAGAATCAAATCATTACAAGGTGCTTTCAAAGTTAAAGATTCATAGAGAAATATTCCAACAACACGTTCAAGAATAAAAGTCGTAGTTGAAGATCAAGAAAATGATTCGTCTTCTTAATGCTTTCGGGAATTAAAACAAAGACAAAGCTGAGACATATTTATCAAAAAGTGCACTTCAACGCAGTACTCAGCTTACAAAAGATTCTCTGCATTCAAGCTTAAAATTATATATCTGAATTGAAGACAATCCGTGCAAAGTTTACAATCAGGGGGAGATTGTTAGAATTAAAGTATTAAAGATTGTAAACATTGTAATAAATAAATAAATGGTTTGTGTTAGGAGTATAAATACTCAAGTTGTACACACAAACCTTAAGCCTTTTGATATACAAACTGTGTATGTGTGTATTTTGGTAGTTACTGTCAGTTTTATATTCTCTCTACTGTACACGCACAATTCAATCAATAATCAATTAATCCAAGAAACTCGATTTAGATCATTACATGTAAGTCCAAACGTCAACATACGTATCCACTTGGATGTATTTAAATATGATCCAATGCTAGTTATATTCAATATTAGCTATATAAATGAGTATTAGTACTATTTTCTGATATGAGAAGTGTAGTAAACAGTTGCCGGCATGTAAGTCCCTATGTGCATGTGAGTCCAAACGGCTGTTTATGTACTCACTTGAGTGTACTTTCTCATATCAAATATATCTTTTTATAATTTTTAGATAAAGGATAAAATAAGTTATGTATTCTTGTGTATAACTCCTTGTAAACTTTAAAAATATGCAAGTATTTTTTTAAAAATGTGGGGTCTAAGTTTTATCATATAAACTTAGAAAACGTGTGTTTAATATTGTTGGTTTAAGTTTAAAATGGATAAACATATTAGCAATCAAAATAGATCTGCATTTCTAAATAAAAACATACTCGTACTGATCTGATCCCAAAGCATATAGAATTTCTCTCACAAAAAGATTTTTTAATTTTTAGTATTTTCTATTTTGTTTAAAAAAACAAAAAAAGTTTTTTTACACAGTGATAACTTCAAAAAGATTTTGCATTTCCATGTTATTTTCTTCTCAAATCACTCATCATTATACAGATCAAGAATTCGGGATTACGAAACTTGAAGTTTTAATTGTCAAAACTGTCGCAAGTTAGTGTCGAATTCCGGTTCATTGCAACACTACGATAGTGTTGCAGGAACAATGATGGGTATAAACACCTAAGTCTGCGACACAATAATAATTACTTTTTACCAACCCATTACGACACTTACTACGACACTTCTCATGAACCTGCAACACTACTTTGATTGCAAATAAAGTGATTTTCAACCAGCGAAATTCAAAGTTTTCTGTTGAATCGTGTTCTTCTTCTATTGATCTATTAGTGGTAAGCTTTTCAACTTTTAATTTGGTGATTAAATAATTTAATTTTGAATTAGAAGTTACGGACTACTAAAATTGCCAAAATCACATATTCTAAATTGTTCTAATTGACTTAGATGTGATCTTGTATATTTGAACGGTCTAGAGTGAGCTTTAATTGTGAAAAATCTTGCAGTTAGATGATTAATTGGTCTTAGTATTTTGATCATGAGGGAATTAGCGTAAGAATGAATGATTCGAGTGTACGGAATTTACTTGATTTCGAGGATTGTCACAATCTTTCAAGATCAGGCTTGGGAAGATTTAGTGAGAAAAGAAGTTCGACATGGATTTAACCTGATGAAGCCAACCTTGGGAAAAAGAAAAACATATAAGAACAAGATAAGTTCTGTCACAGGTAAACCATGGGTGAAAATTGTCTATCCTCCAATTGAATGGCTTAAAAAGATTCCACTTGAGAAACTACCATTAGACTTTACCAAAAATTTAAAATGGTGGTATTACTTTGGAATTACTGGAGAAGCTATAATAGAATGCTTTGTTGAGGGGGAGATAGAACAAGGACATGATATATTCAGAAAAACTGAGAAAGTGTATGTCTACGATCCGATCAGTATGATTAATTTTTATGTACAAGATCTGCAGAGGCTTAAGAGTAATCCAATTATGTATAGCACTGTAGAAAAGAACAAAGCGGTGAAATTTCAAAAAGTGGTGAATCTATGTGTTTAAAAGGGTATATATGCTAGAAGCCGTCTCCCCAGTAGCTGGAACTGTAAACCAAATTATATCAACCAAGCTGCTGGCAAGGGGGAGTTTGTTGGTGCAAGTCAGATGTATGTCAAACAACTAGGTCGAAGACTTTAAAGATTTATATTTTGCTATGTTAGAATCTGCAACAACACTATGAGAGTGTCGCACACTATGACACTCACATACTAGTGTCGCATGTTGCGACACTAGGTACTGTTGCATATATGAACTGTCGCAGTGAACTGTTAATGTATAAATAGAATAGTGGGCTTATTTGTTGATAGATATCTGTGTGACAATCAGCTTGTTTAGAAATTAGCTTGAATATGTATGTTTGCGACACTAATTGCGACACTAACTTTAACTTTAGTGTCGCAGACTTGCAAAATGCGACTTTAATCTTAAAGTCGCAGGGTAGTGTCGCAGGTTTGTGCAAGTATAAATACAGCAACAGGTCTCGTCATTTTGAGAGCTGAAATTAAGTTTTTTGTGAGAGCTTATTTGTAACAGATTCAGTAGAAAGAGTTGAGAGCTTCTGAACGAGTTTATTTTTACACACGAATCTGAGAGAGAGTTGAGAGCTAAATTGTAAAGTATTTCTGTATTCATTTCATATATCAATACAAGAAATCATTTGATTCAATCTTGTTCTTTCACATTCAATCAATTAAATTCGGATTCCGCACGGTTTAATTGATGATTCGAATTAGATCCAGAGCATCTGACCTAACAAGTTATAAGAACTTGATAGAATTAGAACGAGAGCGTACATGTAATTGAGAGTTAGTGCGATTCACTCTGTAAAATTCAACTCTTATCAATATCAATCTAAATCAATTTATTTGAAACGTATATTGTTCATTCACGTATATTACACTCGTTTATAGATTCCACATGTTTCTGAGTGTATTGATTGTATTCGATTGAGATTAACGAACCTACAATCCTTAGGAGCCAAATTTTGAACATCTTCATCATCTAATGGAACATTGAGCTTTTCAGCAGAGAGTGAAGCCATAGTTTGCTTGAGAATCTCTACTGCTTCAGCATGAATGAGGGTGATGAGTAGAACACTTGATGATGGTGGTTGAGTTTCTGGGACGGATTCATCATATTAAAAGTTTCTAGTTCAACATATGTATCTGGAATTGGTTCCTCAAATGGAGCTTTTGTTTTGGCTACATCATCATTGGAAACAGAAATGGATGCCTGTAAGTTCAGCTGTGTATCTGCTGACTCATTGACAACATGTGCAGACTCAGATTGTGTAAGAGGTGTTGACTAAGTGGGGATATCAGTGAGACTTGTTCGAACCTGGGTTGGGTTCTCAATGTCTAACTCCTGAGAGCTGAGTTTGGTAGATGTGGTTTCCCTTTGTAAGATGTCAACATTTCGTGATACTGACAAATGTTCAGGTTGATGGGTTGGACTCACTGACTCAGTATGAGGTGAGATGTCCCTCTTTCTTTCAATGTACTTCACCTTTCGAGAGGTTGGTCCAGATAACAACTTATCTCTTTTCAACGATATATCTTTTCTCGAAGATACATCTGAGCTGGCTACAGGGTTGTCAAGTGCTTGGGTTGACTCCACACGAATAGAAGTCAAACCAGCCTTGTGCGCTTTGGATATTGCCTTTTTGGCATATGCCCTTGGTGGCTGAGTGTCAGCTTTCACCTTTTTCAATTGTTGAGTGTGCTGATGTATGCATTTAGAATTAGAACTTGAACTCAACATTCTTTGATAAACCCATCTTAAAAATCTTTTTCAAACCTAACCCTTACCAACACTTATTTTTTAGTGTTGATGATCCAACCTAGAGAACCGTGTTGAGCCTAAACCCTTCATTTCTTGCAAACCATAACCTACACACGCCCATCAACCTTTGTAGTTGCAACCTGAAAATTCAATTTGCACAGAACTGTTGCCTAAAACTTACAAAAATTCCAGTTTCACTTCAAAAAGTCATTCCCAAGTAATCTAGATGTTTTTGATAAATCAGTCCACGGATTTATTTTGGTGAAAGACACCTCCCTTGATAGGTCACGAGGAATCTCTAAGAAAAGTGTCTAGGTAAAAAAAATCCCTATATACATATACATTTTACCAAGTAGAAGTGAACTCATGGTCAAATAGGCGTCTAAAAGAACCAAAGCACTCAGCAAGAAACAATCATAGAAATAGAAAATTGCAGATTATCAGAACCACTTTGAGTTTCTACTTTACTTACCCCTTCCAATAAACTCAAAGCAACATTATGAGTAAGTTGGCATCCTTGAGCTACAAGAAATCCTCAAATCACTCCAATACCCCTATACAAACACTTTAAACCCTTCTAAACAGCATTACGACCCTTCACAAAAATTTTGTGGGATAATTAGTAGCGTCCTCATCAAAGTGGTAGAGATATGGTTCTCGATCAAGCTTGTGAAAATAGATGCTACGTGACAGGCTTCTGAGTGATACAAATAGACAAAAGGTAACCTGATACACTAGTGTGAATTCAGTGACCACCTTGTGAAGCATAGTCATGTACGTTCCACATCCCGAGAACTGAATGAATGCTTATGAAATCATCTTTTAAGATTCTTTTTAATGAGTCATGTACACGCCTTCCTTAACCTCTAAATGATACTAGTTTTCAATCTATACTCTTATGTCCGAAAGAACTATTCAAAACCTATTTTTATCCTGAAACATCACAACATAAATAGCAGGTTTGCTTGAAGACAAGCGAATTCTACGTGTGGGATACTAGATAACGCGTAAAAAGTCACATCTTAATTAAATAATTAAGTTTTAAATGCAAATATTACATTTCTTTGTTTTATTTTGTTAATTAGGAAATTACGAAGACGATACAGAAAGAATCAACGAAAACGGATAAATAACGAAGATTTTAGTGCGAAAATGAAGAAAGAAGTTACAATCCCACGCACAAGACTGACCTACACCACATATACGGGTTGCACCAGCCGTATACGGCCTATACGGCTTGCATGAGCCATATATGGCTCGCAAGCCCCGTTTATGCGTGTCACACCCCGCTAAAGCGGAAACACGAGATGTAACAAGACAATGATTTCATAATCGAAAATTACAAAAGATCACCGTTCAACGGTCTATAATTAATACATTACATAAAGTCTTACAAGCGTTTACAGCACAAAAGTAAATAATCTAAACATGCGATTACATCCAAAAGAGACTAAATTCTGTAACGCTATAGCAGCATAGCTCATATAACAGGTTTAACTTCAATAGATGTCACACCCCCAAATTTAACAAGTATGATAATTATGCGGAAGCTTTTGGGGCGTGATGAGGATCGAATAACAATACCTCGAGCGTATGATTATCGCAGAACATCGATATTATTAGGATGCCAAAATAGTTTTACAAACATTTCGGCTCATCGAGCTATCAACATGTCAAGGTTATCAAATACATCATTTTAAATAAAATGCAAGTTCCGGGATTCAATAAAAATACATCAAGTCAATATTATAAATAAATCCCGTTAGTTTAAATATGGCATCCTAATCATCGTGGCAGGTACAGTCCCAAATATGCATGTGTCTTACGGCATAGCTAATTCCCCTGAAAAACATATTTATAAAAGGTCAACATATCGTTGAGTGAATTCACAGGTTTAATGACTCTATTATAAACCATTATTTATAAACATTTCATCAATAGATCAAAAGTGGCATCAACGGCCTATTGTGCGATTATTCTCAATTTAAAACAATAAAAGCAAACACTGACTGTGATCCCCCGCAGACTAGCTAGGTCCTGCGAGTTAATATGTCGAACTAAACCTATAACCAAACCACAACTCACATATAATTCGTTTGCCTTGGACCGGTTAAGTATACTCGTCCCCAAAGTGCGAAACAACGTCGCTAGTTAGCGCGACTAACTAAAATAAACGTGGGATGGGGATGTCAGCCCCGATAGTACTATCTGTATACTCAGTGGTTAGCGTCATCTAACTAATGGTTATAGTGAGTGTCAGCAAGAGGACTTCTATGCTACAACATGAAGAATTTAGTCGCCCATAAAGATACGTTGTCAGGTTTTAATAATCGCATAAATCAGTTATATGTTTTTCACCCCAAATTTGAAAGCAGTAAAACGGTAAAAGTGGGGCTGTGAACTCACCTGAGTCCGAGCGTGCTAGCAAAATAGTTTATATAAAATGCCCAATCAAAGTCTCTTAGCGCCCTAAACGCAAGAGTTTAAATCAATATATGTAGACGACTCAATAGCCAGTCTATGCCAGTTGTTCACTCAACTAGGTTTAAATATGCCATCGACGGGCTTGAATATCACGAAAGGCCATTATAGGCGAAAACGACACGTTGTGATCTTTTATAGTTTTCAAAATAGTAAAATCATTTACGTCAAGCCTTTAACATATTGTAAGTCATAATATATAGATTATTGATTTCGATTCGTTATTTATAGGTTGTCTCGATCGTATATTGTCTCAAGTTCTCGACCTCGTTATATTGACTTTTAAGTCGTTAGTCGTACGTTACTATAACGTAATAGTGATACTTAACAATATACATATACATATCTCAATATATATATATAGCCTTTAATAGCGTTATAACTCTCATAAGCTATATATATATAATTGTGTCGGTAGGGTTTGATTCGAGGTTTAGGATTTCGTTAAATCGGCTTTTAATTTAGGAATCGTATGTTCATAAAATCTCGTCATGATACTTTAACAAATATGAATATACTTATACACGTTTATATATATTTATATATATACTTATATATGTATATATATATATTCAATATCGTTATATCTTTTATAATTCATTTCTATAACTTTCGTCGCTATAATACCATTTAACTTGTTTTAAATTCCGTCTTTAACCTAGATTTTGGGTTTATCGGTTTTAAATCCTATATGTCTCGTTTTTAACACTTTAAGATCTAGGTTTAACTTTAGTATATTTTAATTTACAAATTTCACTATCCTAAGTCTACTACTTACAATTTTTACCCTTTTAAATCCTTATAGTTTATACTTTCCCGTCATTTAAGTTCAACGCTTCGGTTTTTCAATGTTTAATCACACAAGTCTAGATTTTTATACTTTAAACTATAGATCATATTAAAATATCACTTTTTTTTTCTTTGATTTCAACACATTAGTCCCCAAAACTATTGATTTTTAACTTCTAGTCTTTATAGCCTAACTTTTAGTTGTTTGTTATCATTTAACAGTTTCTGTCCAGATTTTTGTCCTTCTTTGGCCACAATTTTGACTAGTCAAACGAGCTTAGATTATTATGAAAGTTTTACCATATATTCCCCTATGTCTTAGCTTTCCAGAAATATAAGATTCATAATTTTTGGTTAAGTTTAAGGGGTCCAAATATATTTAATACTACACAAAGGTCCATCAGGTACCTCGCTGGAAAGTTGGTCATAGATCCGTGAGTTTAATGAGTTATACTAACTTTCACAAAATGTAATCATACAACTTTGAAAGCTAACACAATTTTTGACTTGTAGGAAAAAGAATCAACTCATTTAGATCTATATTTTGAAAGTTATGACCTTCCAAAGTTAGGTCATTTTCTGTCACAAAAGAACAGATTGTACACATCTTCTTAGAAATTCGTTTTTAGGCACCAATACTTGTCTAAAAATTATAAAACCAGTTGGGTTGGAAAGATAACTCTTTGAACTTAACTTTAGACTCAAGAAACACGAAATTTGGTTAAGTTTTGATCGAGTTATTAACCTCCAAAGTTGACACAACTTTCTGTCCGGATTTCAAATTGTTGTTTAAGGGACTGTTTTGGTTATTTTTAGCATAACTTAGTTATAGATCATACAAATACGTGATTTCAAGTTGATTTCTAGTATGAGTGAACACCTAAACATATTTAACTATCATATAAACATTTAAATGAAAGATCTAAAGAGTTTATTGTGGAAACTTCCTTACAATGCACTAAAAGGCGATTTTTGAGCAAAATAACGGTTTGAACTTGGTGTGGTTGGCCTCTTAGTTCCAAATCCGAAAGTTTAAAGTTGTTTTACCCTTGGAATGAAATGAAAACGAATTGTGCAATTGATTGTGAGTAAAATGAGTGTAAAATGAGGTTTTTAGGAGTGGTGGTTCATGGTGGTTGAGGGTGGTTCAAGGGTGGTTGAGTGGTGGATGTTTGGTGGTTGTATGGTGGACTTTCTTGAACAAAAGAGAGAGGGGAGGGCTGCTGGAAATCAGCAGATTTAGAGGGAGAGAAAAGATGTTTGTGTGTGTGAAATGTGATGCAAGAATGGCCAAGTTATGGGGAGTAAGGGGAGGCAAGGTATGGGTGCAAGTATGGGTTTAAGTTGACCAAGAGGGGGATCCTAGGGAGGGTGTTTGGCCAGATTTTTGGTCAAGGGGAGGACCCACTTGTGATTTCCCAAATCAAATTAAGTCTAGATATTTTAGTCATTAGGTGCTAATCTCGATTAGTAAGGTTTTAATTCCGCGATTAAAGTTAATTAGGAGTAATTAAGGTAGATTAAGGTTAGTTAGACTAGTTCCTAGCGACTTAATTAATTATAAGTCCTTTCGATATCATACGTATGTTTTCGATAATTCGTTTATTACAATTCGCGAAATCTCTACGTTTTTGCGTTAATTGAATTTGTATATTCATTGATTCTATTATTTGAAACGTTATGCCATAACTTAGCATATTAATAGTAAATAACTACTATTTAATTATCAAATAGTTTTACGTTATTTATGAAAAATGATCACTAACGTTCGTGGATGTCGGTCTCTACCGATTGTTTGTGTAATTCTCAATGATTACGAATGCATCCCGCATTAAAATAGTGTGCTTCTCATATGCAACTGTGGGCTTTGTGCTAGACTTATTTTGATGAAAACGAATTCACGTTAATTAAGTAGGGAATTAGCCTAAATGCACGTAATTAAAATGTACGAAATTTACCCTAATTTGAGGGTTGTCACAATAGACAAGTTGTGACTATTTCCTGAAAAGCATGTAAAAATAAACAGGTCAACTATGAAACATAGTTGGTGAGTACACAGGTTTTGCGTAAGGAAAGACCCTTTTCAAGAGTTTACAAAGTTTAGTTTAGAAGTTCCACGTTACTACGTGATTAGTTCACAAAAGTAATCTGTTTAGTACCGAGGCTCATATAATGACGAAAATCATCCGATAATTTCATAAGATCAATTTTTAGGATGGTCAAGCGCTATTGCGCGGATAATTATAAAAGTAATTCATTAAAACAAGGCTCATTTAAGAGCGATACCTATTTGATAGTTAGATTCATTTGTGAATCGATGTTTTGTTTGCAAGAGAGGTTTATTTAAGTACGAGATTCATTTAGAAGTGATTCCCTTTGGAACTCAATTAAAAGTCGTAATTCGTTCATAACGCCACGCTCATATTTTCAAAGAAATGTTCAATTCACTTTTATAAAACTCATATTGTAGCATTTAATAGATTTAGGTTACGTTTAAAAAGTCAATGGATCATTATGTCGAAGTTCATAAGAATGCGAAGTGTTATTATGAAACCACGTCTATCATTGTCCACAACCACAATGATTTATAGTGTAAAACTCAGGTTTTAAATTTATGGTTTTAAAGAAGTATTGTTTCAAATGACAACGTCTTTGTAAAGTTCGGGTCGTAAGGTTTATAGTTTCAAAGAAATATCGTTTTCAAATGACAAAATGTCATACGTTTATAGTTTTAAAGAAATATCGTTTCAAATGACAAGGTCATTGTAAAGCTCGGGTCGTAAGTTTATAATTTCAAAGAAATATCGTTCGGATGTCAAAGTCATTGCAAAGCTCGGGTCGTAAAGTTTATAGTTTAAAAGAGATATCATTTCAAATGACAAAGTCATTGTAAAGCTCGGGTCGTAAAGTTTATAGTTTTAAAGAAATATCATTTCAAATGACAAAACGTCATACGTTTATAGTCACTTATGAATTTCTATGCTATCACATTTTTGTCTATAGTCACAATGAATTATTATGCTTGAGTCCACAACCAAACCTACAACCGATAAACCTTTGCCCCAAAAGAGAGATGCCCTATCGTTGGCATTTAGGATGATGGGATGCACTCACGTGGCCGCGTGAGTGGGGAGGTGGTCTCGCTCCCAAATAGTACTATTCATATGCATCATTTGGCTCATATAGAGTTAATGGTCGTGTAGATATACCGGGGACTTTAAATACGATAGAAAACAAGCATATAATCATGTTCGTATAAACTTCAAATATTCAAGAAGTTATTCGTAATCAATACGACATTTTAACCATGTCAAGTATTCGAAAGTAAGCATAGCATATAGCATGGCATAACATTTGTAAATCAAGGATAACATTTGTAAAACGAGCATAGCATTCGTAAATCAAGTATAGCATAAGAATAGTATTTGTAATCCAAATATAGTAATTAAATCATATAGCATGCTTTTCACCCCAAAACATTTAAGTAAAGCGTTTAAAAGAGGGGCTGTGTACTCACAATTCAGCGTGAGCGTACGGATGGATGTAATGCGCGTGCCGACCGGGTTTGACTCCTATCCAATTCCTAAGAACACAAGGTTTCTAATTAGTTTCTCGACTAATATGGTTTGTTAGGATTGCTTAGCTATCTAATTAAATTACAAAGTGCCGCTAAAGTTCGAATTTCCATTTAATTTACGTTGTCGGTAATTGTTCGAGTTGTGAACAAAATAATGGAAATATATGTATACAACATCTCAAAATTACCAAACTTGGTATGAAACATGAAATATAGTTCAAAAATTTTCTGTGAAAATTTGAGGATTTTTAGACTTATGGATTATTTATAATCATTTTATGTCTAAAAAGTGGGATAAATATGGGAAAAATAGTAATTATCCACGAAAAATTCTGGAATTTTTACCGGATCAGATTCTACCAATTTTTAGGTTGGTGTAAAATTTTCAAGCCGTTTTGAGCATTGGAACTTTGGTTCCTAACATTATGCGTTTTAACGAGACGTTATTCGGAAATCATATCAAAACACACCCAAAGAGTGTGAAATTAGAAAATGACACAAAAATTTTCTCATAATTATTTTGTGTCCAAAAGTATTTTTCATGATTATATCACCTTTTGTAGGCTTTATGTGCATTAATTTAGGAAAAATACTTATGTTTTTCCAAAAATTCCCATTTTTATTTTCAAGACTCTTTTCATGATCTAGATACTGAGAAAAATAATCCCCAAAATTTTAAGACGTTTTATCTAGCACTTATGTATTTTTGAATCATCACAACACAAGTATTTGTAATTTACAAGATTACAACAATGCATGATGTTCATGCATTTTCTAAAAATATGAGATCAACAAGATAAATTACTATCTTTTTATTCTACTGAGATACACTTTTTATGATTCTAAAAACAATTTTTTTTGAATTTATTGAACACTTTAACCCCCATGAACATGTATCACAACAAGATTGCTCACAGAAAGGTAGCTGTTTGCGCATCAGTTTTGTGTGAAACATTTGGAGGTCGAAAACTCAATGGATTTGAGTGAGACCAGTGGGGTTTTAAAGGTAAGAAATTAAGCTAAATTTCAGAAGAAAAATCAAGATTTTTGGACCATTATTCACTGAGTTATGGTCGTTTCAAGTAGGGTCAAAATCTGGACAGATTACATGCACGATAAAGTGATCTTTTTGGTGTGATTTCACTACCAAACGATTTTTAGACATCATCCAAAGATTGAAGTCTTGTCTTTTATGCATGAACATGTGTTTTACAGAAACATAAACATATTTTAACATTTTAAACCATTTATTCTAGCAAGAACAAGTAAATAAGCATTCAAACACTAAAAAGACAATTTTTCGGTTTGATTTCAGTTTGATCATGGGTTGCCCTTTTGTTTTAACACTTAAACAAGTGTAAGGGAACCTACAAACCATCAACCCTTGAATGAGAATTTTAGCCATGAAATAGGCATAAAATCCATGTATTTACATAAAATAAACAAAAAGAAAGTATCAAATGGAAGCTAGGAATGGTGATTCTACCTTAAGAGATGTGTTTTAATGGAAGAACACCTTTGAGATGATGATCTTTGGATGAATATTTTCTGGAGTTTAGTGTGTGAAAAGAGAGGTTTTGTGTGTGTTTTTCTTGAGAGAAAAGAGAGGAAATGATGGAAAGAAAGAGTGTGAAAATGGTGAAGGCTTTGCATGGAATCTTAACATTGTGAGTGGAGTTTTGTAAGAAAAAGAGAGGATTTGAGTGGGGGAAGGGGAGGTCCGGTTTTGGCATGATAATTTGGAGTTTTTATTTTTTATTTTTTTGATAAAATATAATATGTATTAGTGGTGGTATTTATTTGTATTAAAATCTCACAAGTCTTGCACATTTCAAAGATTTAAATTGTGTTGTTTTTATGCTTAATATAAGGGTTATAAAAATTGATGTTCTAAATTTCTAAAATACTTCAAATTGTATTTTAGATTGTTTATAATGGATATTCAAGTATTAGTTTGTCGGATTCGAGTTTCGTTTATTCGATTCGGGTCGCGTTCGCCGAGTTACGAAATTTCGGTTAATTCCGATTTTTGTGATGTTTTTGTGGTTAAAGTTTGAGTCATGAAACTTTATTTTATAAGTTTATAACATTCATCAAAATGTATTTGATTCGATCACGATTGACATTCGCGAGTTAATTAACCGATTTCCGGTTGCGTTTACCGAGTTACGGAATTTCCGGTTAAATTATGATTTTTGCGATATGATAATGACTTATGAAATTTAATTTCATTTGTTTTCTTTGGAACTTTGTAACCTAATTTTTGTGTTCATCACGGTCTTAAAGTCCGCTAAGCAATCTCTTAGAACGTTACGCGATTTCGGTAACTTACGGTTTCGGTACTTAAGGAGTCGTAACATAGACTTTTCAGTAGGATTTTAGAGTGTTGTAAACGTAAAAATATGTACTAGGAATTTAAGTGCGGTGTTGACCTGAGATTTTTGACAGTTGTCACAATGCGTAAATCTTCGATCTTTGAACGGTTCGAGCAGGTGCGTTTTTAGAAAGTCGAATATGGGCAAAATGGTCAAATACGGGTCAACTTTTGAGTTATAAATAGAAAACCTCACCAACATTCAAAATATACCTTTATATACCTTTTCTTCTTATATACTTTACTTTCTCTCTCGAGAACGCTCTAATTAATTATTAATCAAGTGTAGGTCCGTGTAGGTACGGATCTGATTCGAATTAATTGAATCATCGTGCGGAATCCGATTGAATCAATTGTATATGATAATGCGATTCTAAATCAAATGATTTCTTCTATTGATATTCAGAAAAAAATTGTAGAATTGCTTTTACAATTTCGCTCAGTCTCTCTCAACTCAAACTGAAAACTCACTTAAAACACACTCTTAAAATGACAATTTGTTGCTCTATTTATACTGTTTATGTACGTCCTGTGACAGTCTATAGCGACAATTAGGAATTGTCGCATTTAATAAGTGTGCGAAAATTATGTAATTGTCGCATTCAGTAAGTCTCGCACTACAGGTGTCGCAAATCATACAAAAATTGTCGTTCGTTAAAGTTGATATTTCCACACGCTTATTGTCACACAAATATGCACCAACATCAAACATTAAGATTAATAATTAATTAAGAGGTTAGTTAAGAATTAATTTGTAGGGAAGTGCTCTAAGACATTAAGATTGAGCAACGTTATTTACGCTTTTATCAGGTTTTAATCATTATTGTATCTTAACTTTTATTTTAATATGTTTTATTATTATCATACAAATTATTTAAGATGCATGCTAGAGTTAACATGATATGCTAAGTAACTTGAATTCTGTTATGATAGAAGTTTATGTTGGCGTAATTATGCAATTTATTATATTGTTACTCTGCTTACGCATTAATTAATTAATATATGAATATATGAATTGAATCTCAATTGTTTACACGTCCAACTTATATTGTGGTACCTTACCTCCCCCAATTACTTTTATTATTTTTAGTTAGCATAATAGAAAACAAAAAACTCACAACCTTTTGATAGCCTATCTAAATTACCAAAGATAAAATATCTCCTTTAGATCATATGCCCGTTGTAGTTTAAAGAACGACACATGAGTTATACTTATCACCTACTAGTCTTAGTAAACCCTACTTAGTGCTCTACGTAGTAAATAATTTAGGACTCCCAACACTATAAATATAAAACATACACACTGATCGCACACCGTCCTGTCACTGCTTGGCATCCATCAACACGCAACCACTCTCATATCGTAGCCCAAATCAAGGTATTTTGCAAATCGAAGCCAAATCAAGCAACTTAAGGCCATATTATGCAAGAACAACATCCAACAAACATTATAAAGCAACATCAAACATAAATTTAATAATTTCAATCACTAAAACATCAAAAAATTGAATGCACACCAAGTACTCGATGAAATGCTTAACCTAAAATTTAAAAATTAAACTATTTATTCAAGTTTAAACAATTGTAAACCTAATTAGTGGACATCGTTGATGTAAATTTTACAAAATTGGCCACGGATTTGTGTTAAATAACGGTGGTTGGTTGTGGCAGTGAAGGAGGGAGGCGGTGGTGGGTGGGTGTAGGTGGACCGTTAGTGGCGATGGTTGGTGGTGGGTTGCGGCCAAAGGAGTTAGGTTGCGGTAACTTTTGGTCGCAAATGGTTCAAATGAACAACATGGTATTTGGTTCGACAGGGACAAAAGCGAGCACACGCAAAACGCAAAATGCAATGCGAATCTTGCTAAGGGCAATTCCGGGAAGTGGCTAAAGTTTGTTAGAAGTGAGAGTAAGATAAATAAGGAGAGAATGTTCTCAACTAGATGTCAGGATGTTATTTTCTATTTTGTTATTGGCTCACTGTGTGTATGCGTGAGAGTGGGGATTCCCCTGGGACCTTCATGGTTTTGTTCTTTTTTAAGCATTCGATTAATATTAAGTATCATCTTCTTCCTTTTCCATTTCCATTTGCATCGTTTCATTCATTTTCTGGTTAAAACGATTGTGCATCCTTATCATTAGTCCGACCTGCCGAAGACCTGCCACTTTCTTCTCTTTTTTCTTCAATGGAAACACGTGCTCGTCCAAATCTCAATTTGAAGCCCACGATGAACAAATTCGGCAAATACAGGCTGATGTCATTGAAAATAAAAATACTCTTCAAGCCATAGATGTCGATAGAGTTGAATCGTGTTGAATTGGATGAAGCAACAGGGCAAACAACCGCCTCCATCTGGCAGTGAGGGTAACGGAGAGATTTCATCAGAAGCTCCAACACCCCACGTGATTCTGTGTTTCATTCCATGGGTGAAAATGCAAGTCCTTTCCCAACTGTTCCAATCAACCAAGCGAGTCTTTCACAGGCGGTGAAGACAACTAAGCTTCCCGAATTCTATGGATTCAGAAAGCCTCGTGGTATTTTGACATAAATAGTAATCCTCCTAATCTACGTCTTCTGATGGCGCGTTGAACAGTCGGTTTATTGTCACGACGTTGTTGTCGTCGATTGGGATCGTCGGACGGTGACCGAGCGGTGAGCTATCGGCGGGTGTTTTATATTTATAATGTGGGGTATCCGTTACTTACTACGTACTAGGGTTTAGCAAGTGGTGAGTATGACTTAGGTGTCGTTCTTAACACTCAACGGGCATAAGATCTTAGGGCATAAGTTATCTATGGAAATCTAGCTAATTTTCTTAAAGTGATAGGGGTTTTGGTTTTCAGTTAATTTAATCTAATTAAATAAACATTAAAATAAAGGGGGAATGAGTTGTTCAATTTGCAGATATATATGGGTGTCCACTATGATGTTGGTTTACATTGTATTAAGGTAATTATGATGTTATGACTATAGTAGTACTAGATTCCTATTTCTGAATGAGTCGTTTCCACGAACCTGCCTCTTATCTAACACGAAGTTGTCCATAATCAGATAAGGGGCATGTCACTTGGGTGGTGGATATGAGGGGTCATATAGCACAAGGATGTCTCCAAATACCATAGTCAACTTAATCTGACAGTGATCCTCGAGTCATGTTCCTCATTCTTAGACATCAGAGATATTTGTATTGATAACATGAATCGTTGAATGAACGATAACATGAACGGGTGTTACCCCACCGGAACAAGTTGGGATGACTTTGTCTAGCGGCCAGTTAAGTTGTCATCATTCATACATAGAAACTACAACTACTATTCTACTACATTTTATTATGAACATACAACAATCAATTAATATTCAAAGATCTAGTCAAGCATCTAACTAAGTAGTGTGATAAATTTATACTGATTAAATACCTAAGGAACAATCAAACAAGAACATGCAATAGATATGTGAGGGTAGTATTCAGTTTTACGAGTCGGGTAAAGGAACTATCTAAGTTGTGGATATTCTGAAAGTTCTCTAAAAAATATCCATTATATGATACCAAATCTAACCTATCTCTATTCCCATGAACCGTGTCTCCCACGGACGTATTTCAGTCAGGAGAACAGCCGCCATGTCGAGTTCAATTAATCTTCTTACACAGAATAATCAAGTGACCTACACCTATGAATTAGCTACGTTCATTTAGAGGCAAGGTTTTAACTACAACATGAGTTGGACAGGTAAACAATGGAGATTCAATTCACATATTCGTATATTAGTTAATTATCGTGTGGACAGAGTAACAGTATAATCGGTTACATAACTACACCAACGTAAACTTCTATCATAGCAGACACTTTAAGTTACTTAGCCTAACATGGTAATTCTAGAATGAATTTTTGAATAATAAGTAAAGCATGACATATTAAATTTAAATTCGTAGATAGAAATAATTAAAACCCGGTACAAGTGTAGGAATATTCTAATACCGCAATGTCTGGAGCAACTAGTTACAAATTACTAGCCCAAATTAACCTCCTAATTAATTATTAATCTTAGTGATTAATAACTTAATTAGAGAGAGAGGCTAGTGAGAGAAAGTGAAAGAAAAGAGTGTGTAAGGTGTAAGAGGAATGAAAAACGGTGTAAAATGGTGTAAGATTGTTGGATGAGGAGGTTGGTATTTATAGGAAAGTTTCCGAACCGTATTTTGACCATCCGAACCGTATTTAACCTTCACAAAATAGACCTGTATTGCGCGAACCGTATCAACATGCAAGATTTAAGCATATACGGGTCGCGCGAACCGTATACGGTTCGTTTGAGCAGTATACGGTTCACCGTATCTCCGAGGTCGTGCTCTTGTGTGCGGGATCGTAATTCGTTCGTTGCTTGTTTTAGTCATAACTTATTCGTTTCTCGTCCGATTTTAGCGATTCTTGAACTCACGGGATCATAATTTTGTGATCTTCAATTTGATGTTAATCAAAGATAATTTCCATAAAATTATCAAATCGATGATTTGAACGCGAGCGAATTGACTTATGTTGACTTTGCTCCATTTACTTCGGTTTTTGCTCGTTTTTGGTGAAGTTTGTAGCATCGTCTTCGTAATTACCTAATTAGCACAATAAAGAAAGTAAATTTAGTATTTGATTTAAAATTTTAATTATCTATAAACCCTTATAATTGAGGAATACTTTTTCACTTAAAACACATATCGGAATTACCTAGTTTACCGTTTATCAAATTAGCTGTTGACTTCCACAAATCAACCCTAATATTACTATTTCCTTTAGCGGCCCTTCAAACCTTCAAAACCATATTCGCAGATCAAGAAGTAGAGGAAACCGATGGTCTCTGATCTTTGGAACACATTTTGCGGCTATTTTCTGGGTTCCTTTATGAGATAATACACGCACAGGTATCTGGGTTTCTCAAAATCACGATGCACAAAATCACGATTGGCTTTCTGGTTTCTTAAAATCACGTACACACGCACATATATGTATATCTTCAAGGTTTGCTTTCGTTTTTAATTTTGATTTTGATTTTGATTGTGGTTGATTTATATCGACGATCTATGCTTTATGTATAATCAAAACTTATAGTTAAAATTTGAATATGTTGTGATGGTTGCATTTGTTACTTAACAGCTGGGTTACATCATGCAAAAAAGTGTGTAAAGGAAATGGTCATTGAAGATCCTAATTTTCCAAACATGTATTTTCCTGATCCATTAACGTCGTCTTCTGGGACAGAAAGTAGTGGGAAAGTGTCTAGGTTTCCAGTTCATCATGAAGTTAATTCGAAGATTTATCTTTGGAGAGGTAATCCCCGGAATCTTGAGCTAGATACTGTTGTCAACTCTTCAAATGAGGTAATCAGTTAATAAGGCTGAAGGTTAAAGAAGATCATGAAATTTCCAATTTGTATTTGCTATTTTAAGACTTAAGTTTACATTCAAATGCATAGTCAAATGAATTGATGTTATCGACTAAAATATATTTTTGTAATTACAGAACTTGGATGAAGCGCATTGCAGTCCTGGTTTGCATGTTGCAGCTGGGCCGGGTCTTGCTGAAGAATGTGTGACATTGGTAACACGACCTTTCTGTTTATAGTAAAAGAACTTGAATGAAAAGGAATTTTTCTATAAAATATTGTTGATTTTTGTAAGAATTAAAGAAGGTGCTACAACTTTTTTGCTTCACAGGGTGGTTGCAGAACAGGAATGGCAAAAGTTACTAATGCATACGATCTTCCTGCAAGGTGAGTTTTGGTTTGTTTTTTTTTTTTATTGTCAAAATAATTTCTTTCTAGCATGTGGAAAATAGAAGCTACTATATTAAACTTTATCTAAAGGGATCACTTAACAGTAAGAGACTGAAAGATAGTGAATTCATATAGCAATGTCTATCCACCTAAGAAGATAAATAACATCATTTCAGGTAACAAATGCATAATGAGAAAGCACGTTTGCAATTTTGTATATCCATGCACCCACTATATGGTATTCATAAATTCAATGTATTTCTCCAAATTACATTTTTTTTTGCAATTCCACAGGAGAGTTATACATACAGTTGAGCCTAAGTACGCTGTGAAATATCATACTACAGTTGAAAATACTTTGAGTCACTGCTATCGCTCTTGTCTAGAACTTCTCATTGAGAATGGGCTTCAAAGGTTGATTCAAATTCATAGACTGCATATATGATTATATCTATGGAAAACATGTAAATGTGAATGTGTATAGAAGTTTTATTGATTGAACATTATTTTGTATATTTGCTTGTATGATACATGTACTCTATTGGTACTTCATTATACAGTACTAATATTAAGTCTATCAAGAACTGTGCGCCGGTTTCTTGAGAAACAAAAGAGGTAAGCTGGTGGATGTGTTTGTTTTCCATGTATAGTGCATGTGCACTACTGCACTTTCAAATACTTATGAAGCGGATGATTTGGGTTGTGTTTTTATCTAAAACATCTTGAAACTTGAAAGTCGCCCAAAGTCGTGGTTATTAGCATACAACTTCCTAAGTCGTTTTAACCAATTAATTAGATTATTATCAAAGAAATACTGTTTTTCGTCATCATAATTAAAGCAGTATTTGTCTATAAAAAAAAGTATTTTGGGTCGGCTCAACCTGACCCGTTTTTACCTGTAACAAACTACCTGCTTTGACATATTACCCAACTTGCTTGACCCACCCATTTTACCACCTGTATTCTCACTTTTTAACCAATGTTTGGAACGTTTTGGTATAATGTTCATATACATTTTGTTAAGGAGAAACCAGTCCAGTCGTAGCTTTGAAACATATATCGCAACATCTTTATTTTCTGTCAAATTTAATTGCACACATATCATCTATCAGTGTATCACATAGCTGTCCATGTTGATGGTTGATAGCATGAACTCACAGATTTTTTGTTTGCTGAACTTACTGCAACAACCATATCATCTAGGTGGTCTGCAAGTTGGAGGTGGTATTAATTCTGGCAATGCTTTGAGTTACATCGAAGAAGGAGCTAGCGATTTCATCATCACATCAGTATGTTTCTTTCTCTCGATATTCCTCTCTTGTTATTTTAGTTGTATAGGTCACTTGCTTTTGATAACGAGCCACAAGTTATAAGTCCTTTCTTTCGGAAACATACAAATAAAAGATTCAAGACAAAAAGCTGAATCAAAGCAAATAGAAAGAAAAATCTTCAAAGACTTCAAAAGAATATTAGCTTCAAAGAAGATATTCAATAAAAACAATATGCTAAATCCTAGGGGGAGATTGTTAGACATAAAAATAGGATTTGCATTCGTATGTGTAAACTGGTCCTGCGACACTAAGTGCGACACTAAGATAGTGTCGCAAAAACACAAAATGCGACTTTAAGATTAAAGTCGCAGTCTTAATTAAAGTCGCAGGAACAAAGTCGCAGAAGGAACAAAGTCGCAGGAACATAGTATAAATACAGGACTTTGATTTTCATTTTTGTGGTTGTTGAACGTGAGAGAAATTGTGTGTGCGTTTGTAATACTTAGATTGAGAGAGATTGAGAGCTTGTAATTGATTCTTAAAAGCAATACATAATCATTTGATTACTTTTTCATATTCATTCATATACATACGCACATATACTCTCGGATTTATTTCAATTCACATCCAAATCACAAGATTATATATAACACCCCTTTAATTATCTCAGGGTTAAACTAGTCACTTGACTCGGAAGCGATGGATAAAAGATAGTATTATATATTATCTTACAAAATGACATAAATTTTTCGCGAGTTTACAATATTTAAAATATTTCTGAAACAAAACATATTCTGTTATTCTTCAAAATCTACATACATATTAACTATCAAAACGTAAACATATTTATCAGAGAATGAGCGCATGTCAAACATTCCTTCCACAGCCCATCTTCCTGCCCAACCCACAAAAGATAAACATAACTTGCAGGAAGGGAAATGGTGGGATTAGCACAAAGCTAAGTGAATGAATGGACAACTAATAATTCAATTTAGCATAACAATCTGTTTACATTTAACACTGTAAACACATAAACTCAAGAGGATCGGTGGTTACTGAGGAACCCTACAGCCGCGGGCCCACAGTAACACTTACCACAATCTGTATAGGCCCATACAGAATATACCGATAACTTGGCACTACAACACAACAACACACTTTCCAGCGACAACACATGTATCTGGAACCTGTGTTGAACACAGTAGTAACCAAGTCCAATCGCAATTGACCTCTGAGTAACACAGATGCCCGAAGGCCACAAATATAGCAAGCAGATATTCACAATCATAATTCAGACTAAACAGTCTATCAAGTCTACGTTACTTGTTGTAATCACATTATTACAACTAACTCAAATTATGAGTTGCAGATCCACTCACTTGGGTATATCGGCTTACAAGCTCAGTAGTCTTATATCACTGAGTCTTCTGCGTCTCTGAGAATAAACGGAATATAAGTCAGTAATCTGTTAACATAATTCAATGTTTAATATTCATATAAATAGTCACACATATATATATCATCCTGCATATGGTATTCGCAATGACCCACTCGGGGTCGACTAAACAGTGTGGGTTTAAGGGGCAATACGACTGACGGGGTCCAAGGGGCTGGCCCCTGGCTGCGGTCCAACACTTCGCAAATACATAAACAAACACTCGAAATGCATCAATCTAACATAAAAACACATAATTAAATCCAACCAACTATCTTTTTTTTTTTTTTTTTTTGAAAAACCAAAAACTAACCTTTGAATTGATTACATGCACTGAAACGATTTGCAAGATAGATTGATGATGAATTCCGAATTAAATCATACAATTTGAAGGTGTTTTGGGCTTGATTTGAGCTTCAATTTTAAGTGTGCGTGTTTAGTGTGTGTGTGGAGTGTGGTGGTTAGAGGATGAGAATGATGATGAATTTTCTAGATTTTTGTTTATATAATTTTGATTTACGTATACTACGATGTATTATTATCATTAATCTAGCACACGATTAGACCGCCCTCAGTCACGTTTAGATGCGATGTATCTCGCAAAGGATGTGGAGGAGATGCTTCGTCCCTCCGCAGGAAACATTTTGCAGTGCAGATTCCAGTAACAATCTGGGTCGGTTTGGTGGGAATTATCCAGCGCACCGTCAAATTAATTTGGGCCATAGTGATCAGAAAGGCCCAATTTCATTTAAACCAAATGAACGGCCCTTTGTCCGACAAGATGTTATTCGATCCGACTCTATTCGACAACCGACTACACTTTGTTCCTCAAACTCTTCATCGTCATAAATCAAATTCTTAATCGCGATCGGGGAATTCGCTCTCTCACACGTACATAATGGAACAACGTCCCAAACACGGATTATGTTTTCGTTGTGGACAACAATTTAGACCCACACACAAATGGGGGAAGGTAAGCTTCGTGTTGTTTTACTTGGGGATGATGAATATACAATGATGCTGTGAGAGACCACTATTCTATGGAAGAAAACCCCTTTATCTCTTATCATAATTCTTATTCACCTACCATTGGACATTATATGGCGTTGGAACTTTTTGGTGCAGCTACTACAAATCATTCAAGGGGTAAAACATTGAAGTTTGAGGGAGCTATCGCAGACATATCGGTGGTCATCCTAATCGATAGTGGCGGAACCACAACTTTATTTCTCAACGATTAGTCCTTTCACTCGGGTTAACTTCAACGAGTTTCACAGGAGTAAATATCCAACTAGGGGATGGCCACACCGTCTTTATCAACCACAAATGTACCCATTTGCAGGTAATGATTGGGCACTGTAAATTTACCGTAAACGCTTTAGTTTTTAATACGAGACACTTAGATATGGTGTTGGGGATGGAATGGGTTAAATCCTTGGGTGAAGTAACACATGATTGGGAAAAGTCATGGATGCGATTTTTGTACAATGGTACCTCTGTTCTGTTACAAGGTATGAACACCAACCATTCCTCTCAAGCTTCCCTTCAACATTGGTTGTCACTTAACCAACCTGTTCCATTCACTTTTCCTCACCTGTGTTACACGATGTCTTCCACCGAATCCGAATTGTCTTCTAATCAACAGCTCACCTTGCATCAACTTTTAAATTCCTTTGAGGAAGTGTTTCGTGCACCATATGGCTTACCCCCAGCCCTCCCTCACGATCATGGGATATCTCTAACCAATCCCTTGGAACCAATATGCGTGCACGCGTACCATTATCTACACCTTCAGAAAGAGGAAATCCAAAAACAAGTACATGAGCTTCTTTCTTTGGGTATGATTCTCCCAAGTAAGAGCGCCTTTTCTAATCCGGTGATACTTGTACAGAAAAAAGATAATTCCTAGCGTATGTGTGTCGATTATATACCTTTGAACAAAAGCTACAATTCCGGATAAATTCCCAATGCCTATGGTGGAGGAACTTTTTGATGAACTACACAGTGCCCAGTTTTTCTCTAAATTGGACTTGAAATCTGGATTAACCAGATCTGTATGCAACCGGATAGTATTGACAAAACAACATTTCCCACACACGACGATCATTACGAGTACCCCGCCATGCCCGTTGGTCATTCAAATTCTCCATCAACGTTTCAAGCCATTAAGAATGATGTTTTTCGCCCTTTTCTACGCAAAAACATTGTTGTTTTCTTGATGATATATTAGTCTATAGCACTAATTAGGATGCACACATGAGAGATGTATAAACATCATTACGTGTCCTTTCTCAACACCAATTCGTCATCAACATGAAAAGGTGTTATTTTGCCCAAACGTCCATTGACCAAGAAGGATGCTTTCGATTGGAACTTAGATGCTCAACAAGCTTTTGATAACTTGAAAGAAGCCATGGTTACTGCTCCTGTCTTGACCCTACCCAATTTCTCTCTTCCTTTCACGATTGAGTACGATGCTTCCGGTCGCGGAATTGGTGTTGTACTAATGCTACAAAACATACCTATCACTTATTGTAGTAAATCCCTCAGTGATTGAAAGTTAGCAAAATCCGCATCTGAACGATAAATCATAGCGTTGGTTTTATCGGTACAACATTGGTGCTTGTACCTTTTAAGTACTATATTTACAGTTTTTACCGACCAAAAGAGCCTCAAGTTCCTGTAGCAACAACCTATTACTTCTCTTGACCAACAAAATTGGGTAGCCAAATTGTTGGGTTACAATTTTGACATTTGTTACAAACTGGGCGTGAAAATCGAGCTGCCGATGCTTTATTTCGACGTGTAAATGAGGGTACCTTAAACACCATTATTTCCGAACCTTTATGTTTGCAACTGGAAAAATTATTGGATGAAGCTCGTAAAGATGCCGACATTTACAAATTAACAAAAGATTGTTTAATGGACCCGGTTTCTCATCCCCTTTATACTCTTCGTCCTGAGGTACTATACTACAAAGATCGATTGGTTATTGCTAGCCACTCGAAATTCATACATGACCTGTTACACGAGTTTCATTAAGCCGCCTGGGGGGACATTCAGGTTATTATAGAACATACAGACGTTAGGCAACAAATTTATATTGGCCCGGTATGATAGAAGACGTTAAAAAAATTTGTGTGTGCTTGTGATGTGTGTCAACGTTGTAAAGCCAACTTTGTCACCTGGAGGCTTATTATAACTTTGGACATACCGGTGGCCATTTGGGAACATTTATCAACGGGCCTACCAAAATCACGTGTTTTTGACGCAATTCTCATGATGGTTGACTGTCTCTCCAAATATAGTCATTTCATCTTACTAAAACGTCCATACACAGCTAAATCGGTCGCTGAAATTTTCGTTTGTGAAATCATTCGTCACCATGGTATCCCTAAATCCATTGTAAGTGATCGCAACCCCCTTTTTCTTAGTCATTTTTGGCAAGAAATATTTTGTTCACAAAGTACCCAACTCCATATGAGCTCTGCATATCACACTGAATCTGACGGTCAAACGAAAGTCATAAACCGATGTTTAGAAACCTATCTAAGGTGCTTTCCTATGGATCAACCTCGAACATGGTCTATTTGGATTCTGCGGGTGGAATTTTGATATAACTCAATTTTTCACGCATCAACCGGAAAATCAACTTTCGAGGTAGTGTATGGGCGTAAAACTCAATCAGTGATTCAATTAATTCAGGATGAAATTCGAGTTCAAGTGGTGGCATGGGAATTACAAGATCGTGATGAAAATTTACGACAAATAAAAATACATTCATCACAAGCACAATTAACGATGAAAAACCTGGTGCAAGATTTTTTGGTCGTTTTAAAATCCTAGACAAAATAGGCCCTATGGCTTACAAATTAGACCTACCACCAACATCCAAAGTCCACCCTGTCTTTCATGTCTCTTTGCTCAAGAAAGTTGTTGCATCTGCTAGCGATCAAGTACTACCACCAAAATTGGAATTAGAAGCTTCTGAATTGTTGATTCCAGCAGCGATTTTGGCCACTCGTTCTTTGAATGAGCACAAGGAACAAGTAGAACAATGGTTCATGATAAGATTTAAAGCCTCACAATTTGATCTGCTTACAAGTGTTGTACGTGAAAGTTGATAGAGTTTAGAACTACTCACACTTTGGATTATGGAAATATACAGAGGGTAAAGGAAATAAAATGCATTACATTTCATTCATAGATAACTGACTGTATATATAGCTTGACAACGAATAGACGTGCAACATGGAAAACTAATCCTACCTAAAGAATAGGAAGTGGACTGACTTCTTCTACCCAACATGCACTTACATAAAAATCGGTCAAAACTTTTACCAATTCTAACTAATAAACTGCTAACTAAAACATATAAAAACATAAAGGCTTATTATATTATAGCTCCAGCCATGCATACGTGAACCCCGTAAATGACCGATTAAACCCAACAGTTCATTCATTGGAAGGATCATCCGATTGAGGAAGCTAGCGGTGAAGACGCTTTAACCATCCAAAATCAATTTCCAGATACAAGTCTAGTGGACAAGACTTTTTTGGAAGGCGGGAGTAGTGATGCGAATGCTAATATCCTTGCTCATAATATAAAGCAACAGAGTATTATACGTGTACTCTAAAAAGAGCAAAAAGGCAATTCCGGAAAGTGGCTAAACTTTGTTAGAAGTGAGAGAAAGATAAATAAGGAGAGGATGTTCTCTGCCAGAAGTCAAGATGTTATTTGCTATTTTGTAATTGGCTCACTGCGTGTGTGCGTGAGAGAGGGGATTCCCCTGGGATATTCATGGTTTTGCTCTTCTTTAAGCATCGATTAATATTCGGTATCATCATCTTCCTTTTTCCATTTCCATTTGCATCATCTCATTCACTTTCTTGTTAAATCGATTGTGATCATTATCATTATAGTATTAGACGAAATTGTATTTTTTACAGTATTTTGGTTAATTTTCCTTTTAAAAAAGCTTTCCCATACTTCGCTGGATAGTAGGTGATGATCGGCCAGCAGACCCAGCACGGGAAGTCTGCTAACAGAGTATGGACTTAACATAAAACCCATATACAGAGCCCATACCCTTGGCCCATATTGTATACTAAATTTTGTGATTCAATGAACTGGGCCTGTTAAGCACATTCACTGGCATCTCTTTCCGAAGCCCAGCTACTTAGAGTGTCCATATTTGTTCGAATTAAAAAAAAAACTTAAGAAGGAGAAAATAATCTTGTGCATCTTGTTTTTTCTCTTTTAAGATTTATAACAGCTTTGTTATCTACAACAGAATTGCTAATTGACCATTAGGATTTTCATATCTTTAAACTCATGGGATTTACATTTCTAACTCCCTACGAACAACAAATTATTAAATTTCATATTACCTACAATAATCTTATAACTCAACTCTCTCCAATAGCATTTGGATCCAATAAGAGTTTGTTAAATGCAATTTATAATAGGCTTCTGTTCGGGGTCACCAATTAAACTGTTATGCTATTTTATTAGAATTAAATTCATAGATAACACATTATAAATTTATCTTACAAAGTCCATTAAGTCATTAGAATTAAATTTAAATGAGATTTTTTGTGAGAATATGAGAATCAATCTCAACCATCTATTTCATCAAAGATAATAATACCTCAACATTTTTTAAAATTGAATATCTCACAAACGGCTAGTCAAAAAATTATAAAAGTTGCACCATAAAAATCAACATTTTTTTCTTTTCGATTAGACATCTCATATAATATACTTTTGACAAACTTTTTTTTTTTTTTTTCATTTTTTGGTGGGTTTTGAAAATTGGTACCAAATGTGGGTAACACATGTGTTAGTTGTTGGTACCAAATGTGTTAGTCGCTAGTAAAACATGTGTTACCAGCGACTAACACATGTGTTACCGATTTTCAACCCCACAAAAAAAAATTCATCGAAAATATATCATGAGAGATGTCTAATCGTAGAGAAAAAATCGCTGATTACTGTGATGTAATTTTTATAATTTTTTGACTAGCCGTTTTTAGATATTTAACTCGAGGGAAAATTGGGTTTTGCCAAATGAATGGCTAGGATTCATTCGTTCATTCTCACTAAAATTCTCATTCTCATTTGAACTCAACTCTAAATCATTGTCATTTTATGCATGAAACCGATGATTCATATAAGAAAATTTTTCGATAGATATTAAATTTAATTTTAATTATTCAGTTTGTCAAGACTGTATGTTAGACTATTTTATCAGGCCATTCCTATTCATGACTGAAACTGACCATTCAGTTTCTGCCAACTTAGCGTCACTTCAGCTTTTGTCAAAACTGACTGAAACTGACTAACAACTGACTGACCACTGCCATCAGTGATGATCAGTTTTTTTTCCAATTATTTAATTATTTAAAACACAATAGTTAAAATGAAACACATTTCATTAAAATAAAAAAAATTACATTAATAAAAAAAGAAAACATTCCATTTCCTAAAAAAAATACGATTAACGTTGACGGAAATTTGGTGGGAGTTGCGCAGCGTGTTCGATTAGAGCATTGCGAAGTTGATGATGCACCGATCGATCGCGGAATTCCTTGTCCATACGTAGTTGACTTGCAACCCTTTCTTGCGAGTAACGTCGGGGTAAATTTGTCGGGTTTGTCAAATAATCTTCTTCGAGTTGACACATATTTCGGTTGTTGTCCTCAGTTATCGTGTTGTTTAAAACCACAAAACAATACATGATTCTTTTTATTTTGTTGATGTTATATGGTCTTACCGGGTTTTTAATGATTTGCCAACGGCCTTGAAGCACCCCGAATGTTCGTTCCACATCTTTTCTAGCGGATTCTTGATATCTCTTGAAACGTATTTCTTGTTGCGTTAGTGGAAACTTAAACGACTTTACAAGAGTAGACCATTCTGGATATATCCCGTCAGCAAGATAATAGCATTTGGTGAATTGTTGTCCGACAATGGTAAAATTTACTTGAGGAGCTCTATCTTGTAGTAAATCAGCGAATAAATCTGATTCATTTAGAACATTGATGTCGTTACTCGAACCTGCAGGACCAAAGAAGGCGTGCCAATTCCACATAGCTTAAGAGGCTACTGCTTCGAGCAAAATCGTTGGACAACCCTGATCACCTCGGGTGTATTGACCTTGCCATGCCATTACACAATTTTTCCAAGGCCAGTGCATACAATCGATGCTCCCGAGCATACCCAGAAAACCATGCAACTCGGCATGACGTTGATGTAAATGTTGCACATCTTGGAGTGTTGGTTTTCTTAAGTACTCGGTCGAATATAGATGAAAAATACATTTACAAAAGTTATCCAAACACAAGTATGATGTTTGTTGACCCATATGTAAATATTCATCAAAGCATCGGCAGCACAACCGTATGCTAATTAGCGTACGGCGGAAGTGCACTTTTGATAAACATTAAAACCAAGTGCACCGGTAGCGTCTCGACTTTGATGAAAATATGCAAAATATGGAGGTAGTGGAAGTTAGGAGTATGATAGTATACCTTGACATATACGGATAAATAAAGGCCGACTCATTCGATAACGTCGTCGAAAGTAATCCGCCGGGAATGTTGGGTTGTCGGCAAAGTAGTCTAAAAATAAACGTTCGCCCGCCGCGTCACGATCTCTACGAAAAAATCGTCTTGGTGCTCTTGTCCAAGGGAATGAGCTTTCTCCGTCTTCGTCCGAATCGGAGTCTATCGAATTAATCATATTTATTGCAGCACCCGTATTGTAAATACTCGTAATATCTTGCAATGCTTCCATATCGGAATCGGAATTAGACATAATGTATATTTTTTGTAGATAAAACGGGTGTATAAATTGTATAAGTTTTAGAGTGAATTGGTTGATTTTGATGTGAATTATGGTTGTATGGAGTAGGTATATATATAGGAGTAATTATATGAATTATAGAGAGAAGAGAAGTAGTTGTTTTTACTGTGAATTATAATGGTTAGAAGTGTGTGTATTTATAAGAGAAAGTGTATATAAAATTAGTGGGTAAAATAAATAAATAAATAAGTTTAAAAAATTAAATGGGTTTTGGTTTTGGTGATTTGAGCCCCCCCTTCCCGCTCCCGCTCCCCCCCCCCCCCCCTCAATTTCAAAAATTCGAACATTGCCAAGGAAGAAAACAAAAAAAAATTTAACGAAAAAAAGGAAAAGGAAATGGGGTTAGAAACCGTTAGAAATTCGAAGATTTCCAACCGACGGACCGACCGACAGCTTGGTGCCATCAACGTCAGTTCTGTCGGTTGAAACCGACAGACAACCGCGGCGCGGCATGAATGGGAGCCACCTTATGGTTCAATATAATGATTATTATTATCATACAATTAAGTACCGCACGAAATTCAAATCTTAATTTTGCCTCGCATAATCTTAACCAGATGTTAAATTTTTTATGATATCTGTAACTCTTTGCACAACAATATTTCTTCATATCAAACTTCTGATTCATGTTGTAAATAACATACAGGCCTTCAGCCAATAACAAGGACGTACGTAATCAATACTTAAAAAACCACTTTATACATGAATGTAAAATTTTAGCTAGAAGATGTAAAATTGTTATTTGAAAACCATAAACTTAGGAAAATGTGAAATATTGACTGCTTTTCTAAGCTTTTTTTAACAAATTAACCAATGGCCAAATTTAATGTAATTATGAAAGTAAAGGATACAAGCACGTACGGCTTCTTCATAAAGCACCGAGATAACCCATTATTTTGTATGGATTAAAAATATAACTTGCTTTATTATGTTTTAAAACAATTTTCTACTTATTACTTTATATACCGAAATAATTAGGCACTTATGCATATTTTAGTATAAAATATAGTGCACATGGTGAAAGTGTCTACTCAAGTAAATGGACTAATTAATTTGGTGTTTTTCTTCATCGTGTACACGTTTTTGGCCAAGAGATACCACTCCATACCTTTTTGACTAACAATTTCATAAATAATAGTAAACAAAGGATTTTTGATCTATCTATAAATCATTGCGATTTTGGCTCCCTCTTTTCCCCTCTAGGCCCCACAATTGAAACCACCAAGAAATTAATTAGATGTCATTTTATTATGTCGGCTCGTTAACAGCCTTTTGATTGGTCAATTAGGTGTTTTACACATCACCTACTGTTTAAATTTAATTTAAAGGAGTGGTCTAATAATAAATCATTCAAGCCTCACATTCACTGAACATTATGTATTTAAGTTTGGATGCTACTGTTAAAATGTTTTATCATTTTAAATAATATATAAAAATTATATTTGTAACATCGTCATATTAATTTGAAATGTTATTAATTAATTAAAAGTTATAATTTAATTAAAATAATTTTTTTCTAAGTTGAGTAAAATCTGGAATTTGATGACATTATAAATTATAATTTTAAAAAATAAAACAAATAACTATTTTAAGGATAAACATAGTAAACAAGATAATTAGTAAATAATACTACTAATATTATCTAAATTATATACTATTAATCAAAAGTTTATGTTTAAAATCATCTTAAACTACATGCAACAACCTTCTTCTACTATTTGTCTTTTCTTTTTCTTCATATTTTTGGTTCCGTAACGGTTTCTTTGAGGTTTTTAATAGTTTTATATTGTTTATTATAGGAAGTGCTTCGAATTTAAGATTACTAATCATATTTCACGAATTACACTTGTAATTATTTTTAAAAATGTTCAAATACTATTATTTTATATTTTTCAAAATGACCCGTATGCATACACAGATGTAAAAACTAGTATATATAAATATCACAACACCTCACGCAATAATAAAAGAGGTAAAATATAGAATATTTTCAAACAATAAATCTTATATTTATAGTTCAAATGCCATTACGCCTCTTGTTTGTTTGAGAACTACGATACCATTCCAAAACTACATATTTGCTGGAAATGGTAACTATTGCCATTGCTGATTGTTAGCAATTAAATTAAATTAAGTGAAAATTGAAAATAAGTTATGTTTTTTCAATTTGAAGGGAAAAACACGTGTTTGCAAATTGGCATGAGGTTGGAAGTTTGAATCTCTCTCCATTTTGTTCAATTTAAAACATAAATTTACTATAATAGTTCTTATGCTACACAGGGTTAAAATCCAATAATTTATGATTGCTTGGTAAAATTGCGATTCAAAAAACTAAAGATCGCTCTTTTACATATAGTTGATTATTAGAGATATCATGGTGGTTATCATTATTCATCGAAGTTTGACGATTTTTTTTTCATACAAGTTAAACTCTAACTAACGTACCTATAAAAATAGTATATTATAAATTAACAATATCTCTAGTGTGCGTATGCATCATTACAATTTTGGATACATATCTCTTAGTTTTTATTAAATCATGGCCAACTTAAAAGGCCCATCACTCTGTTAGTGGGTTGTTTTTTTTTTCATTCTTCCACGTCGTTATATCACACTCAACCAAGTCCTTATAAGTCAAAACTTTTGATTTCCCCTTAAGCATGATCGAAAAGTTTCAAAGATTAAGACATAACCCTTACCAACTCACATGGAACTTCTGATTTCTTGAAAACGTGTTACAAACTGGTTTGCGTAGGTCCTAGCACGCTAAGACTTGTAAGGAAATTTGAGTCGGCTTTGTGTGGAAGATCAAGTTTTGGAACCTTTTGATTTGATGGGTATAATCGTGTGAGTACCGACCTTAACTTACGCATCTTTACAGGTGTTAGTTTATATGGTTATACAGATCCTGATCAGTCAAGTCATGCTGGTTCGAGCTTGCACGTATTTTACGATGGCATTTTGATGTAGTTGTTACGCTCTATGGCCTTTAGTGCAATAAATTGTGTATGGAAGTACTTGCAAGGCATTTCATATTTTATAGCCAACAAGTTTGTGTTAAAAATAAAATTCAAATGGACCAAGGGCCTATGTTTAAAGATAACTATCTTAATGTATAATGCGTAAGGTATGGATGATCTGAGATTTCCTTATTAACATCTTTTATGTTATTTTGAATAAGAAGAAAGATAAGATAAGATAAAAGGTATATAATTAAAATCGACATAAAAACATATTTATTTGTGTCCAAGGATTATGGCAATTTACTAAAGATAAAAATTTTAAATATAATGTTATGCTTGTATGATATACATGCCTATAAGTGTGCATAATTGTTAGGACTTATAGATCCTAGAACTTAATTAACAGATTAAATTAAGAGATTAGTTATAATATCGAATTAACCAATATTCAAATAAAGTTTGTTCTTGGCGGAATTAAAAACAAATGTAATAACAGTTATTGAATATAATGAATACGTATTATTCAATAATTCAAAATGATTACAAATATGAATAATTCAATCGCACTTAGCTAAACTGAATTACTTAATCACAAAAAATAGCCTATATAAATTCACAGAGAATTTATAAATATTCGTTCTACTTAACTCATTTTTTATTAACAATTACTCACCTATTTATACAAGTATAAGTGTTAATGGTTAGTTAATTATATGACTTGATTTAAGGAGGACTAAATCAATTATCAATTTGAATGATTCTAATTCAAATAGTATTTGATTTGGCCGAGTATTAATTATGAATCTGCACAGGTGTTGACTATGTATGTTTGACTCTGTCAACTTATCTTCAATCTGTATGTCTTGAGTCTGTATACTTCACTATGTATGTTCTTCAGTATGTCAAGGTCATAGTTTATAATTTTCACTCTGTAGAGTTGTGAGTCTGTGATCATTTTAGTATGTACATCACACAGACTCATATTACACAAACTAAGAATAACACTTAGTTAAATAATGCAGATTCAGATTTTGACTATTTAGATTTATAACTTAAGTTTGATCATTGTATTTCTCAACAATCTCCCCCTATCCGATGATGTCAAAATCTTTTACAAATAATGAGAAAGATATTAAACATAATAACTACAAAATACGACTTTTATATGTGATAAGTCAATATTACAAATAGTATGTTATACATACATGGAAAAAATTAAATTACATCATATTAATCATGTCTTCTTTTGCTCCACTTTTCCATCTACTCCAACATCTCTCTTTCATACTTTTTATGTTCCTTTCTAATTCTATCACACTTGCCTTTGAGTTCAGGTAATCTGTCTAAATCATTTACATGATAAAACAAACATCCTTACCAACTATTTTCCAAAGCGTAGACTCTGCTCCTCCTTGTACAAGTTTAATAATGCCAACAAGTGACAGTATTATATATCATTCAACATACTTACAGATTGGAAACACTCAATCCCTCGACCATCTGTATACATAAACCCTTCATGTTTTCTAGTTTCGATGTATGTATTGTCTTGAAACTAGATGTCATCAGGTACATGATGAGCCTTGTTCTTCTTATCTTCCATCCTCAATCCAACAAGTCTATTGGCTCTTTTGATATTATATGACACACAGAAGGTGCCATAATCATACTCACATAGTCTTCTCAAATCATGTTCAGCCTCATCCAGTAAGATGATTTCGGACATTACAGCTTCTCTTAAATCCTTATCCCACATATTCTTGATGAACCTTGCAATATATTTCCATTCAGTAAACCCTAGAATGTGTAGTTTGTCAACATATATATTTTTAATTTTATAACTAGTCAGTCTGTACTCTATTCTCACTCTGTTGTTGGTTCTCTACGTTGTGCAACTCATTATTAAGTCATCTGGGATTCTCCTATCCATATAGTTTTCAGTGAGCTTACATGACAATAGATATTACCTGTTATATTTAACAGTAAGCTCATGATCCTGCATAAGTTTCTGCTCATTCATTTTAGCTTGAGCCAAGTATTCATCTTGTGACATACCTAATTTTGTAGCATTATCAATGATATCCTGTTAAACTACTTCAGTGATTGAAGGTTGATCTGGTTTAGGCTTATCATAACCAAATATTTCCCTTGCCCTTTTCTTTTTCTCTCTTTTTCTTGAAGTTTAAACAGTGCATGATCAACCTCTACCTTCTCTTCTTCTACTTCATCATCAACCTTTTATTTCCCTTTATCTTGATTTGACTCTTGATGATATGCCTCAGTGTGTGTAATAGACTTTGACCCTCCAGTGTCGCCTTTGAACTTTTCCAGTTTGTTGAATAGTATCCCAATAGGAGCATCATCATCAAAGTCATGTTCTTGTGTAGTTTCAGTACTACAATCAGGATTAATCATATCATCATCATCCCTATCATATTCTTCTTCTTCATCCATTTCTATTAGATCTTCAATTGATACATTTTTGAACTTCAAGGCACTTTAGATTTGTCTTCTTTCTGTTTATGTGCCTTTCACTTCAATATCTTTCTCTCCTTTATCATTAACACCTCCTCGGGTTCTTAATCTCTATCCATCTTTCTGATCTTTTCTACCACATCTAGTATGACTTGATCTACCACAGTTAGATATTGGATGGGTTGTACATGCAAAACATCAGTTTGCTCCCCCAGAGTCTGTGCACTCAATATAATTTGACTCTGTATCACCCTTTGAGTCTATGCACCATCTAGACTCTGTGATTTCACCTTAGTAACATCAGTTCCATCATCACCATCATTTCCTTCATCATCATCATCATCATCTCCATCATTATTATCATCACCATTTATGTTTTCATTATTATTATCATTATTGTTTGAAATGTTATCTTTTGGTGGAGACTTATTTGTGTAATCTAGAATCCTCTCACCCATGCCTTCACCTTCCACTTCTTCAGATAGATTTACTTTTTCAGTATTAGTATCTGTAGACTTAAACATCTCTCCTTTTTTGATATCATCTATAAAATTTGAGAGGGTAATCTGCATAACATCCATCTTTTGATTAACATTTTGCTCCAACCTATCCATTTTAGCACTAATAGTTGAACTAGATCTCACATCTTCTCTAGGTCAACCTTTTTAGTATTATTCTCAGTCTGTACCCTTTCAGACAACTTGTTCATTGCTTTAAGCACATCATGAAGTGTACTATAAGGCACCAAATGAGGTTGTGAAGGTTGATTAAGGTTTGGTAATCGTGGTTCTCCCTCACTCATCCTAGGTTGTGATTGGGAAGGTTCATTGAGATCTTTTGATAGTGTTGCACTTGGAGTGTCACTCTGTATCTTGTGCATAGAGCAGAGATCATAGGGAATAAGTGGTGTCGTGGTTATTCCCTCAAACCGTATCTGTTTGTAGGAAAGGGTATCACTGGAAACAATAGTGGAGGTAGCATCAGATGTCATTAATCGTATCTTGGGATTAGAAAGGGTATCATGGACACCTAGTGTTGAAGGTGGTAAATCCTCACAAGCCATTAGGTTATATAATGGAAGGTCATAGGATAAAGAAGAGTTTAAGATTTGTACCTCAGTCTGTGATATGACTGAGGTATTGACGATATGTGAAGGAGGGTGTAAGGAGTGACTCGGAGAAGTATGAAGTAGTACAAAACTAGTGGTAAATATGGGTGAAGTCATTGATATTGATGTAATGAGGGGTGGTTGAGTATAGGATTGGAACTTGATCTTCAATACTCACTACAGGATTCTACTTAGTGGTAGCAATGTGGGTAGCCAAGATGTCTATACTAGGTGGAGGTTGGGTTGTAGAGGTAGCCATTGACACCACAGACTCTAGCAGAGTTGTAGTGGAATGAACTACAACACTTAAAGGTGTTTCTTGGACATCCTGGGCCATGAATGATGATTACATGGGTGCTTAAAAAATATGGGGTTCAGAGTCTGGTGATTTTCCAAATTGAGTAGGGATTCAATTGGGTTGGCCATTGATTGACTCTCTTTTATGGGGGAGGATTGGTAAGAATGAGATGGGGTATACTCACTCGCGTGCTCATAAGATGGAGGAATCTTACCTTGGTTTGTAGGTAAGACATTAGAGTCTGTAGAACCAGACTCTGATCTTGAGTCTGCAGAGTCATACTCTGTGTGCACTACAGCTGCCACACAGTCTTCTGCTGCATTGCCCTCAATATTGGAACCCTCACCATTACCTGAATTACCACCCTCAATATGAGCATGTGCTACATATGGATGGTCAATCCAGTGCTGCATAGCAGTGGTAATGGGACCTTACTAGGATCAATATCATTATTGAAAACCTTAGAGGTAAGCATGCGAACATGATCTCTGGATAATCGTTAGTATAGACTTGGTATTGGTCAACACCAATTCTCTTTTCAAAATATAATGACATAAATTTGATAAAAGGAACATTAAAAATCCTTGTAAGAGCATTAACCAATAATAAAAATTCATTAAAGTATAGCTTTGTATAGTTGATATTTACACCAGTAATTAATGAACTTAAAATTTTCATTTCAATTCATTTAGTTCCCCTGTACCCCCACACTTACCACCCAAACTCCTAATGATACTAGAAATCAAAAACTTCCATCTAGGGTGATGCACTCCGAACGGTCAGTCGTGGCGGGCGTCATTGGTGTGATTACCGGACGCTAACCAAAGGGTGCGCACCTGAGGTGGGGGTGAAGTTTTATATTTGTAATAACTGGGACCCTAAGTATACTACGGCTAAGAAGAGTATAACTAAGTATGACCTATGGTCGTTCTTTAAACCAACCATATTGTGAAGAAGAGAGGTCAGGGACGATCGATTCTTTTTAGCAAAAGGGGTTTTAAAATGTTTTGGGAGTTTACTTTGGGGTTTAAACTAAAGTAAATAAGCAAAATGAAATGCAAGATAAATTGGGTAGATAATAGTTAGGATATTGGCAGGTGTTTGTTGTGATTTTATTAGCTTTGTATTGGGATAATGTTTTACGTCTATCTAAATATTTGTATTTTATTTATATTAGATCCTTATGGTGTAAACACTAGTTCCCTACTGTTCGACTCTCAACACTGTCCGGTTATGGAAGAACTGACCCATTCTATGATCTCCAATACACTAGGTGCATGAATGGAGTAGCAGGTCTGCTAAGGGTCCGCCGTTCTTAACACCACATTAAAATCTAATCTAAACAAAACATTTTGGTATAAAACTTGATTGGTGTCTGATTACTTTTCATTATTGGTCTAGTAGAATCTAAGGGTACTTAGACTAACGTCAATCCACAAGGTATTATACCAACGACTTTTTCGTGGCTTCCACAATTGTACTACACCTATTGGTGTTTCCATTGCTATACCACAGACTCAACCATGTTAGCGGTATTCACTTGCTTCATAATAATTCCTTGAGATTCATAAACTAAGTTTATATTCGAGATCAAAGGTTTCCCACTATGTCCTAAACCAGCTGTAACACCCCACATTTGATCAATATTTACTATGATTTTTGAATCATTTATGTGACTTCAAGTCATGCATTACAAAATGTGGTTTTCAAAGCATATACACATCATGTGGGTGTTACGAACTTATAACATTATATAACCATGGTAAAAGTAAACAGGAGCGATAGATAAGTTTTTCTTCTAGTCTTTACGAAAAGAATTTTCTTCTAAGGCTCCTACCTTCTACACTCTTGATCCTGAACCTGGAATACATGGCATTAAATAAAATAAATTACAAAACGTCTCGTGAGTTACATGGGTTTTAGACTCATAAACATTCTAAATAAGTACATTTTGGCAAAGCTTTACTCTAATCATAATACGGTTATGATGTAATGAATGCAATGCATGCTAATGTTCAACTTTAGTCTTGTCGGACCATTCCGAGACATCATTTCATATTCATTTAGGTTGGTTGGTTATGTACCACTTCATGGCTGCTTACGGTCGCTAATCGTCATTACCATCCCAAAAGAATGAGATCTATTTGGTATGGTGGCTTGGCCATTACTTCGCGACAGGAGGTACCATCCCAGTAGTGCCTTGTTCCAATTAAGGAACCTTTTGGTCTAAACCCTTTACAACATGACTCTTACGCAATCATTTACTATGTATGCATGAACATTACTTTTCTTTACCTTTTCCATTACGCATAAGCGTCATGAAATGCATATGCAATACATATAAACCTTTCGCAATGAAAAGAACATTCGACATACCTTGCGTTTCATGTAGCACTTGGATGGCTAACATACTCTTTGAAAACATGTTACAATCATAATCATTTGACATGCTAAAATCAAGAATTCACTTGCGATGTAAAGTTGTCTAAACTAAGCCATGTACCCCAAACGGGAAAGGTTTACACGTACTCACCTCGCGAAGTTAAGCTAGCAAATTCTCACTCTTGTCCCCTTTTGCTACTCTAGCCTACAAATCTGTTCAAGTTATCCCCAAACAGGTGGGTTTATAATCCGAACATTGAGTCAAACCCCCTCTAGTTCTTATCTTATGACTATTATATCTTATATAGATTTTCAAGGCTCAATCTAACCTTAGATAAACCTCAATTTAGATTTTATAATTCTATATTATTTTTAATATAATGCTTGAATGATCATATGTTTTGAGAGTGCACAAAGACCAACCCAGAAAACTGGCAGAAATACCCTTCACTCGTTCGGGTGAGACCTCACCCGTCCGGGTGGCCAAGTGTTTGGCTGGGTGAAGTCAATCCAACCGGAAGAAGGGGGAATTGAAAATTTCCAAGCTTAAATCACACGTCCAGGTGAGCCGCAGGTCCTAGCGATATGACGTTTTGAAAACAGTAGGTCCCCTTCTCAAATCTTTTGACTTTTACTTGACCTAACCTCAAGATCAACAATTTTAACCACAAACAAATGAAATCCAAACATGCAAAGATGCTTGAACAAGCTCAATCTACCAACATAAACCAAGATTTCAAACATACAAGGCTATTGATGGAATTAGGGCTCAAGAATTAGTTCACAAAAATCTGGAAATTCAACCATAGAAAGAGTGGGTTATGAGCTATTACCTTTGATTCTCAAGCTTGAGGAAGAAAATGCTAAAATCCACTTTGATTATCTTCTTGAAGATGACTACACAGTCTAATCTCACCCTGAGTTCAGACACAACTTTTCCAGAGTTTTCTAAGTGTAAAATGGCAGAATGGGGTTGTGATTACTTAAATTCGTGGGTCAAACCTGGTCAACCCGGAGTCAAACTTAGTCAACAGTTTGACTACACTAAAAATGAGTCTGCAACCAACTTTAAACAACCATAACTTCTTCATACGACATATGTTTTGGACGAAAATTATATCCATGTAAACCTTGAAACATGGACTACAACTCTCATGTTTAACATTTGGTCCAAATCCTTATGGATTTCAAGTTATAGGGCTGCCAACATGGGGCTGTACAAGATTTTAAAAACTTACAGGTACACTTATATTTTCATTTGCATAAATAAGCGCTATCCATTAACGAAATTTTTAACTATAAAATTAAACTGAAAATTTAAAGATGTTATACCAGCCTGTCACTTGAAAGTAACCAATAAATCCTTAGTTAACTCACATTGTATTCCATGATCTTGAGATAGTATTTTCATAGCTTTAATTCACTATATATTCTACGATCTAAAATGATATTTCCAATGCTTCAAACAAAACAATGTTTATAAAATACACTAGGGTTATTAACAAGCAGAACAACTATTTATTAGTTGTTTCATTGTTGAAGTACTTCACAATGTCATTCATCGTATTTTCCATAATATTTCCTATCTATTACCATAGTAATCTATGATGTACTTTACGATGATTGCATGACGTTATAATCAAACCGTAGTTTAACATAGAGAATTAATTAATGTTTGACTAAGGTTTGTGACATCTTATCAAAAGGTTTTAATCACGACGATTGGTGGAAAGGCGATGGTATAATTAGGTTTAAAAACATAGATGAAAAGTAAAATCAAGATACCAATAATAATAGCAACATCCCAACACATTATGGCTAACTACATCACAATAAACACGCAAAGTAACTACTCACTAATCATGGAAAATCCTAGATCTAGCGTAATCTGTTAACATACATTTTAATTAAGATAGAGAGAGAAATGATAAAACCGTAAATACCATAGCTTTGAATAATTGTGAAAGAATACAAGCAAAGTTATGAGTATCTTTCAAAATATTAGTTAAATATCTAACTATAAACTAACTAAAACTAACCTAGAGTGAGAAAGTAGAGAGAGCGGTGTGTGTTGGTAAAGGTGGAAGTAGTGTGTGTGGAATGGTGGATGACAGGTGTGTTGATGGTGTAGTATGGTGGTAGTATTTATAGGCCAAGGCATGCCCAAAAGACACCCACTCTTTGTTCCTCCCGTATGAGAGTATGGTATAAAAATGCAATCTTTAAGCTAAAATTTGATACCCACATTGACACCTCTGAATATTGGGTTTATGCACAAAGCAAAATAGGAGCCAAAATACACCTGTATTTGGGAATACACCCATATGGGGGCACCGTATACTGTGGGGGAGGCCGTATACGGTCCCTTGGCCGTATACGGGTGGTCTTGAGCCTCCGTGTGCGGGATCGTGCGTCCTTGTATCTTCGTTTGGTCGTATCTTATTCGTTTCTCATCCGTTTTGCGCGATTCTTTCGCCCACGTTCTAATAATTACATGAGGAATAATATGAGGCTAATTTAGAACAATTTTTCATTTTATAGCATAAGGGTAATTATAAAAGGTGGTGAACCGAGCTTTGAGTATTTTGCCTTGTTTTGTGCGTTATGTGATCGTTTTCATTGATTTTTAATGCATCGTCTATATTTCAACCCTTTTTATGATGTTAGGTAAAGAATTGTTTAAATTAAATGTTTTCATCAATATTAGGGTTGAAATTAGGGGAATAATGTGCGTAAAAACATTACTTATTACGTCACATCATTGGGGTAACAACATTCATAAAAATTGTACCTTTAGGTTTAGTATATGCAATTTGTGTAACAGAAGCCCTTGCTATCTCTTTCGGTGGAATGCCAGAAAAATTTTGTCCCATGGGTATGTCTAAGACATCCCTAGTTAGTTCTTGATCAATGGTAATTACCCTTTTACCTTTATTAATAGTGTCGGATATAGCAGTGTTGACACTATTGAAAACTACAAGAATACCAACATTCATTTAACTATTGGATATATATGAAGCAATGTGTTAAAATATGCATCATTTAGTGGATGGGCATTTCATAAAATTGATAAGTTTCTCATATCCAATGTTTAGTTTAGTAGAAGGAATAGAAGTAGTGGCAACTTGATTATCGATACATACCTTAACTTGCTTACTCTGTTCGAATGGCTTGGGACGTTGCACACTAGAAGGTGCAGTATAACTCCATTGATCAGCCATTGTAGATTGCGAAGAAAAATGAAGGAGATTAAAATTTATCGCAATTCTAGGGTTTTTGAAAGATCGTAAGATATTTTGATCGCGTAATTTTGGAATAAAGAGAAATCTGGAGTTTTAAACATAATTAAATACAAAGTCTGTTAGTTTTGTAGACCCCATTGAAAGATTCTGTTAGAAGTTAATGATAATAGTTAAAGATAATCCCAACGTTATCTTTTAAACTAACAGAGTTAAAATAATAATGTTTAATACCACTTGATTAAAAATTTGTACTCTGCGATTATATAAACACTAAAACATAAATAAACCTCTTTTTGGTACTTTAAAGTTTTAGTGAATTTTTTTTGGATAGTTTTTGATTTAAAGAAAGATTAAACAAATGAAAAGAACATCTTTTTGGTATTTTTTTAAAAGCTGTAGCTTACAAAGTTTACAAAACAACTGTTAGTCTAGTAAGTTGTTGAGTCAGTAATCTGTATGAGTCTGGTAAAATCATACAGACTGAGACCAAAAAGTGAAGTACAGACTGAGAGTGAATTTCTTGAATTAAAGAGATTGTCTAACGATTCAACATCCCTAGTTGACCAAGTAGATAAAAGAATCGATCTTCATTCAATAATTTTGTAAAGATATCTTCTAATTGATCATTTGTGGACACATATTTGAGAATCACTTTGCCCTTTTCAACATAGTCTCTTACAAAGTGATGTCTGATATCAAAAGTTTGGTCTTGGAGTGGAATATTGGATTCTCAGTTATTGCAATGACACTTTGGTTATCACACATGACAGGTGTTTTGGAAAACAACACATCATAGTCTTCCAATTTATGTTGCATCCAAAATAACTAAGCACAACATCTACCTGCAGCAACATATTATATTTCTACAATGGATGTAGGAACATAATTAACTAAGAACACCAAATCTGAGATCGATCAAATGATGAAATTAACTCCTATACTTGATATCTGATTGATCCATAACACTAATACAACACTTTGATCGGTGAAATTTTCCTTAAACAAGCTTAATCAATACGAATCAAACTTAGACCGCCATTTTTAAGTTTGAATCAAACTTGAGAATTTGAACGAACTGACCTTGAATTCTTCAATCTATCTGTTGTATATCACTTCCTGAACCTTAACTTGTACAGAAACACACAATTTTGATGACTTTGATCACAAAACCGAAAGTTCATCTTCAAATACCCATTTTGCAATTTTCTTCGAATTTGAGTTTGATTCCTGCAATTGAACCGTGTAATCACTTCCAAATCCTTTAACCAATGCTCTGATACCAACTGTTGGATCGAATTTAGTGATTTGGACGTGATATGAGTATGAACCGAATGTATGTATATCCGTATATGAACGAATAATAGTCGAATGCTTATATTGAATGATAACTGAATGAATACAAGTTCTGATTACTCTTGTTAATCTCACATACAAATCGCTCAGGTTCTGGACGTTTTCAAGCTCTTACAAATGAGATAGAATTAGCGTATTTATAGTCACTTTAACAGCCTTTGCGACACTACCTGCGACACTACCTACGACACTATTATTAGTGTCTCAGCTTGTCTCGGCTAGTGTCTCACTAATAGTGTCTCAGATGTACAAGTGCAAATCTTATTATATATCTAACAGGACAGTTGATGCTCTAAACATGTGACATGCTCTAGATCTCTGCTAAAAGATTATATTGAAGAAGAAAAAGGCCTATCTGTTTCTTTTGGTGATAATTCAAAGGGCTTCACTAGAGGACATGGAAAGTTGTCTAATAGAAATGTAACATTCTCTAAGGTTTCATATGTTGAAGACCTTAAGTACAATCTTCGCAGTGTTAGTCAAATATGTTCTCTGAAGAACAAAGTTCTCTTTGATGAGTTCTCGTGGCTCTACCGGCCCGTCTATGCTAGTTGTTCATTCAACTAGTAGGATCAAACATTGTTCAAAAGTGTGGACGACCCGTTGGTCATATTAATTAATATTACTTTCCAAAATATTAATAACTTCGTATATTATCGTATTATCTAAAATAATTGTCGTTGGCTCGTTCGTTTCATAAATATATATTTAAGTGATATATTTATAACGAAAAATAACATTAATATATCATTTTAAACGTGTGTTCGTAAGTTCTCAAAACCTAGTTGTTTTGTTTCCAAAAGTAAGTGCTAAGTATTTATACTTTCGTCACATGTTTTATTGTTATAATATGTAAAACGTAATTCTAAACTTTCACTCGTTTATTTTCTTAACCTTTCTATTTGTCCAAGGTATATATACTCCTTATCCAAACATTTTCAGATTTAGTCCCTTATTTTTCAATATGTTTATTTTCAAAATTAAAAAATGTAACTCACCCGTCCGGGTGCCAGCTAAGCATGCCGAAGCAAGTGTGATCCAACCGGGAGGCCAGTCATAGAGGTTCCACCAGTTTAATTCACCTACCCGGGTAGCAAGCCACCTATCGGGGCGGTGTGTGTTTCTGGCGAATTTTACTACTATGTTTTTGCTACTTACTAACACATTTATATACATTTTACAAGATCAACCATCCATGGTAAAAATATGAGTAATTTAATGGTTTTCTTTCACACCCCGCTAAAGCGGAAACACGAGATGTAACAACACAATGGTTTCATCACATGTTGATCCCAATCTTGAATCTTTTGATCAAATCGCATGGAGGAGACAATCACAAGAATATAAAGCAAAAACAAACTGGAACAAATGCAATAAATAATACTTTATATTTCCAAATACCCAAATATTCTCTCTCTATCAATGTAGCAGCCAAAATACAGAGAATAATGTGTGTGTGAAAGTCTTGCCCTAAATATCTCTAACTTTGATATTTATACTAAACAAAATGGCAGACTTATGCGACACAAGCCTTGTGTCGCAGAGATCACTATTGCGACACAAACACTGTGTCGCAACTACAACTCATGCGACACAAGCCTTGTGTAGTAGAACACAGAAAATGTAAACTTAACAAGTCTATTACATTTACAAACACATTACAGACTCGACCAACTGATAGACACACTAAGATGTATCAACAAACTCCCCCGTGTCTTCAGCTTGGTCTTCTAAATCTTCATTTATACCCAGCCTGCTGTAAATACACCGCCAGCGTGTATTCCATGTGTTACACAAACCTTGACAATCCGTTGAAATTGAGATGCTATCTTCTTGTTCATCACATTCTTCTCATTGAAGCGAATCGGATTGTCAAATAGCTTTCTCAGATCTTTCTTGGAGAAATTTATCAAGCTCATCGGATCGAATACTCTGAATTGAGTTTTCTTTAAGTTATACAGTGAGCTCTTCTTTGGTTGCTCTGTCTCAGGCACAAATATCAAAACTGCCTCGCCGGTGTGAGCATCCAATTCCCAGTAGTGAAATCTTCTTAGAAAGTCCAGGGGAACTGTTTCCAGAGGAATCTTCTTTAAACAATCAGCTGGAGGATAACGCATTTTGATCAAGGGCTGATTGGTTACTGGATCAAACCATTTCTTATAGATAATTCTAGTTCCCAGCGTTGGTTTGATAAACTTGTACCTTTTGGTACGAATCTCCCTTTGTAGAGTAGTCAGAATGAAGTTGGCACGATCATCATTTGACGGGTTAATCAAAGAGAGCTGAGCAAGACGGTTAACTTCTCCTTTTGGCAGTGTGCTCAGCTTGGTGAATGATCTTTTGAAATATTGAATACCATCTAACCTCTTGATCATAAACAACCCTTTCGATATCTTCCAACTCTTGATTAATCTAGTATACGCTCCACTGACTTTGTACGATTTGCAGGTAACCGGCACTTGCTTTCCATCTTTTCCGTGTGGCCACCATTTAGCAAGACTCTCAGCTCTAGTTTCGATAACTTCAGATTCAGGAGCAGGAGCCTCAGATGTTTCTTCATCTTGAGTCTCAGATGCATTTTCAGCCTCATCTTCAGAGGAATCTGATTCAATTATCGGAGCATCATCATAGAACTCATCATCATTCAATCCTTCTTCCTCAAACTCAACATCATCATCTTCGTCAAAATTTTCACTTTCATTATCAGAATTGACTTCATTTATCATGCGTTGTATAAATGAGAGGTCTGCACAAGAATAGTCTACAACCAATGGTCTTGGTTGGCCTGGAATCCGGTGCACAGGAAAATACTCTAAAGTGGGCATTTCATTAGATTGTTCAATATGTACATCTTCAGTTATAGACTCAGACCCCGGTCCTATTGGTTCTATAGTTGGACCAGAGGGAACAGACTCCCCCGGACCAATAGACCGGGTCTCAAACTCCCTAAACTTATCTTCTAAGGTCGTAATTCTAGAAGTTTGAGCCTCGAGAAGTGCAGCTTGAGACTGAATGATAATAGCCTGGTCGTTCACAGTCTTCTGCATTTCCTCCATCCGTTCCAAAAGTTGCTTTATAATATCAGGATGAGGTTGCACTGGAGTCTGAATTTCCGAAGGCCCAGCAGTTGAAGAAGTGCGCTGTCGACTGGATGTTGGTATGTCGTCTGAGACGATGTAAGTGATATCCTCACGTGGCCTTTTGCCAGCCGAATTGGTAGGAGAGGGACAAATCTCATCAATATCCCTCATAAGATCTGCAAATTGAGGATCGAGATTGATGGGTTGTTATTGAGACTGTTATTGTTGTTGGGGAACCTGTTGCTGTTGTTGTTGTTGTACGGGTGCCTGTGGCGGAGGTGACATTGGCCTAGGTATAGGAGCCGGATCAGCAAATTCGTCACCCTCCGGAGGCACATAGTCCTCATCCACAATGTGACCAAAAAGAGGCACGTCAGGCGGGACCGGTGCACCCTTAGCGTATTGGCCGGAAACCACGAAAATTCGGGTATTCATCGGCGTTGGGCAGAATTGGTGCTGTGGGGCCACCGGTAATCCCGGGAGCAGGTGGTTGATGAGTAACTGAACGAAACGTGGGTACAAAGCCCACTGACCCTCGCCTGCCTGAGCGTGGTCCACCATTGCTCGAAAAATATAGCCCGAAAAGTTGTAAGGCTTATTGTAAACCAGGGCCAACATTGCGGACGCAGTAGAATGGCTAATGCCATCGAAACCAGCTTTGCGTCCTGAAAGGCATACTATCATAATATGCATCAAAAACCGCCAGACCTTGGTGAGAAAGGCCTTGCGATATTGATCTCTTGGGATAGTGGGATAGCCAAGACGGATCATGCCTCCAGAGATAAAGGCATTCGAAAAAGTAACCGGCATTTCTAAATCATCCGAAAACTCAAAGAAATCCCTGATAGTCTGTTCAGATACGATGATCTCACGATCGTGAACTCTTGATATAAGTCTTGTATACGGGAGATCTGAATTAATCGCTGCATTGGTCCAAAAGTCCGTGACATGATCACGGTAAATAGCTGTGGTGGCCGTGATTGCATTGTATATCCTAGAGCGACGAAGGAAGGCAATCATCGGTCGATATGGAGCAGCCGATTCCTTGTCATCATCTAAAAATGCGGTGACATTATGACGTGGTTCCCAAAAGAGAGCATTCACATTTATATCTGCCATATCTGTAAGAACACGAGAAACTTGGAAGCCGTTAGTTTCAACAAATAATCATTGACATTTTTGAATTAAAAATGTCTTGCGACACAAGCCTTGTGTCGCAGGATTTGATTGCGACATAACGAGTTATGTCGCAGTTTTGCAATAAAATCAATTTAATGATTAATCAGCGACATAAGGGTTGTGTCGCACAATTAGAACGGCGACATAGCGGTTGTGACGCAGAGAAACCAGCGACATAAAGTAGCGACACAACAATTGTGTCGTAGAAGTAGGCAGCGTCATAAACCAGTGACACAAGTATTGTGTCGCAGCATTAGCAGCGTCATAAGACAGCGACACAACGCTTGTGTCGCAAAGATGAACACTTTGAAACCCAGAATTTGCTGATGAACAAAAATTGGGGGTTTCATGTTTTAATCGTGTCCGAAGGTGTATCAATATAGCAGTAGCATAAATCAACAATTATTACGCATATTATAACACATTAAGGCAATTAATTTCGCAAAAATATAAACCCTAAAAAGTCCGAAACTTTAAATTCAAATGTGTGATTGAATACGCAAGTAAAGGTGTTAAAATTGGTACCTGTGGATGCGGTTAAGTAAGTAGAACACGATTCAAGTGAAGAAAACAACAGAAATCCACAGAACAATCCGAAATAATCGAAAAGTGGAGCGGGTTTGTTGTGTCGCAGAAAATCCTTGTGTCGCTGGTTTTGAATTGTTGTGTCGCTGGTAATTAGAGAATAATTACAGCGACACGAGGGTATTTATACTCCTGACACAAGGCAGCGACACAACGGTTGTGTCGCTGAATGGGCAGCACAATAGGCGACATAATAGTGCGACACAATGATTGTGTCGCTGGGCCTCAAAGTATGCGACACAAGTATTGTGTCGCAGGGTTGGCAACACAAATATGCGACACAAGTCTTGTGTCGCAGAAGTCAATCAAGGGTTCACGTTTTTAAAGATATTTTGTATTTGTGACACTTAGTGAACGAAGTAAATAAACCAAATATCAGAATAATAAATAATAAATAATAAATAAAAACAGAAAAGAACAGTTTGAGATGTGTCATTGTAGGAATCATATTAGAAAGACAGACTCACAAGACAATATCAAACTTTAATTCGATTATCAGTATAGTTGTCCAATTTTAAGTTTATCAAGAAAGTTATCAAGCCTTAGACGCAGTCTGAAACAAGACGATTATCAGTATTGTTTGTCCACTTAAACACGTAACACACACAACTTCAAGCTTAGCAGTTATTGTGAGAGTGAATAGATCTCTGTGACTCCCACATAGATATACTCTTAGTATCAAGACATGCCCAAAACTTCGATTAGTTAGAGAAAGCGTTTGAATTCAACATTTTTAAGAATCAAGCCAACGGTGACAGGTCTGTACATACGTACAACAAAGTGACATAAACTTGATTCAGGTGTAAGCAAAACCAGACTTGGTCAAACCATTTGGTGACCTTGTAAGTAATCTTTGATATTATAAGATTTGAAAGTATTTTGACTTTTGTTTGCTTAGTGTTTGAAAGTATACTGACTGAGACCAGGTTTGTACGGACGTACAACAAAGGAAACAGACAGCATAAATCCCCAAATGTTGTCAGATACAAACTCAAGTTAATTGAAGCATGGCAAGCTAATACATAAGAATTTAAGACACATTGTCATACATCATATGATGGTCATCACAAAAGAGTAAACACGGATTAAAGTATTTCTTAGTTGCTCAAAGAAGAGTGTGAACATGTCTACCAATACATCGTGCAAGTAATCAGATGTTTATAAGAGCAAGTATAACATATACAAGATAAACCTACTGATATATCAAGGATAAAACTTAAGATTGTCGTTTGAGGAGTGTCTCCTAATGTACTATCATATCCCTAGTTGTTTACAGACACAACTAAACGTCTTTTAACAAATGTTGTAACATTGCTTTTCTTAAATGTTAAAGAACATAAAGAATGGCTATTGCATAACCTTTTTTTTTTTTTTGTTTTTTATAATAATAAGAACATAACAGACTAAGGTCACAAATATTACTTTTGAATGGGAAAGAAACGTAACCCTATCATGTTGACTAGCTCATCGAAACGAGCACGGGAAAAGGCTTTGGTAAACAGGTCGGCATTCTGCTTAAGGGTATCTATTTGGATCAGATCAATTAGGTGTTTTTCATAACAATCACGAATGAAATGAAACTTAATTTCTATGTGTTTGGTCTTAGAGTGTTGGACAGGATTACGAGTAATACATATAGCAGCAGTATTATCTATATGAATAGGAGTCATAGTCAAGAGTAAACCGTAATCGCGCAACTGGTGTTGTATCCAAAGAACCTGGGAGCAGCAACTGGCAGCAGCAATGTATTCAGCCTCTACGGTTGAGGTAGAAACAGTCGTTTGCTTTTTGCACTGCCATGATACGAGCCGAGGTCCAAGAAACTGACATCCACCAGAAGTGGACTTCTTATCCATATTGCATCCCCCATAATCCGAGTCCGAGTAAGCAGTGAGCGCGAAGGCTTTCTCATTAGAATACCAGAGACCAAGAGTTGGTCTACATTTGAGATAACCGAAGATTCGCGTAACTGCCTTCATGTGAGACACCTTCGGTTTAGCCTGATACCTGGAACAGAGAGAGACTGCAAAGACAATGTCCGGACGCGATGTAGTGAGATACATCAGAGAACCAATCATAGATCGGTAATCTTTTTCCGGACAGTCCTCTTCATCTTCCGCTGGACCAAGGTGATGATTCAGCTCTAAAGGCGTCCCATAGGATTTACAGTCAGTCAAGTTATACCGCGTAAGCATATCATTGACGTACTTGGACTGATGAATGTAAATCCCTTTAGCAGATTGTTCGACTTGTACGCCCAAGAAAAAGTTCAGCTCCCCCATTGCACTCATTTCAAATTCTGACTTCATGATCCGCTCGAAGTCGCGACACAGTTCATCCTTGGTGGAACCAAAGATGATGTCATCCACATAAACCTGTACTAATAACAAGTCCTCCCCTGAATGCTTGATGAAGAGAGTACTGTCGATTGTTCCTCGTACAAAACCATTCTTCAGAAGATGAGTCGCAAGCCGCTCATACCAAGCTCTAGGAGCTTGATGAAGACCATACAATGCCTTGTCCAGCTTGCAGACGTAGTTCGGATGAACAGAGTCTTCAAATCCAGGCGGCTGTTTGACATAGACCTCTTCAACCACTTGACCATACAGAAATGCACTCTTAACGTCAAGCTGGTAAACCCGAAATCCTTTGAATGAAGTGTACGCCAGGAAAATGCGGATGGACTCCAAACAAGCAACCGGAGCAAATACTTCATCATAGTCCAAACCTTCAATTTCTGAAGCAAGACAAACAGGATCAGTGACGGTAACAGGAGACGGTGTCAACACAGATTGTTCAGCAACAGCAATCTGTCTTCTCGTTAAAACACCTTTGTTTAAATCACCAAGAATGGCATCAACTGGATGTGACACATTGATCCGAGAACTCGGAATTGCAGCTGGAACGATGATAGAATCAAGGTTTGTAGAGTCAGCTTCAAGTTCGAGTTGAAGTGCAGGTATATCTTCAAGGTCAGATGCAGGTGATTGAACAGAATCCTCAAACATTTGTTCCTCATCATTTGTAGGATCAGGAACATTCTCAGTAACGAGTGGAGATGGAGTCTCACAAGTAGCAGCAGGAGCAGTTTCTGGTGTTCCTGTAGGTGGTGGAGGAACAGAGATGGGTGGTGTTTCAGAAGCGATGTCCAGCCCATGAAGTAGTGTCACTATATCCTCTTCTTCATTTTCCTCAGGAATATTGAAAGAATCAAACAGTGTTTGATAATCAAACAAATATTCAGGTCCCTTCCCCTGAGGGTTGTCAGTGTAATGGAAAAAGGTGACTTCAAAATGTTCTTCCACACGCTTGGTCACTAAGTTATACACACGTTTGTTGGGTGAGTTATTAGAGAATCCTAGAAAAAAACCTTCACAGGATTTTTCACCAAACTTAGCGATTCGTTCCTTGGTGTGCATAATAGTGCATAGACAGCCAAATGGTTCAAGAAACTGTAGATTAGGCTTTCTGTTGTTGAACAATTCATAGGATGTCTTGTTCTTCTTCTTACCCATTAACACCCGATTCAGAACATAGCAGGCCATATTCACAGCTTCAGCCCAAAATGTGATTGGAAGCTTAGAGTTTGATAGCATTGTACGTGCAGCCTCAATCAAAGTCCTATTCTTACGTTCTGCAACCCCATTTTGCTGTGGAGTCCTTGCGGCACTGAATTGGTGTTCAATACCATTGCTCAAACAGTACAGCTCTATAATCGAGTTCTTAAACTCTGTACCGATATCACTCCTTATCTTCTTGATTCTCAACTCACAAAGATTTTGCAGTTTGTCGAATAGATAGATGAGAATCTCAGGCACTTCATCCTTGGTCTTCAGAAAATAAACCCAAGAAAACCGCGAATAATCATCCGTCACAACAAGGCAATACGAAGCTCCTCCCAAACTCTTCTTTCAGCTTGAATTGGCCAGCTTCGGTCTGTGAGACTTCTTGTGTTGCTTTCCTTTCTGACAAGGGACGCAGTTGTTGATACATATTAGAGTGTCTGTCAGTTGGTCAAGTCTGTACTGTGTCTGTATATGTAATAGACTTAGAATAATTACATTTTCTGTGTACTGCGACACAGTGCTTGTGTCGCACTAGTTGTAGTTGCGACACAGTGCTTGTGTCGCAATAGTGATCTCTGCGACACCAGGCTTGTGTCACAGAACAGCCAGACAGTTTAGTATAAATACCCTTGTTAGAGATATTTAGGGTAAGACATTTTCCAATCATTTTATTTCTCTATTTTTGGCTGCTACACTCAATTTGAGAGAATATAGTGGGGATTGAGGAATATAAAGTTTTGTTCTCATTTGTTTATCATTTAATACAAACTTTATATCTTTTGCTTTGTCTCCTAGTCTTCATTAACCTTATGATTTGAGTAAAGATCACCCTTATGGGATCCACAATTGGTATCAGAGCCAATATCTATGATTGATAGTGGTTTCAAATCATTTGGTTAAACTTGTATGCATTTTCTTGATCATTTGACATTTTATTAGTGTTTGATCTTCTTTATTGGTGCTATATAGTTGTTTTTGTAGTGTTTTTGAACCTAGAAAGCTGTATCTTTATAGGTTTTTGGATAAAAAACATTTAGGGTTCGAAAATCTGTGTTTGTGAGGCTTGTTCGTACTGACAGCGCCGTGTTTGCGACATAGTGCGCGACATAATATTGTGTCGCTATAGGGTTTCAGCGACCTTAATTCTGCGACATAGTGTTGCGACACAAGGTCTTCAGCGACCTTAATACTGCGACACAGAACCTGCGACATAACACTTGTGTCGCTGTCTGATCAGGTGCGACATAATCATTGTGTCGCTGCTAGTCTTTTTGCGACATAACCTCTGCGACATATCGCTTGTGTCGCATTTTTCAGTTTTTCAAAATTTTTTGAAAAGTCTTTCGAGTCCATTACCATGTCTACTTCTACTTCACTTCAACAGGTTGGAGCAATGCTGAAGCATTCAAGTGAGGTGGGTTCTACAAACAAACCACCGATGTACACTACGGGCATGAACTACTTAGACTGGCGTCAACGGTTTGAAGCTTTTGTATCTTTCAACGATGCTGAGATGCTGATCTATCTTGAAGAATGATATGAACGTCCTGTTCGAACCAGTATATTTAATGGACCTATTCCTGAAAAGTCCATCAAATCAATGACTCCTGAAGAGCGTAAGGCCTTCGATACCGAACGAAAGACCTATTCTGCGATTACTATGGCCTTACCTCAACAGATCTTGAGACAACTACGCCATCACAAGACCGCTTATGATTTATGGAAAGGGTTTGAGAAGAAATGTGGTGGTAGTGATCAGTACAAAAGAAACAAACTGGATCTGGTTAAGAAACAGTTTGAGGTCTTTGACATGTTACCTACTGAGTCTCTGGAAGATATGTGTAGTCGATATTCTCAGCTCGTAAGTGAATTGGTTGAGGGTGGAGTAAATCTCGACAAAACTGATGTAAACAAGAAGCTTCTGGGTTCATTACCAAAGAAATGGAATACACGCGTGCTGCTGATGGAAAAAGACGAGGATATAATGGATATGGAGCTTGATGATCTAATTGGACAGATTGCTGCTGACCTCTTGGACATGTAGAAGAAGGAGACCAAGGCTACTGCACATATTCAGAATCCCATGTTATATGGTGTGGATGTTCCTGCTGCAGCGACTCAAGCTGCTGGGGCTGCATTCTTCTCTGGGGGTTCTGGTGCTCCTAATTTATCTGGTGGTTTTGGATATACTACCACAAACTCTGCTAGTGGGGGTGGTACTTACTCCAATCTTAAAGGAGCATCTCCTGCAGTTGCTGAGGAACATGCAGCTGTATTCACCGCTTTCCTGTCAGCATATGATGATTTCCTATCAAACAACAACAGCACTGTGAATATGACTGAAGAAGATTTCAGTCAAATCGATCAAGAAGAGCTTGAAAGAATGGATTTGAAGTGGAGCATGGCTATGCTCACAAGACGCGTCAAAAATTTCTTGAAAAAGACTGGGAGGAAGAACGTCACTGATCCAGAAGAGAAGGGTTTTGGTTTCAATAAGAGCAAGGTAAAATGCTATCAGTGTCACAACTATGGACACTTTGCTCGTGAATGTGACAGAAAGAAGAATCCACCTTCCGGTTTGTCCAAGCCCTCTCAGTCCAACTCATCTGAGAAGACCAGATCTGATGAAAAAACGATGGTTTCCGCTGCGCTACTGCTTTCCAACAATGCTTGGGAATGGTCTGATCCAGATGAAGATGATACAGAACGGGCACTAATGGCTGAAGTGCATGAGGTACATGATGAACCCTTATCTTGTGTATCATGCATTAGATTAACTAACCAGCTAAATAGGTATAGAGAGGATACCACACGCCTTAACACTGTCATAGAAAATTTAACTGAAACAAATAATATGTTACGGGACAGTGATAAGGCCAGTGGTCAAAAGTTAAAAGCTGTTTTGGAAGAGAAAAAGGAACTAAAAGCTAAAATTTTTGAACAACAAGATGAAATTGGTAGCTATGTTGATATGCTATCATCTGTTAAAAGGGAACTTGTTGAATCTCAAACTGAAGTTCTAAATTTGAAGAAAAAGCTTTCAAACTTTTCCACATCCTCTCTAGTCTTTGATGAGATCCTACAGGCACAGAGGACTGATACTAAGAGTAAGGCAGGACTTGGTTTTCATCAAGTCCCACCTCCTAAAGATTATTTATCTATGCCTGTTAGGGATAATGTCAATGATATGATGCCTATCTTTACTAAGATAGATGTTAAAACTGTCAAACCAACTGTGAGCATCAATATAAGTAAGCCTGAGCTAGTTAAGGCTGAAAATGTCATCATTGCATGTGAACAACCTGAAACTAGTAGGCCTGAGCCTATTAGGGCTAATACTAGTGAGTCTGAAACAAGTAAGACTCAAAAGGTTGAGAAAGTTAAAACTATTAAGGCCAAGATTCATCAGACTGAACTTATTAAATCTGAAAATATAGTTGAGCCTAAATTAGGAAAGACTCTTTCTGTGCTTCCTCGTATTATTGAAGAGGAAATTGAAATTGAGGATATAACTGATCAAGAGTATCGACCAGTTAAGAAAAACGTCAAGCCTGAAAATCATATAATTACTATCGAACAAAGAGAACAGGCTATAACAAAAGGAAAAGGTAAAGCTATGGCTGAACCTCAAAAGAAGATTGTTTCTAAAACGATTAAATTAAATAAATCTTCTAAAATTTCAACTAAAGCATCTGCTGTTGTTGAATGCTCACACAAGTGTGATTGTTCAACTCATGCTTCTTTTGGTCGAGCTCATCGGTTTGTTCCTAAATCTCAATCTTGTTTTGAGCATCGATCTTGCTTCTACTGCAAGAAGCAAGGTCATTTGATAAATAATTGTCATGTGCTTGCAAAGAAACAGTCTAGGAAACAGGTTTTTCAAGTTTCAAAACTTAAAAAACTTTCAAAGAAGCCTATTTCAATGAAATACTCTAAGCCTACTATCCCAGCTGTTAAGGTCAACAAAGTTGAGCAAAATACTTTGCAAAACTTAAAGCCCAAAGTTGTTAACCTGCAAGCATCCAAACCAAAACAAGTTTGGAAGATTAAGGAATCTTGCAAAGATTCTACATCTAACAATACCTCATCAATCAAACAGTCTAAACTTTTGAAAACAAAGTTTTGACTGATGTGGTCATTGTTGATGATGTTACTGGAGTACCCAAGACTATCAAGGCTTGGGTCTCCATTTCTAACTAATGTACCTTGTTTGTGGTGCCGCAGCAACCTAAATCTGTAAAGAATAGTAAATGGTATATCGACAGTGGTTGCTCTAGGCACATGACCGGTGATGTTTCTCTTTTATCTGAAGTTCATGCTTTCAATGGAGGTTATGTGGCTTTCGCTGGTGATAAAGGGGGAGTTATTTCTGGTCAAGGTACGCTTACCAATGGAATGGTAAGCTTTGAGAGAGGTAAATTTTGTGGAGCAATTACAACATAATCTCCTCAGTGTCTCTCAAGTGTGCGATAAAAAGTACACTACTACTTTTACAGACACTGAATGTTGTATATTGAAGCCGGGATTTGTGATCCCTAAAGAATGGGTGCTACTGAGGGCACCTCGGGAGCGAGACACGTATATTCTGGACATGAGTACTGTGGAGACTACACAGCTCACGTGTCTTCTTTCTAAAGCTCCCGAAAAAGAATCGTTATTATGGCACAGACGTATGGGACACTTGCACTTTCGCAAGATGAACTACCTGATCAAGAATGATCTTGTGCGAGGTGTTCCCAAACAATCCTTTGGTTTAAATGATCACTGCGTTCCATGCCAAAAGGGCAAACAACACAAGAAGTCTCACAGATCGAAGATGGTGAATTCAACTGAGAAGCCGTTAGCACTTTTGCACATGGATTTGTTCGGGCCTGTCAGAAAGAAGAGTTTGGGAGGTACTTCTTATTGCTTAGTTGTGACAGATGATTATTCGCGTTTTTCTTGGGTTTATTTTCTGAAGACCAAGGATGAAGTGTCTGAGATTCTCATTTCTCTATTCGATAAACTGCAAAATCTTTGTAATTTGAGAATCAAGAAAATTAGGAGTGATAACGGTACAGAGTTTAAAAACTCAATTATGGAACTGTACTGTTTGAGTAATGGTATTGAACACCAATTTAGTAATGGTATTGAACGTAAGAATAGAATCTTGATTGAGGTTGCACGTACAATGTTATCTGACTCTAAGCTTCCAATCACCTTCTGGGCCGAAGCTGTGAATACGGCCTGCGACGTTCTAAATCGGGTATTAACGGTTAAGAAGAAGAACAAGACATCCTATCAATTGTTCAACAACAGAAAGCCTAATCTACAATTTCTTGAACCGTTTGGCTGTCTATGCACTATTATGCACACCAAAGAACGAATTGCTAAATTTGGTGAGAAATCTTGTGAAGGTGTTTTTCTAGGATTCTCTAATAACTCACCAAACAAACGTGTGTATAACTTAGTGACCAAGCGTGTGGAAGAACACTTTGAGGTTACCTTCTTCCATTACACTGACAACCCTCAAGGGAAGGGACCCGAATATTTGTTTGACTATCAAACTCTGTTTGATTCTTTCAATGTTCCTGAAGAAAATGAAGAAGAGGATATAGTGACACTACTTCATGGGCTGGACATCGCTTCTGAAGTTCCACCCATCTCTATTCCTTCACCTCCTGCAGAAAATCCTGCAACTGTTCCTTCTGTTTCTTGTGATTCTGCTCCCTCTGTTTCTTGTGATACTCCACCTCCGCTCGCTCCTGAAAATGTTCCTAATTCTACTTCTTCTGAGGAACAAATGGTTGAGGATTCTGTTCAATCACCCATAGCCGTTTTTGAACCATTACCTGCATCAGATCTTGAAGATTTACCGGCACTTCAACTCGAACTTGAAGCTGACTCCACAAACCTTGATTCTATCATCGTTCTAGCTGCAATTCCGAGTTCTCGGATAAATGTGTCACATCCAGTTGATGCCATTCTTGGTGATTTAAACAAAGGTGTTTTAACGAGAAGACAGATTGCTGCTGCTGAACAATCTGTGTTGACACCGTCTCCTATTACCGTCACTGATCCTGTTTGTCTTGCTTCGGAAATTGAAGAATGCTTTCTCTCCCAAGTAGAACCGAAGAAGACAACTGATGCGTTAAAGGATCCATACTGGGTTGAAGCTATGCAGGAAGAGCTTCAACAATTCAACAAGCTGCAAGTATGGACTTTGGTGCCTTTACCCAAGGGTGTTCATCCTATTGGCACTCGTTGGGTATATCGTGTGAAGAAGGATGATCGGGGCGTGGTAATTCGCAACAAAGCACGTCTAGTGGTCCAGGGCTTCACTCAAATTGAAGGTTTGGACTATGATGAAGTATTTGCTCCGATTGCTCGTTTGGAATCCATCCGCATTTTCCTGGCGTACGCTTCATTCAAAGGATTTCGGGTTTACCAGCTTGACGTTAAGAGTGCATTTCTGTATGGTCAAGTGGTTGAAGAGGTCTATGTCAAACAGCCGCCTGGATTTGAAGACTCTGTTCATCCGAACTTCGTCTGCAAGCTGGATAAGGCATTGTATGGTCTTCATCAAGCTCCTAGAGCTTGGTATGAACGGCTTGCGACTCATCTTCTGAAGAATGGTTTTGTACACGGAACGATCGACAGTACTCTCTTCATCATGCATGCAGGGGAGGACTTGTTATTAGTACAGGTTTATGTGGATGACATCATCTTTGGTTCCACCAAGGATGAACTGTGTCGCGACTTCGAGCGGATTATGAAGTCAGAATTTGAAATGAGTGCAATGGGAGAGCTGAATTTTTTCTTGGGCGTACAAGTCGAACAGTCTGCTAAGGGGATTTATATTCATCAGTCCAAGTATGTCAATGATATGCTTAAGCGGTATAACTTGACTGACTGTAAACCCTATGGGACGCCCTTAGAGCTAAATCATCACATTGGTCCTGCGGAGGATGAAGAGGACTGTCCGGAAAAGGATTACCGATCTATGATTGGTTCTCTGATGTATCTCACGGCATCACGTCCGGACATTGTCTTTGCAGTCTCTCTCTGTTCCAGGTATCAGGCTAAACCGAAGGTGTCTCATATGAAGGCAGTTACGCGAATCTTCGGTTATCTCAAATATAAACCAACCCTTGGTCTATGGTATTCAAATGAGAAAACTTTCGCGCTCTCTGCTTATTCGGACTCGGATTATGGGGGATGCAATATGGATAAGAAGTCCACTTCTGGTGGATGTCAGTTTCTTGGACCTCGGCTAGTATCATGGCAGTGCAAAAAGCAAACAACTGTTTCTACCTCAACCGCAGAGGCTGAATACATTGCTGCTGCTAGTTACTGTTCCCAGGTTCTTTGGATACAACACCAGTTGCGCGATTACGGTTTACTCTTAACTATGACTCCTATTCATATAGATAATACTGCTGCTATATGTATTACTCGTAATTTTGTCCAACACTCTAAGACCAAACACATAGAAATTAGGTTTCATTTCATTCGTGATTGTTATGAAAAACACCTAATTGATCTGATCCAAATAGATACCCTTAAGCAGAATGCCGACCTGTTCACCAAAGCCTTTTCCCGCGCTCGTTTCGATGAGCTTGTCAACATGATAGGGTTACGTTTCTTTCAACTTCAAAAGTAATATTTGTGACCTTAGTATGTTATGTTCCTAAGCTTGTTTAATTAAAAAAAAAAAAAAAGGTAGTTTTGCAATAGCCACTCTTTGTGTTTTCTAGCATTAAAGAAAAGCAACGTTGCAACATTTGCGAAAGACGTTTAGTTGTGTCTATAAACAACTAGGGATATGATAGTACATTAGGAGACACCCCTCAAACGTCAATCTTAAGTTTTATTCTTGATGTATCAGTAGGTTTATCTCGTATATGTTAAACATGTCCTTACAATCAGCTGTATCACTGCACGATGTATTGGTAGACATTGTCATACTCTTCTTTGAGCAACTAAGAAATCCTTTAATTTGTGTTTATTCTTCTGTGATGCTCAACATCTGATGTATGACAATGTGTCTTAATTCCTATGTATCGGCTTGCCATGCTTTTATTAACCTGAGCTTGTATCTGACAACATTTGGGGATTTATGCTGTCTGTTTCCTTTGTTGTACATCCGTACAGACCTGGTCTCAGTCAGTATACTTTCAAACAGTAAGCAAACAAAAGTCAATGTACTTTATTGTCTTATAAAATCAAAGACACCTTACAAGGTCGCCAAAAGGTTTGACCAAGTCTGGTTTTTGCTTAAACCTGAATCAAGATTAAGTCGCTTTGTTGTATGTATGTACAGACCTGTCACCGCTGGCTTGATTCTTAAAAATGTTGAATTCAAATGCTTTGTCTAACCAATTAAAGTTTTGGGCCTGTCTTGATACTAGGAGTATATCTATGTGGGAGTCACAGAGATTGATTCACTCTAATAATAACTGCTAAGCTTGAAGTTGAGTGTGTTATATGTTTAAGTGGACAAACAATACCGATAATCGTCTTGTTACAAATTGTTTCTCAGGCTTGTCTACTTTGCTTGATAAATTTAAATTTGGACACCTATACTGATAATCGAATTAAAATTTGATATTGTCTAGCGAATATGTCTTTCTAATATGATCCCTAAATCAACACTTTTCAAAGCGTTTTCTTTGCTGTTTATCTATTATTCTGATATTTGTTTTATGTACCTTGTTCGCTAAGTGTCACAAATACAAAAATCTTCAGAAAACGTGAACCCTTGATTGACTTCTGCGACACAAGGCTTGTGTCGCTTACTTGTGTTGACTATCCTGCGACACAAGACTTGTGTCGCATACTTTGTGGCCCAGCGACACAACCACTGTGTCGCACTACTATGTCGCCTATTTGAACTGCCATGACAGCGACACAACGCTTGTGTCGCAGACTGTGTCGCTGCCTTATGTCAGGGGTATAAATACCCTCGTGTCGCTGTAATTAGTTTCTAATTACCAGCGACACAACATTTCGAATCCTGCGACACAAGGAAATCCAGCGACACAACAAGCCGACGTCATTCTCGATCTTTCTGTGTTTTCTGTGCGTTTTTGAGTCGATACAAAGCCTGAATCTTGTTCTCCTTCTCATTCCGCACCTATAGGTACCGTTTTTACCCTTTGAAATCGCTTAATTAATCTTGCCTTATGTTTGAACATTCGGTTTTTAGGGCTTTTAATGTTTTGCAAAATTAACCGCCTAAATGTGTTTAAATCTGAGTAATAGTTGTTGATTAATGTTCCTGCTGTGCTTGTGGACCTTTGTGAACCTTTGAAACTCATTTTCCCCAAAATGTGTTCATCTGTAAAATCTGGGTTTCATCGTGTTCTTCATTGCGACACAAGCTGCGACACAAGCATTGTGTCGCATACTTTGTCCTTATGACGCTGCTTCTTGCTGCGACACAATGATTGTGTCGCTGTCTTATGACGCTCGTCATGTAGCGACACAAGCATTGTGTCGCATACTTTGTCCTTATGACGCTGCTTCTTGCTGCGACACAATGATTGTGTCGCTGTCTTATGACGCTCGTCATGTAGCGACACAATCATTGTGTCGCTTCCTTATGACGCACCAATTGCTATGTCGCTGTTCCATTTCTGCGACACAACTATTATGTCGATGTGATATGTGTGCGACACAATCCTTATGTCGCTAATAAATCATTAAATTGATTAAATTGCAAAACTGCGACATAACTCGTTATGTCGCAGTCTATTCTGCGACACAAGGCTTGTGTCGCAAGACATTTTTAATTCAAAAGTGTCAATGTTAATTGCTGAGACTAATGGCTTTCAAGTTTATCATTTTATTTCAGATATGGCTCACGTTAACGCTTTATTCTGGGAACCGAGACATAATGTCACGGCCTTCCTAGATGACGAGAAGGAATCGGCGGCGCCTTACCGTCCGATGATTGCCTTTCTCCGCAGATCCCGTATATATACTGCGATCACTGCTACCACAACCATATACAAGGATCAGGTCTCCGAGTTTTGGGTAAATGCTGCGGTCAATTCAGACCTTGAGTTTCCGCGGATCATCTCTCAGGTCAACGAGTGCGAAATTATTATCTCTGAGCAAACTATTCGGGACTTCTTTCAGTTTCCAGATGATTCCGAGATGCCCGTGGCCTTCTCCCATTTGTTTATTGCCGGGGGCATGGGTCGCCTTGGATACCCGACTATCCCACGTGATCAATACCGCAAGGCCTATCTCACTAAGGTCTGGCAGTACTTGATGCACATTATGATTGTCTGCCTTTCTGGCAGGAAGGCTGGTTTTGATGGGATGAGTTTATCTACTGCATCCGCTATGCTGGCACTTGTATACAACAAACCCTACAACTTCTCGGGGTATCTTTTTCGGCTTATGGTAGACAATGCTCAGGCTGGGGAGGACAGTGGGCTTTGTACCCACGTTTTGTCCAATTATTGCTAAATCATCTACTCCCAGGGTTACCGGTGGCCCCACAACACCAATTTCGCCCCAACACCGATGAATACCCGGATCTTCGTGGTATCCGGTCAATATGCAAAGGGCGCACTGGTCCCGCCTGATGTGCCACTATTTGGCCATATTGTGGATGAGGCCTATGTGCCTCCGGAGGGTGAAGAATTTGCAGAACCGGCTCCTATTCCTAAGCCACTGTCACCTCCACTACAGGCACCGATTCAACAACAACAACAACAGATTCAACAACAACAACCACAACAACAGTCTCAGACAACAACAACAACAAAATCCCGATCCTCAATTTGAAGATATTATGCGGGATATTGATGAGATATGTCCCTCTCCTCCCAGGTCGACGGGCAAAAGGCCAAGTGAGGATATCACTTACATTGTCTCAGACGACATTCCTACATCCAGTCGACCGCGCACTTCTTCAATTGCTGGGCCTTCGGAGGTTCAGACTCCCGTGCATCCTCATCCTGATATTATAAAGCAACTTTTGTATCGGATGGAGGAGATGCAAAAGACTGTGCATGATCAAGCCAATCTCATTCAGTCACAAGCCGCCCTGATTGAAGCTCAAACATCTAGAATCACAAAATTAGAGGATAGGTTTAGGAGTTTGAGACCCGGTCTATTGGTCCGGGGGAGTCTGTTCCCGTCGGTCCATCAATAGAACCAATAGGACCGGGGTCAGAGTCTGTATCTGATGATGTACAAATTGAAATCTAATGAAATACCTTCTTTAGAGTACTTCCCCGTGCATTACACTCCAGGCCAGCCGAGACCTTGGGCTGTCGATTATTCTTGTGCAGATCTTTCATTCATCCAACGTATGCTAAATGAAGTTAACTCTGATGATGAAAGTGAAAACTTTGAGGATTCCGATGATGTTGATATTGAGGAGGAAGGACTTGATGATGATGATGAGTTCTATGATGATGCACCGACCATTGAGACTGATTCTTCTGAGGATGAAAGTGAAGAAGAAACTGATAATGCATCTGATGCTCAGGCTCCTGAAACTGAAACTACTGAAACAAGAGCTGAGAAAATTGCTAAATGGTGGCCTCATGGTAAGGCTGGAATTCAGGTACCCGTAACTTGTAAATCATACAAGGTTAGTGGGGTGTATACGGGGCTGATAAAGAGTTGGAAGGTATCTAATGGTGTTTTCATGATCAAGAGACTTGATGGTGTCCAATATTTCAAAAGATCATTCACCAAGCTAAGCACTTTGCCAAAAGGAGAAGTAAATCGTCTTGCTCAGCTCTCTTTGATAAATCCGTCCAGAAATGACTGTGCTAATTATATCCAAACCACTCTACAGCGAGAGATACGCACAAAGAGATATAACTTAATCAAACCAACTTTGGGAACTAGGTATATCCATAAGAAAAGGATAGACCCGGTGACCAAACAGCCGATATGCAGAATGAGGTATCCTCCGGCTGATTGTTTGAAGAATATTCCTCTGGAAACAATTCCCCTGGACTTTCTGAGAAGATTTCATTACTGGGAACTGGATGCTCATACCGGTGAAGCGGTTTTGGTTTTTGTTCCTGATACAGAGCAACCAGAGAAGAACTCGCTGTATGGTTTGAAGAAAGCTCAGTTTAGAGTGTTTGATCCTATGAGCTTGATAAACATGTCATCAAAGGACTTGAGAAAATTGTTTGACAATCCGATTCGCTTTAACGAGAAGAATGCTGTGAACAAGAAGATCGCACTTCAATATCAGAGGATTGTCAATGTTTGTGTGACACATGGGATATACGCTGGCGGTGTATTCCCAGCAGGCTGGGTTTGAACGAAGATCTTGAAGACCAAGCTGAAGACACGGGGGAGTTTGTTGATACATATTAGAGTGTCTGTCAGTTGGTCAAGTCTGTAATGTGTCTGTGTATGTAATAGACTTAGAATAATTACATTTTCTGTGTACTGCGACACAGTGCTTGTGTCGCACTAGTTGTAGTTGCGACACAGTGCTTGTGTCGCAATTGTGACCTCTGCGACACAAGGCTTGTGTCGCAGAACGGCCAGACAGTTTAGTATAAATACCCTTGTTATAGATATTTAGGGTAAGACATTTTCCAATCATTTTATTCTTTGTATTTGGCTGCTACACTGATTTTGTTGAGAATATTTTGGGGATTGGTGCATATAAAGTTTTGTTTTCATTTGATTATCATTTATTACAAACTTTATATCTTTTGCTTTGTCTCCTTGTCTTCATTAACCTTATGATTTGAGTAAAGATCACCCTTATGGGATCCACAAGGAGTTAAGAGAATAAGAAGCGACAATGGCCTAGAGTTCAAAAACTCAGTAATGAATGTCTTTTGCTTGAGCAAAGGAATTCAACACCGTTCAGTGCACCCTATGAGCCACAACAAAATGGTGTCGCTGAAAGGAAAAATAGAACCTTGATTGAAGCAGCAAGAACAATGCTGGCTGACTCAAAGCTTCCCGTCATTTTCTGGGGAGAAGCAGTGAATACAACTTGTCATGTTCTCAATAGAGTTTTAACCGTTAGGAAACATAACAAAACGTGTTATGAGCTCCTAAATGGTCGAAAACCAAACCTGACTGGTCTCGAACCCTTCGATGTTCATTGTACCCTATTAAAGACCAAACATCAATCTAAGTTTGGTGAGAAGGCTGACGAAGGATTTTTCCTAGGTTATGAAGTCGGATCTCCAAACAAAAGGGTCTATAATAAGACATCGGGAAGAGTTGAGATTGTATATAACATACAAGTCACTTCATATACTCCAGCTATACAAACTGGATCAGAATGGTTATTTAACTATGACGCTGTTTTCAAGTCATTTAATCTTCCGATCCTAAGTGAAGTTAACACTCTAGGATTAGAACATGTGATACTAGATGATGGTGAAGACAATATATCTGCACCAAGATCTAGTGTTCCAAGTTCATAAGCTGAAAATGATAAAGGAAAAGAAGTGAGTGATACACCGATTGTAGACTTAGATCCTTCTTCGATTGATATCCCATCTTCATCTGAGGTTACTGATTCTGTGCAAGAAATGGCTGTAGAAGAAGCAACACCAGTAAGGGAGATTGGATCAAATCTAGGGTCTGACATACGGGTCGATTCTACGATCTCAACTCGAGTGAACAAGTATCATCCAATTGATAACATCATTGGTGATCCGAGTTCTGGAGTAAAGACTCATAGAGAGATATCTGATAACATCAGTCTATATGTATCGATCCAAGATACTGGGATCATGCATAAGTGCCTGTATAGCTGTTTTATATCTCAAGTAGAGCCGAAGAATGTACAAATGGCTCTCAAGGACAACTCCTGGGTAGAGGCTATGCAAGAACAGCTTGCTCAATTCAATAAGCTCAAAGTACGGGAGCTAGTTGACCTACCCAAAGGGGAATATGCAATAGGCACCAAATGGGTGTTTAAGTGCAAACGTGATGATAAGGGAATTGTAACTCGCAACAAGGCAAGGCTAGTGGTTTAGGGATTTAACCAACAAGAAGGGATTGATTATACAGAGGTGTTCGCACCAGTAGCAAGCTTAGAAGCAATTCGATTGTTTCTGGCATATGCTGCACATAAGAAGATTAAAGTATATCAGCTCGACGTTAAGAGTGTCTTTCTTTATGGTAAAGTTCAAGAACTGGTGTTTGTCCAACAAGCTCCGGGGTTCAGTGATCCAGACTATCAAGATCGAGTCTATGAATTAGACAAGGCTCTGTATGGACTGCATCAAGCACCCAGAGCTTGGTATGAGACACTATCTACCTATCTCTTGGAAAATGGGTTCAAGAGGGGACAGATAGATAGCACTTTGTTCATCAAGTGGCAGAAGGAGGATTTCCTACTTGTTCAAGTCTATGTTGATGATATCATTTTTGGATCATCTGACGAGAAAATGTGCCGAGACTTTGAACAAGTTATGAAGCGGAGATTTGAGATGAGTGCAATGGGTGAATTGAACTTCTTCTTAGGATTACAAGTTGATCAAAAGAATGATGGATTTTTCATTCATCAGACGAAGTATGTTCATGAAATGCTCACACATTTCAAAATGACAAATAGTTCGTCATATGGCACTCCGATTCAACTAAATCATAATCTCGGACCAGATACTAAGAGCTCTGAAGATGTGGATCCGACTCAATATCGGGCCATTATCGGTTCTCTCATGTATCTAACTGCTTCTAGACCAGACATAACATTTGCAGTTTGTTTGTGTGCTCGCTTTCAGGCTAATCCAAAGGAATCACACATGAAAGCAGCAAAGAGAATCTTGCGTTACCTTAAGGGCAAACCTAAGTTAGGTCTTTGGTATCCCTCGGGTGGCAATTTTTACTTTGTTGCCTATACTGACTCAGACTATGAGGGTGTAACTTGAATAGGAAATCCACCTCGGGTGGTTGTTAGTTGCTAGGGGGTCGCATTGTCTCATGGCAATGTAAAAAGCAAACCTCGGTCGCAATCTCAACCTGTGAGGCTGAGTATGTAGCAGCCGGTAGTTGTTGTTCACAAGTATTGTGGATACAACAACAGCTGCGTGACTATGGTTTAAACTTTACAAGTACCCCTATTATGATTGATAACCAATCTACAATGTCCATAACTAATAATCCAGTTAAGGTGATAAAACGAAACACATTGATATTAGACATCATTTTATTCGTGACTGTGTTGAAAAACATATGATTAAATTAGTTAAGGTGATAACTGATGACAATCTTGCCGACCTTTATACCAAGGCATTTGATAGGTCTCGGTTTGAGCTTTTAATCCAACTAAATGGGATGAGAAATCCTAAGTAAATTTTTCTCTCAAAAGAACTTAGTGTAATTTTTATATCTTAGTTTATTTTACTTTTTGTCCTTGTAAAAATGATAAAAATTGAGGGTCACTGTATTAATTGCAAAGAAATGATGAAATCATTACCCATGCCTAGATCATTTTATATGTGTGGCTTTTAGATGCAGGACATACACAATAAATGTACCTAAAATACAACGTATTTGATAGCTTCACATGATGATGTATTGGTAGGCATTAGGCAAAATGGTTTTCAAGTACTAAATCAATAATAAATAATGCGATCTTTTCTGTGAACTCTTTAATTTGATGTACGACTTAAGTCTTAATTCTTAGGAGATAGATCGTTCATGAATGCCTGATAATGGATATAAAATAAAAATAAATCATCTGGGGGGTTCACTAACTGTTTCTTTTGCTACATCTAGAAACATGCTGACCTAGATTCAGTCAGTGTTTCCTTACACTGGAACAAACTTGACCGCGAAACAATAATAATGTGTTCAAGGTCTCTGTTGTACGAAAGTACAAACCTGTTGTACGAAAGTACAGACCTGTCGCCTCTGGTTTGATTTTAGATTTGTTTGATTCTAACCTTAGTCTTGTCTGATATTTGAAACGTTTACCCATGTACATTGTTGTTTAAAGAAAAATGACTTGACTTTAAAGATGACATAAAAATTGAAAAATATCTGATAAATGCTATTCTTGACTGTCTAGATCTTAAGGGTATGTCAGATATGAGATACACAGGACATCGTGAATGATAATCTCATTGGCACTTGAGAATTCTGAATGCCGAATGTTTAAGTGGACAACAATACCGATAATCATTGTGATCTATTATTTACAACAATAATAATCAAAGGAATAAATAAAAATTCCTATTTGTGTATTGTTCTCATCATGGCTAATTCGATCTTTGTATCAGTAACACTCTAAAAAATATTGTATGTTTCAAATATGAACAAGTTCATATTCACATTTTACATTTTATGTTATATTACATTATTTAAATAAATAAATGAATACAAGTTCTTCGTTTTTGGGAATTATTTTACATTTTGTTTTATTAATAACTCAAACTTTGCTCCATTAATTGTCTAAGTATTTAGGTTAGTCCATGACGTTTTAAAATTGAAAAATTCGTACGAACTTAGATGGTAGGTTCGCAGACTAAGTTCGTACGAACTTACAGTTGGGGTATAAAAGGGGTCAAAATGGTCAAACCCTCTCATTTCAACACATTTGAACCCTAACTTCGTACGAACATATCTGAGTTCTTCGAACTTACCTACGAACCTAGCTGCGGTTTTCATTTTTCAAATTAAAAATCATTTTGGGGCTGTGTTATTGATTTCCAAACCGTTAAACATCATCAATATCATATTCCTGATCTTTGTAAGTGATTTATTCATAATTTGGACTGTTAAACATTGTTAAACATATTCAAGCAAATCTTATGATGATTCAATGAGAATTGAGAGAGTTTCCTTTGAATGTGTTTTTCTATTAAGTGTATAATGAATGGGAAACTTACAAATGATGAACCCTAACTAGCTATTTATACTAATAGGCTAGTCACATGCTTAATTACAATAACAAAGATTACAATCTATATTTTTAATATCTAACAATCTCCCCCTGATTGTAAACTTTGCTTGGGTTGTCTTCATTTCAGATATGTATCTTTTAAGCTTTGAACTTCGAGAATCTTTTATAAGCTGAAAACCACGTTGAAGCGAATTTTTGACTATTATGTCTCAGCTTTTATCTTTGAAGTTAACTCTCGAAGATAAACTTGAAGACAAATTCTTTTCTTGATCTTCAACGGCAACTTCTAATCTCGAATTTGTTGTTGGAATATTTCTCTTGAAAGCTCACTCTTTGAAAGCACCTTTTCTTTATCTTAATCCTGAAAGTATATTCCACCTGGTTGTTGCCGATGAATCCTGAATACTCTTTTGTGTATTTGATTTTAATGTATGAAAGATTTATGGTTTTGTCTTTGCAATCTTGATCTTTCATTAATTCTCTTGAAGCTTTTCTTCTATTGCTCCCCCTCAATTGAATATTGATCTCTTGGAACTTTCACTTTCTAATTGTACCATTTTCAACTTGCTCCCCCTCAAATCAATAATCTTTTCATATTTTGAAGCCTTTTCAACTTCTAATTCAAACCTTTTCATATTATGACTTGCTCCTCCACAAAACAAATTATCTTTTCCCAAACTTGTAGAAAGATGATATTATTTCTTCATTGAAGCTCTATCTTTCATTAAACATGTAATCTTCAACATACAAACCATTTTCTTCACTTATCTTCAAACACTAATCTATTTTCTCCCCCTTCATGATGATTATGATACATCGTGAACATCATGAACATGGTGTAGCACAACGTGTTTAAAGAATAGTAGAACGCACAAACTCTTATGAACATTCCTTTGAATGTTGAATACTCAATAAGCACCATTTTGTAACCTTAGGGTAATACAACAATTCACTTGATTAAATCAAAGAAAAGTTGTTTGTATTTTCAGAAAACACATTTCTGAAAACACTATAACTCCTGGATCACATAGATTACCAGTTAGCACATCAATTGAAACATGGAATGAATCAATTTAAGTGACCTACTTTCAATGTTGGCATTGATGTTAGCATTGGTAGGATTTCCATTCAATCATTGTGAAATACCATTTTAGGTATCACTATGAATGTTCCGGCAATATCACATAGATATGCATAATGTCACTTAGACATGGTGTGTAAAAATACACTTTGTGTCCTAAATATATTTTTATATCTTTTAGGCTCTAGACTCGATTTGTGCATCAATTGAAGTCAGGGACTGGAGCAGACTGTCCTCTTATTTCAATATTAACAATCTCCAAACGAGATGTCAATAGATTATGTGCTAAATCTCCGTGAGAAATTGAAACAAGGACTTTTTAAGAAGTACTTGAGTGGCTAGGAGGGTAATGTGCATTGCATCACTGGGTCCATGATGTCTTCTTCAATACCAGAAATCAACGAATGAAATCCGATAGTAGATGTGGCAACCCGGCGATTTCTTGTTTAGTGAGGGTTTCCTTTTTCTTTTAACCCTTTCACACACTCCTCACTCAACCTCTCACATTTTTCAACTCCTCCCTCGTTTGCATTTGGCATGATTGAAAATATGTTGATCTGCACTTTAATCTCCACCAACCCTCTCACTTAGACCTAATATACCCTCGCATCCTAAAATTTTGGAAGGTGGCTCCTGTGGTAGATCCAACCGGTTCTGGTAGATCATAGGAGATATTTGAAATCTATAACACTCAGTGCAGATTGCAGCATTTGCCAACAATTTGATCATGTATTGATCGTTGTATCACAATGTTGTGATATGTGAACTTCGTCGATTTGATGTTTCAAGAAAATTTCCTCACGTTGATCAGCACCGAAAAACTTTGAAAATTTTCCAAAGTGTTTGATAAAGACAAGTAGTTTTAACACTTGGAAGTTTTGATTTTGTATGAGCTCCCCCTCAAAGATAACATACATTTCTCAAAAGAAAGTATAATGGGAGCTCGATCCTTTTCAATTAAAACGGGTTTGAACTGAATTATTCAGAAACCATTTTCATTTGAGGAACGAGTTATGAACCGATTTATTCATAAGTCAAAATACCTTTAAAACCGAGTTATGAACTGAGTTGTTCATAAGTCATATTGAAATTTAGACAACAACTTTTGGAACCCATTTAAGCACAGTACCAATGGGTTTTGAGAATTTAGAAAACCATTTATAAGTTGTGTCTATTTGGTTTAAAGACGTTGAATTCCATTTTAAATTGAAACTCGGTGTTTCATTTCGAAATAAGTTTCGTGGAATCAACGGTGAGTGAAATCTTTTGGAAGCAAGGGATACAAAATCATTCATTCGTTGCACCGAATAAGAAAAGTTTTGTGGTGCAAGTGCAAACATTTTCGATCTGGAATAGTTGAATGACTTTGGTTGGGAAGTTTTCTTAGAATCAGTTAGTTTCGGTTTCCAAACTTTGATTTTCTTTGGAAATGGAGAAACCGATTTTCGTGAAGTGTTGAAAGCATAAGATTCTGCATGATGAAAATTCGTTTGAGTAAATGTTCCAGGTGAATGTGATTTCTTAGAATAACCCTTATTCTTTTTCAAAGAATAATTGGTAAACTGAGAAATTCTTTTTGAAATTGGTTTGAAAGATTTATCCGTATAAGTCTTCTCTGGAACATGTTGTAGTTTCAAAATGTGTTTGACATTTGAGGCTTTCTTTTTGTCAAACTCTTTTCTTAAGTTCTTCTCAAATTCAAGTTCATGGTTAGATTTTGATAATGATGCTGAACTAGATGAAGAGGAATTACTTTTAATGTGTTCAATAGTTTGCAAAAGAGTTGTTCGTTCTTGATCAAAAGTTAGTTGTAGAGTGGTTATTTGTTTTTCAAGATCAAAAATTTTATTTTCCAAAATTAAATTTGGAATATAAAGTTTTGTTTTAACCACTTCTTCCATAACCTCATCTTGATCAATAACAGGTGTTGAACAACTTGGAAAATAATCCTCGGAAACTGGTATTTTCCTTGTGCCATAACTTTCATTTAATTTCTCATAATTAAATGAAAATTGTGCATTTTCAGTTTTTGCTCTATTGAAATTCTCAATAACTTCTTCTTCATTAGTTGTTTTTACAAAGAACATTTTTAAAATACTTCCCATGTCACCGTAGTTATACAAGGTAGGTACTTTAGAAATAGCTTTTTGTAAATAGCATGGATTTTCAAAACCCAATCCTTCTCTTGGATTATAGAATTTGATATCCTTAAGTTTATTGAGAAAAATGGTTTGATCTGTTTGATCATGTTGAAACAATTTATCTTGAAGTTCTTTGATCTTGCTTTATAATCTCAATTTTTCAGCAATTGCATGATCATACCTTTGTTTAACACGATTTTCAATGTCTTTTGATGCTTTACATTGTGATAAACATTCAAGAATTTCCTTTATTAAGGACTTATTTTCTTTTTCAAGTTTCTCGTTAGTAATTATATATTCATCCCTGTGAAACTTAAAAACATCTCTTTCCCGAGTCACCTTTTTTAATCTATCAAGATTATTTGCAAGCTCCTTTTTAAGGTTATCAACCTTTTCAATTTCTGAGTTTAATTTGTTTTGACACTCAGTTAGACTTTTAGAGTGTACCTCAGAGTATGTTTCCATTTGAGTTTCAAGAAGCTTGACTTGATGCACAGCAGTTGACCTTTCAGCTGACAGCTTGACTACTTGAGCATGTTCTTCCCAATACTTCACTTCCCAATCTTGATTCACACTTTCTAACTTTTCACTTCCCAATCCTGATTTAAGTCTCTCATTGTCAGCCTGAAGTGTTTCAATTTGCTCTTGAAGATTCTTAACTTCAGCTGACTTCTTAGTACTCCATTTTTCACCCATTTTGACATTTAGGTAATGTCCTTGAAGTTCATTTTCCAACAGCTTAATAAACTCTATTAAATCGAATTGTGTCATACAATGTGGCTCTCGGTGTTCACGATAAATGTCGTGGTATCTCTCCCTAGCTTTAGCAATATATAGGAACATCATAATATTGTTGCTTGAATAGATCTTTTAAAGATTAAAGATTTGAATAAAGTCTCAGAAATAAAGTCTCAGCTAAAGTCTCATGATTAAAGTCTCAGCTAAAGTCTCATGAATAAAGTCTCAGCTAAAGTCTCATGAATAAAGTCGCGAGATAAAGTCGCGTGATAAAGTCTCAGAGATAAAGTCGCGTGATAAAGTCGCGTGATAAAGTGTCAGAGATAAAGTCGCGGGATAAAGTCGCGTGATAAAGTCGCGGGATAAAGTCTCAGAAGCTGAAGAACAGACCTGTGAAGCTGAAGAACAGAAATTTGATCTCGGATCAAAACTTGAAATTAAAACCTGTAGTTGATTCCTTTATGTTCTTGAGCACTAGAAGAACATTTTGATCGGTTGAAATTCTCTAATTCGAACTCAAACACCTTGAATCAAAACTTAACCGCCATTTTTGAACTTTTTGAACTATGAATCAAATTTGAATTTCTGGAACTTTTGACCGTAAATTCTTGTTCCTCTTTGTTGTATATCACTATTAGAAGCTTCATTGATCCTTTGCTTGATCAAAAACACACAATTTTGGAGAATTTGATCAAAAATCCGAATGTTCTTTTTCAAATACCCATTTTGCGATTTTCTTCAAATTGATGAATTATGGATTGAATCTTATGAAATTTATGCTTGATTCTTGTTCCTAGATCAATAATCTTCAATTCTAACGGATTACTTTCACCAAAACACAATCAAATCTCCGAATTTGATCTTGAACTCATGGATTTGACTTTTTGTTGACTTTTCTGTTGACTTTTTTTCCTGATGAATTCTTGATTAAAATCTTCAAATCTTCAATCACACAAGCTCTGATACCAATTGTTAAACATATTCAAGCAAATCTTATGATGATTCAATGAGAATTGAGAGAGTTTCCTTTGAATGTGTTTTTCTATTAAGTGTATAATGAATGGGAAACTTACAAATGATGAACCCTAACTAGCTATTTATACTAATAGGCTAGTCACATGCTTAATTACAATAACAAAGGTTACAATCTATATTTTTAATATCTAACAAACATGTATACATTCGGATTAAAGTTAGGTTTTATGCAAAACAAACTTAAAAATAAAAAATGTGTTGCATATATGGCTAAAAATGGTGTGTTAAGGTTGCTTATTATAAAGCGCATCTAGGCGCACCATAATCCTAAGCTTGATTGCATTATAAATTGAAAAATTTTGAAATTACTTTTTTCAGTTCATCCGTTCGAACCTACAAGTTCGTACGAACCTAGCCAATGTAAGTTCGTACAAGGGCAGTAAGTTCGTACAAACCTACTTTGGTTCAAACTTTAGCAATTTTTAACAATAATGATTTTAGGCTTGTTTTAATCATAGAGTCTTGCTTGTAGGACTCTAAGTACTTATGTCTAATCGCTAACATTATTATTCTTTATTTTTGGTGTGTTTGTGTTTGCTTTTGCAGAAATGGCTGATCAAGTGCGTGATTTCTTCAACAAGCATAATGTGGCTGTTACGTTTGATCTGGCCAATCCGGCTACAGAATCGTTTAGAGGCATGTTGGACTTTCTCATGCGCTCTCGTGTATATCATGCTCTAACTCATTTCGCCGACTTTGAGTTTTCCATATTTCAGCCAATTCTTGGCAACGGCGGTTCATGATTGTGAGCCTCAGCCACCAGTGTTACGGGCTACCGTGAATGGTGTCGATATCGAATTTTCTGCTGAGTTTCTGAGGGAGGTATTGTAGTTGGGGACTGAAGAACAGGAAGACAGTCCAACTACCTTTCCTCTTGAGATGCGTGCTGGCGCGTTTCAACGCATGGGTTATGTGGGAGACGTTACCCACACCCAATACACGAAGAGTTTGGTGTACGGCCAATGGCAATATCTCATGCACATTCTGCTGGTATCCTTCGGGCCGAAGAAGGCAGGGTTCGATACAATGAACCACAAGCTGCAGTCTGGGATGATTTCCCTTGTTTACAACAAAACCTACTGCTTCTCTCAGTACTTTTTCGATGAAATGGTTCAGCAGATCAAGGGGAGTGTGAAGGAGCATTTCATTCTATATCCTCGGTTTGTCATGATGGTAATCAATGTTCTGCTTCCAAATCTTCCAGTTATCGACCCAGTTGTTCATCTGATGCCGGTGGATAAGAAAATTTTCGGGCATTGCCTCAGTCACAACAAGAGAAGAGCGGTTTCTGATAGGCCTCAGGCTGTGCCGTTATTTGGGGCAATTATCAATGCTAACTATCAGGCACCACCAAATGATGGTTGGTTGGATGTGCCCCAGCCCCCGGTAGAAGCAGAGGTTCCACTTCAAGAACCAGGTCCGGCCCTTGTAGCAGATCATATGGAAGTTGGTGATGAGCAACAACAGGAGGCTGTTGAGGATATTCTGCACCAACTAGAGCACCCTGTTGAGGGAGAACATGTTGATGTTGCTATTGCTGAAGAATTGGTCAGAAATGTTCTGCAGGGCAGTGCTTGCCAAAGTGCTATGGCCACTGGATCTCAACACCAGTCTGTTGAGGAGGAACTCAGGGATGTTGATAAGTATTTCTCTGAAAGAGTTGATGCTGCCGAGCCAAGTAAAGCTGATGAGGATGCAGCTCATGATTCTGAGGCCACTGAGACTGATGCTGAAGATGATGATGATGATAATGCTGAAGATGATGATGATGATAATGATGATGATGATGGGGATGATGATGGTGATTCGGATCAGCCTATGATCATTTTCTAGGGCTCTAAGGGGGTGTTGCGTGACCCCAAAGCTGCCATGGAAAAGGAGAAGGGAAAGAGGAAGGTCCAGGAGGACGATGATTATATTCCTGTGGACTCTGATGCTGAATCTGAACCAGACCGATTCCGGGTGCAATCACGTAAGCGCCTGCGTTCCTTTGGTATTGTTATTGAAGAGGGTGGTCAAGCTCCTCACATCATATCTCATACTCCACCACCCGTCGCTCCACCGACTGTTCCATCACCACCGGTTACATCCACAACAACACTACCCACACCTCCATCGGTTACACCTGCTACTGCCCCTCCTACGACTCAACCCACCCAATCTGTTCCCAACCCGGCTGCTCTTCTCTCTGATCCGGACAAGTTTACCTATCTTGATGGCCGGATCACTAGCCTGATGGATATGGTGACTGCCTTGACTGCTGTTGTTACAAGCCAGGAAGTTCGAGTCACAAATCTGACAGCTATTAATGAGCGCTTATAGAAGAACCTTGAAAAGGTAGAAGATCAAGTGCGGCTAAATGAGGTCATTATCTTCCAAATGAAGCGCTAGTCGCTCAGGGGATAAGACAATAGGATGCAAGGAAGATGAGCTGAGACTCAAAGCGGATAATGACCGTGACGATGATCCAAGTACACCCAAAGAAGGTGAGCTGCCTGGCTCTTCATCTAGAGTGCAAGGTGTAGTAATAGCTCAGGGGGAGTCTGGTCAAGGTTCTGGTGTGAGCGGATCTGGACAAGGTGCAACAAAGCCTCAAGAAGAAATTAAACCATCTGGAGGGTGGAACAAAGAGTCCAGTGAGGCACTAGAAGAAGGGTCAGACTAGAGCAAGAAAATCGAAGAAAAAACGGATCAGAAAGGTGGTTGGGGTGTAGAACCAGGGTCTGGTGTTGGTGCAGCGGCAGAAGGTGGTGGCAGCCAAAATTCAGAATGGGGTGCAAAGAAGAATGAAAACGAAGTTGAGAAGGCTGGCAGTGGATCTGAGCAGACTCCAGTAAATCTAGCTGAGACTGAAACTATTGAAGCGTTGCTTGGTTTGGACGACTCTGATAGTGAGGGATCTGAGTTAGAGGAAGGAGAGATTTTGGATAAGGAGGTTGCAGACTGGAAATATGATGATGAAATTATTCCATATGACGATGCTAATATTGATGAATTCATAGTGTCAAAGCAACTAGTAACTGAAGTATTTGTTGAGGATGAAGCTGTGGAGAAAGTGATCAACTTGGAACAAGACTCAGCTCCTGAAGTTGATTCAGATTCTGAAGAAGTTGAACCAACTCGAGAGGAGTTAAAGAAGTTATGGTTCAAAAAGGTTGAAAAGGAACCGGAAATCAAATATAAGGGTGATATCAGGGTCAGAGGATCGGGCAAGCTGAAGCGAGGCATCATAAGTTGGTTCTATGACAGCAATTTGAAGTTGTTCATTCTAAAAAGATATGATGGGATTCAGTACTTGAAGAACAAGCTGAAGACCTTTAGCTCGTTGCCTAAAATTGAACTGAAGGAACTAGCTTGGATAGACTTGGTGAATATTGGTGATGATCCTTACGCTAGTGCCTTAGAAAGAATCTTAAAGCGTGAAGGAAGATCTAATCAGTTTGAAAGTCTGAAGCCAAAGCCGGGAAAGAGAGTTCCTGATCTGACCCGGATTGATCCTCTAACTAACAAGCCGTGGATGAAGATGGTCTACAGAGCAGTCAAATGCTTGAAGAGGGTTCCGCTGAAGAAAATGCCACAGAACATTCTTGCAAATCTCAAGTGGTGGTACGTGGATAACAAGACTGTTGAGGCAGTAATGGAAGATTTTGACGGAAAGGAGCTGCTGAGAGTTTATGACAGTTTACATCTGGTAAACTTGTCGAAGGACGATCTGATGAAACTTCATGTAAACAAGATCTTGTATAGAGACAGTTGGAGACATGAAGGACGAAGGTATCAGAAGGTTGTGAAGGTGTGTGTTGAAAAAGGCTTATGGGCTGAGAGTCGACAGAGTTGATCGAGAATCAAGATTCGACAGAGCCAGAAGACTGAAGACAGATAGAGCTATTGTCAAGGGGGAGTCTGTTGGTGCACGTTTTGTGACAACAGCTCTTATTTTGTAATAGTTAGCTTTGTAATTAGTTTTATAGTTAATTTGTAGTTTGTTTAATTAACTTAGCCTTTTTGTAAGTTGTATTGTAAGTTCGTACGAACCTAGGAAGTTCGTACGAACATGTAAGTTCGTACAAACCTAGGACCAACTAAGTTCGTACGAACTTGCTGGGTATAAATACCAACTTGTAATGTTTTATATGTATGCTTTTGGAAACTGATATATTCGAATATACTGTGCTATTTTCGAATATCTACGAACCTACACTATAAACACTTGCAATTACTTGTTTTATTGTTGTTTCTTGTGTATTATACCATTCTGCAAACTAATACACATTGTAATCCCATTTGGATCCGTTCAAAGGGACTTTCAATATATGTATTTGTTGGGGCCTAAACCTCTGAACTACCTACTAGACACTAGTAGGGGTAAGGATGATTAGGGTTGTCTCTATGACGGTCAAATTTGTAATGGAGCTTGTTTGGATAATTCAATATTCTAGATAGGATTTGATAGTTGGATAGTTAGATAAGATTTTGGTTTTTATTTAATAAACTACTAAAACAATAAAATAAAATAAACTAGCTAGCATGCCAGGAAAAACTAAGGAAAGAGAAGACGTGGTTTTCCATGATTTAGTATGGTGTCGGGATGATGTTTGTTATTGAAAGTCCCCTTTGAATTGATCCAACGGGATTATAACGTGTATTAGAGTGTGGAATCCTCTAACAAACAAAACGCTAACTAAACGAGTATTGTAAGTAAGTTTAAATCACGAAATAAGCTTTGTAGAATATAAGTTATATTATATTCGAACTTGCAACAATATTACAAGAGTATTCGAACTTAGTTTGCTGAAACTAAGTATTTCAAAACGTTACAATGAATAATTTCGAACTTGTATATATAGACAGCTAAGTTCGTACGAACTTAGCAGCTCCTAAGTTCGTACGAACTTACAGGTAAGTTCGTACCTACTCTAAGTTCGTACGAACTTACAGGTAAGTTCGTACCTACTATAAGTTCGTACGAACTTACAGGTAAGTTCGTACCTACTCTAAGTTCGTACGAACTTACAGGTAAGTTCGTACCTACTCTAAGTTCGTACGAACATACAGGTTCGTACGAACCTACAAAATACATAACAAAATAATTCATTTAATTAACAACATAAACAAATTACAAAACTAACTATTACAAGTATGAAGTTGTTGTCACACATCATGTACCAACAGACTCCCCCTTGATAATAGCTCTTTTGTCTTCTGTCTTCGTTGTTGTAGTCGATCTTGATTCTCGATCAGCTCTGTCAACTTCCAGCCTAGATACCTTTCTCTATACAAACCTTCACAACCTTCTAATATCTTCGGCCTTCATGCCTCCAACTATCTCTGAACAAGATTTTATTTGCATGAAGCTTCATCAGATCATCTTTGGACAAGTTTACCAAATGTAAACTGTCGTACACCCTTAGCAACACCTTTCCTTCACTATCCTCCATAACTTCTTCAGTAGTCTTACTATCAACATACCACCACTTGAGATTTTCAAGAACGTTCTGTGGCATTTTCTTCAACGGAACCCTCTTTAAGCACTTGACTGGTCTGTAGACCATCTTCATCCACAGCTTGCTTGTTATAGGATCAATCCTGGTCAGATCAGGAACTCTTTTCCCTGGTTTTGGCTTTATGTCTTGAAACTTGTTCGATCTTCCTTCACGCTTAACGATTCTCTCTAAAGTGCGAGCATAAGGATCATCTCCAATATTTACCAAGTCTAGCCAGGCTAGTTCCTTTAATTCAATCTTTGGCAACGAGCTAAAGATCTTCAGTTTGTTCTTCAAGTACTGAATCCCATCATATCTTTAAATTATTAACAGTTTGAGTTCACTATCATAAAACCAACTAATTATGCCTTGTTTCAGCTCGCCTGATCCTCTGACCCTGATATCACCCTTATACTTGATCTCTGGTTCCTTTTCTATCTATTTAAACCACAAGTTTTTCAATTCAGCTCTTGATGGTTCTGTGTCAGCATCTGAATCATCTTCATGGACTTATTCTCAGACTCTAATCCATTCAGATCGATCACATTCTCACCACCAGCTTCATCTTCATACACTGTCTCGGTTATAGGCTGTTTAAACACGATGTGTTCGTCAATATCTGCATCCGTATCAGGTATGACCTCATCATCGGACTTCCAATCTGCAACCTCTTTACACGAAATCTCTCCTTCCTCTAACACTGAACCATCGCTATCAAAATCGTCCAAACCAAGCAATGCTTCGATAGTATCGGTCTCAGTCAGATTCACTAGAGTTTCCTCGGTTCCACTGTCACCTTGTTTCTGACTCGACTCCCCCTGAGCTTGTGGCACTAGTCTTCAAGTTGAAGAGCTAGGAAACTCACCTTCTTTCGGTGCACTAGGATCATCGTCTTTGTCATTATCCGATTTCTTCCTCGGCTCATCACCTCTACAACCTGTCATCTCCCCCTGATCTGAGTGGCGCTTCAAATGATAGAGAACGATCTCATTATCTCATACGATCTCTTCTAATTTCTCACTGTGCTCCTCTAATATTTGATTTAGAGCCTTTAAGTTATTAACGCGGATCTCTTGACTCGCAGCAACTACAGTCAAGGCCGTGACCATATCTGCTAAGCTCGTGATTTGGCCCTCAAGATATATAATTTTCCAGATCAGAAAGATTTGTCGCTGGGTTGGAAACTGACGGTGTAGTTTGAGCTTGAGGTGGAGTGGTAGCTGGTGGTGGTGTTTGAGTTGAAGTGGCGGTTGGTATGGGAGTTAGTGTTGGTGTTTCAGTCGGTGCTGGTGTTGGTGTTGTTGTTGGAATTGGGATTTGCACAGTGGTTGTTGTGGGTGGAGTTGTAGAGATTGGGGGTGTAACACGTTCCCCGATGACCACTCCTGTAGGCCGGCTTCTTTTGGTTGATTTTTGGTTTTTAATAAGGTATAGTGAACACCAAAAGGTTCAAGACCGGTTAAGTTTGGTTTTCTACCGTTTAGAAGCTCGTAACATGTTTTCTTATGTCTTTTGACGGTTAAAACCCTGTTAACACATGACAAGCTGTATTCACTGCCTCCCCCCCCCCTAGAATATGACAGGAAGCTTTGAATCAGCCATCATTGTTCTTGCTGCTTCAATTAACGTTCTATTCTTTCTCTCAGCAACGCCATTCTGTTGTTGCTCATAGGGTGCACTAAACTGATGTTGAATTCCTTTGCTTAGGCAAAAGACGTACCGAGTTTTTGAACTATAAGCCATTGTCGCTTCTAATCTTTTTGACTCCTCGACCATATTGATGCTTAACTTGGTTAAAGAATGTCATCAGCATTTCAGCTGTCTCATCCTTTGATCCCAAGAAGAATACCCATGTAAATCGCGAGTAGTCATCAGTTACAACCAGGCAGTAATGTTTACCACCTATACTCCTTGCATTCACCGGACTGAACAAGTCCATGTGAAAGAGTTCAAATATTGAGGCAATGGAGTTTTGAGTTTTGGATTTGTGAGGTTTCATGTGTTGTTTCCCTTTTTGACACGGCTCTGCAATGGTACACCTTGCACTAGTCCATTTTTGACTATGAAATTCATCTTTCTGAAGTGCAGGTGAGCCATCCTCCTATGCCATACTTGTGAGTCACTTTCAGACGCTTTGGCTAGCAAACATGTCGACTCCTGTGAAGATTCGGCGACACTCATGTCCATCACATAAGTGTCATTCTTCTTTGGTGCCCTCATGACTATCCACTCCTCTGGTATGACAAACTTGGGTTTCAGGATTAATACCTCTCTATCTGTGAAATGAATGGGATGTCCTTTATCACAGATCTGAGATACACTCATGAGATTATGCTTTAGTTCCTCAACATAGTTGACTTGCTCTAGCATAATTTTCCCATTCTTGGCATTACCTAATCCCGTGATCTGTCCTCCTTTCGCTCCCGTGAAGTTAACATATCCTCCTTTCTTGTGCACGAAATTCACAAGATTCTGCCTTTCCCTCGTCATATGCCTGGAGCAACCGCTATCAACATACCACTAGTTAATAACTCTTCTGGTCAATTCCTGCACAAAGATTGAATATAATTAGTCATTAAGGGGAACTCGAGCCACTACGGTCTTGGGTCGGCTATTTTCGACAAATGTAAACTCCTTCAAGTATCCATCTTTCTTATCAAGTGACGTGGATACTTTGGGAGCTGCATTCATCGAGGTATGGGAGGAGCCACCACTAGGCTTTCGCTCGGAAGACTTTTGGAAAAGTCTCGGATTGACAGACCTAGGGTTTGAAGTAGATATAACCCTAGATGGATAGTTATAATTTGAATTATTATAATTTCTATTATTACTACTCTGGTTAGAAAAACGATTGTTGGGAGTTTGAAAACGCTTTGGAGTTTTCGACCTTGATAATTGTCCCTGAGAGCTTCCTGAAACAGGAGTAGTGCTCCTTGAACCATCACTGGTCGTGAACTTCACAGATTTTGAAAGTGGTTGTGATCTCTGAGAACTTGAAGTTTTCTTAAATCCCAACCCATTTCTTCCTGAATTGCCCGCATTTTCTTTAACATTCATGTTAGGTTCTTTAGTAAACATGTTAGGCATTCTCTGATTAATACTAGTCGTCTTAGGAGTTGGAATTTTCTTATCCTGAGGCGAACTAGTTTGCACAGGTGATTGGTCTTTCTTCACCTGTGATTTACTAGTTTTGTCCTTATTTGGACAGATGCTTGCTACGTGTCCCTTTTGATGGCACAAAAAGCATGAACGTTTCACTTAGGCTTTCTCAGGAGCCTTTTGATCTGTTTGAATGTCCAAATTAGGCAAACTTGGAGAGGAGACGCTTTCTACTTGTTTACCCTAATCATTCTTAGCATTTTCATTATCATTATCAGATTTGGGTTAAACAAATTTTATCTGTTTATTGAACTCCTCTTTAACACATTTTTCTTCCATCACACCCTGATTTTCAAAAGTTGCTTTCTTTACAAGAATGGGTGTTTTGGAAGTCTCAGAAGATGTTGACTCTGGTTCTATAACCGACTCATCTCTCACTAGTCTAACAAAGTGCGTTAACCCAGGGACTGCTGATTGAATAATAGAGTCATTCACAGTGGATAGCTCAGCCTCATCAAATGTATTATTATAATTATGATTAAACAGAGGACGGGTTTCAGTGTACCCCATTCTTCTATAATCTCTAGGCTGTTTTTGTACACTTAAAAGATTGTCTAAAGTTTCAACCGAAAATCTTCTTAGTTCTAATTTCCTATGAAGATCGGCAATCCTAACTTTAGCGTCTGCTAATTCTGTTTCCTTATCAGAAGATTGTCTGGTTAAGTCAAACACATGTTCGCGAGCTAAGTCAATTATTTGACTTTGCTCGTTAACCTTGTTAGTTAAAACTTTAAGATCTTTTTTATCTGATTTAGATTTAAGAATTAACTCATAATTTCTTTGTCTTAAAACTGTGTTTTCTTGTTTTAAGGAATTTAGCTGAGACATCATCAATGCAGATGATTCAATCAGTCTCTCAGCATGTTCCTAAAAGTTAGTACACAACACACAAGCTTTAACAACAAGATCAAGTGTTGATATATATTGGTGTGACAATCAGCTTGTTTAGAAATTAGCTTGATTTTGTATGTTTGCGACACTAACACTTTGCTGAGACACTAGATGCGACACTACTTTAGTGTTGCAGACTTGCAAAATGCGACTTTAAGGTAGTGTCGCAGGTCAGTGCTGAGTAGTATAAATTCAGCAGCAAACTGTTATTTTGATAGAGTTTTGAGTTAACTTTTTGTGAGAGCTTATTTGTAACAGATTTAGTAGAGAAAGTTGAGAGAGTTTTGTCTAGCTTCTGTAATCGTTACTGAATAATCAATAAGAAGAAGTCATTTGAAATCAATCTCGTTCATCATTTAATCAATCAAATTCGGATTCCGCACGGTTTAATTGATGATTCGAATCAGATCCTAAGTAAACGGACCTACATGAAGATTAAGTAGTACCTTCTGCTTTTCAGCATCCATGTTAGCCATGTATGCAACTGTCACACCCCCATCTCAAGTGGAGGCGCGACGTACGTGGATCATAAACAAAGATTATTATGAACGACTTCTATTAGAACAAACACTGTTGAATTACATAGTCATCAAAAGTAAGACATCCAAGTTTGACGTCTTAACAATATGGTTACAAACTTTATCGAATAACAAGCTTAATTCAAAATGACAAAGTTTATGCTAAGTCCTTCCAAGTGGATGCAACTCCTACGTCAAAAGTGCAACAAAACGGCACAACTAAGTAGCGCCTTGGTTACCTAAGAATACATGTTAAAATACATCAACATAAAGTTGGTGAGTTCATAGGTATAAGAGTTTGTAAAATAGACCCGTGGTTACGAGATTTCAATTTATATTGCCTTACCACAATATCAAAGTGTATTACTATTGCCATAAGCTCATGAATTGAAACCTTAACAATTTAGTTGCCTCGCAAGTGCTCTATTCACAACACTCGTAGTGGGTCAAATAATCATGCGTCCGTTTTTCAAGTTGGCGCGACCAACCCGGACGGGGGTGTCAACCCAATAGATCTATTCACAATATTCGCATTTTAAGTCCATAACTAACAATTCATGATAGAGGCCCATATAATTTGAATAGTGGAAACTTATGCAATACGTAACAGTTTATATGTACTTGTAACCACAACCAATAAGCATGTATTCTCACCCCAAAACATATCAAAGCGTTTAAAATTAGGGGCTATGAAACTCACAATCGGGTTTGAGCGTTTTAGTTCGGATGTCTTCCGCGTGCTAGACAAGTACGAATCCTATCCGCGTCCTACGAACACGAGGGTTCTAATTAGTTTCTCGACTAATACGGTTTGTTAGGATTGCTTAGCTAGCTAATTAAATTACAAAGTGCCGATATAGTTTGAATTTCCGTTTAAACAACATTGTCGGTATTTGTTCGAGTTGTGAACAAAATAATGTAAATATATGAATACAACATCTAAAAATTACCAAACTTGGTAAACAACATAAAATATAGTTCACAAATTTTCTGTGCAAATTTGGGAATTTTTAGACTTACGGATTATTTATAATCGTTTTATGTCTTAAAAGTGAAGTAAATTTGAGAAAAATAGAAAGTATACATGAAAAATTCTGGAAATTTTTACCAAGTCAGTTTCTATCCAATTTTAGTTTTGTGTAAAATTTTCAGGTCGTTTTGAGCATTGGAACACTAGTTCTCAATATTATGCATTTTAACGAGACGTAAATCGGAAAGCATATCAAAACACATCAAAAGAGTGTTAAATTTTGAGGATATTGTCATTTTCTGAGGAAAATGACACTGAAATTTTCCCAAAATTATTTGGTATTCAAAAGTATTTTTCATGATTATTTCACCTTTCATAGGCTTAATTTGCATTAATTTGAGAAAAATACTTATGTTTCACCAAAAATTCCCATTTTTATTTTCAAGACTCTTTTTATGATTTAGTTACTGAGAAAAATAATCCCCAAAATTTTAACATGTTTTATCTAGCACTTACGTATTTTTGAATCATCACGACACAAGTATTTGAAATTTACTAGCTTACAACAATGCATGATGTTCATGCATTTTCTAAAAATATGAGATCAACAAGATAAATTACTATCTTTTTATTCTACTGAGATATACTTGTTAGGGGTCTAAAAACATTTTTTTTTTAATTTATTGATCACCTTAAGTCCCATGAACATGTATCACAACAAGATTGCTCACAGAAAGGCAGCTGTTTGCGCATCAGTTTTGTGTGATACATTTGGAGGTCGAATACTCCATGGATTTGAGTGAGATAAGTGGGGTTTTAAAGGTAAGATATTAAGCTAAATTCTAGAAGAAAAATCAAGATTTTTGGACCATTATTCACTGAGTTATGGTCGTTTCAAGTGAGGTCAAAATCTGGACAGATTACTTATAAGACAATGGTGATCATTTTGGTGTGTTATTCACTACCAACGATTTTTAGACCTCATCCAATGATTGAAGCCTTGTCTTTTATGCATGAAAATGTGTTTTTACAGAAACATAAACATATTTTAACTTGGATTAAGATCTAGCTATGAACTTTGGAACATGCAAGCCCAAAAATCGGGTTTTTGACTCTTTTTATTTTTTTTTCAAGAACACAACTTGCTACCAAGCTTTTAATCATATTTAATCCTTTAAATCTTTTATCTAACACATATTTGGTGTTAAAATACATCCAAGATGTGTTAGAAAAGATTTTTAACAATTTAAACCATTTAATCTAGCAAGAACATGTATAATAGCAATTTAACACTAAAAAGACGATTTTTCGGTTTGATTTCGGTTTGATCATGGGTTGCCCTTTTGTTTTAACACTTAAACAAGTGTAAGGGAACCTACAAGCCATCAAACCTTGTATGAGATTTTTAGCAATGGAAAAAGGCATAAAAATCATGTTTTTACAAGATTTAAAGTATGAAAATGCAAGAAAGGAAGTTAAAGATGGTGTTCATACCTTGGAATGTTGGTTTAGGTATATGAACACCTTCAAAGAGATGATTTAAGGATGATAATTTGCTGGAGTTTAGTGTGTGTTTAGAGAGAATTTTGTGTTGATACATATTAGAGTGTCTGTCAGTTGGTCAAGTCTGTACTGTGTCTGTAAATGTAATAGAGTAAATAAAGTTACATTTTCTGTGTACTGCGACACAAGGCTTGTGTCGCATAAGTGATAGGTGCGACACAGTGCTTGTGTCGCAATAGTGAATCCTGCGACACAAGGCTTGTGTCGCATAAGTCGGCCAGATTAGTATAAATACCTCTAATTACTTTGTAATTAGGTTAGACTTTTTCATTAATATTCTCTGTGCGTTTTCAGCTGTATTCATCTCTGAGAATTTAGAATAAGAAATATAAAGTGATTGGTTAATTGTTCTTGATTTGTTTTAAAAGCTTTATATTTGTGTGTTTGATAATCTAACGAATTCCACACGTTGGATTAATTGACGATTTGATTATAAGATCAGACAAGGGATCTACAATTGGTATCAGAGCCATAATCTATAGATTTTGGTGGTATCAAATCGTTTGGTAAATTGTTTACACTTATTTTGATTATTTAACATCTTGTTTTGGTGTTTGATCTTCATTACAGGTGTTATTGGAGCTAAATTGTGTTATTTTTGAACCCTAGTAACTGTGATTTTACGAAATTGGTTAATAAAATTCGTTTAGGTTTCAAAAATTTCGTTTTTTGAGATTTTGGCATCAAACAGCGCCGTTTTGCGACACAAGCTTGCGACATAATATTTGTGTCGCTGTAGGGTTTCTTGCGACATACTGTTGCGACATAATCTCTGTGTCGCTGATACTACTCTTGCGACATAACCTTTGTGTCGCTGATATTCCTTTTGCGACATAACCTTTGTGTCGCTGACATCTCTGTTGCGACATAATCTCTGTGTCGCCTTTGCCTCATTTGCGACATAATAGTTGCGACACAACCTTTGTGTCGCCTTTTTCAGTTTCAAAATTTTTGAAAAGTCTCTTAAACCCAGTATCATGTCTGTTTCTACTTCCACGTCGCTTCAGCAAGTTGGAGCTATGTTACGACACAATAGTGAGGTGGGTTCCACGAATAAACCTCCTATGTATACAGCTGGGATGAACTACCTCGATTGGCGTCAACGTTTTGAGGCATTCGTATCATTTAATGATGCGGAAATGCTTATCTACTTAGAAGAGAGATATGAACGCCCTGGTAGAACAGGTATTTTTAATGGACCAATACCGGAGAAGTCCATTAAATCCATGACTCCTGAAGAGCGTAAGGCCTTCGACACCGAGCGGAAAACATACTCCGCTATTACCATGGCCTTACCCCAACCACTACTTAGACAACTCCGACATCACAAGACTGCATACGATCTTTGGAAGGGGTTCGAGAAGAAGTGCGGAGGCAGTGATCAATACAAAAGGAACAAACTGGACTTAGTGAAAAAGCAGTTTGAAGTTTTTGATATGCTGCCTACTGAGTCATTAGAGGATATGTGCAGCAGATACTCACAACTGGTGAGTGAATTAGTCGAAGGTGGAGTCACTCTTGACAAAACCGATGTTAATAAGAAACTTCTGGGTTCCTTACCCAAGAAGTGGAATACTAGAGTGCTGCTCATGGAGAAAGATGAGGACATTATGGACATGGAGCTTGACGATCTCATCGGCCAGATTGCTGCTGATCTCCTAGATATGCAAAAGAAGGAGACTAAAGCTACTGCTCATCTACAAAATCCAAAGCTCTATGGCGTAGATGCTCCTGCTGCAGCAACTCATGCTGCCGGAACTGCTTTTCTATCTGGGGACTCCGGTGCTCCTAGTACATCTGGTGGCTTTGGATACAACACCACCAATTCTTCCAGTGGAGGTGCTGCTTATCAAAATTTCAAAGGCGCATCTCCTGCAGTTGCCGAAGAACACGCTGCTGTGTTTACTGCTTTCTTGTCCGCTTACGATGATTTCTTATCAAACAAGAATAGCACAGTGTCCTTGACTGAAGAAGACTTCAGTCAGATAGATAATGAGGAACTTGAACGCATGGACTTAAAGTGGAGCATGGCGATGCTCACTAGGCGTGTCAAGAACTTTCTTAAGAAGACTGGGAGGAAGAATGTCACAGACCCTGAAGAGAAGGGTTTAGGATTTAATAAGAGCAAAGTTAAGTGCTACCAGTGTCAACAATATGGACATTTTGCTCGGGAATGTGACAGAAAGAAGAACCCACCCTCTGGGTTATCCAAACCTTCCCAACACCATTCATCGGACAAGACTAGAACTGAAGAGAAGGCTATGGTTTCCGCTGCGCTCCTTCTCTCAAATAATGCTTGGGAATGGTCTGATCCTGATGAAGAAGACACTGAACGTGCACTGATGGCTGAAGTGCATGAGGTATATGATGAACCATTATCTTGTGTGTCATGCATTAAACTAACAAATCAATTAAACAGGTATAGAGAGGATACTACACGCCTTAACACTGCCATTGAACAGTTAAATGAAAAAAATGATATGTTACGTGACAGTGATAAGGCAAGTGGTCAAAAATTAAAAGCTATTTTAGAAGAAAAGAAAGAACTTAAAGCTAAAATTTTTGAACAACAAGATGAAATTGGTAGCTACGTTGATATGTTATCATCAGTTAAAAGGGAACTTGTTGAATCACAAAATGAAGTTTTAAACTTAAAGAAAAAGCTTTCTAACTTCTCAACATCCTCTCTAGTCTTTGACGAAATCCTACAGGCTCAAAGAACTGACACAAAGAGCAAGGCAGGACTTGGCTTTCATCAAGTCCCACCTCCTAAAAACTATCTTCCGATGCCTGTTCGGGAAACTGTCAATGACCTGACGTCTGCTTTGACTGAGATAGACGTCAAACCTATTAAATCTTCTGTGAGCATCAAGATAAGTAAGCCTGAGTTTATTAAGGCTGAAAAGGTTGTCATTGCATCATCTCAACCTAACACTAGTAAGCCCGTGCTTGTTAGGGATAATTCTAGTAAGTCTGAATCAAGTAAGACTCAAAAGGTTGAGATCATTAAGCCTATTAAGGCTGAAAACCATCAGACTGAGCCTATTAAGTCTGATTCTATTGTTGAGCCTAAATTAGGAAAGGCTCTTTCTGTGCTTCCTCAAATCATTGAAGAGGAAATTGAAATTGAGGATATAACTGATCTAGAGTATAGACCAGTTAAAAAACATGCTAAGCCTGAGAATTATATAATAACTATTGAAAAGAATGAACAGGCTATTACAAAAGAAAAGGGTAAAGCTATGGCTGGACCTCAAAAGAAGATTATTAATAAAACGAATATTTTAAATAAATCTTCTCAAATGTTTTCTAAACCATCTGTTGTTGAATGCTCACGTAAAAGTAACTGTTTAACACATGTTTCTTTTGGGAAAGCTCATCGTTTTATTCCTCAATCTAAATTGAATGTTGAGCTAAGATCTTGCTTCTATTGCAAGAAGCAAGGTCACTTGATTAATGATTGTCCCGTGCTTGCTAAAAAGCAGTCAGGGAAACAAGGGTTTAAAGTTACTAAAATTCAAAATTCTTTTAAGAAGCCCATCTCAAAGAAAGGCTCAACCACACCTGTTCCTGCTGTAAAGGTAAACAACATTGAGCAAACCACTTTGAAAAATACAAAGCTCAAAGTTGTTGCCAAGCAAGTAACCAAACCAAAACAGGTTTGGAAGATAAAAGAATCTTCTCAGGATTCTGCATCCGACAATAATTCATCAGTCAAACATTCCAAAATATTTGAAAATAAAATTTTGACTGATGTGGTTGTTGTTGATGATGTCACTGGAGAACCCAAGACTATCAAGGCTTGGGTCTCCATTACTAACTAGTTTCCTTTTGTTTTTGGTGCCGCAGCAATCCGACTCTGTAAAGAACAGCAAATGGTACATCGACAGCGGTTGCTCCCGGCACATGACCGGAGATGTCTCTCTCTTATCTGAAGTCCATGCCTATAATGGAGGGTATGTGGCTTTCGCTGGTGACAAGGGAGGTGTTATTTCTGGCCAAGGAACGCTTACCAATGGAATGGTAAGCTTTGAGAAGGTGAACTTCGTAGAACAGCTGCAACATAATCTTCTCAGTGTCTCACAAGTGTGCGATAAAAAGTACACTACTGCTTTCACAGACACTGAGTGTTGCATCTTGAAGCCGGGATTTGTTATCCCTGAGGAATGGGTGCTACTGAGGGCACCCCGGGAGCGTGATACTTACATTCTGGACATGAGTACTGTGGAAACAACACAACTCACGTGTCTCTTATCCAAAGCTCCCGAGAAGGAATCATTGCTATGGCATCGTCGTATGGGACACCTGCACTTCCGCAAAATGAATTATTTGGTTAAGAATGATCTTGTGCGAGGTGTTCCCCGACAATCTTTTGGTTTAAACGATCACTGCGTCCCATGCCAGAAGGGAAAACAACTTAAGAAATCTCACAAACCAAAGTTGGCCAATTCCACTGAAAAGCCCTTGGAGCTTTTTCATATGGATCTTTTCGGGCCAGTTCGAAAGAAGAGTTTGGGAGGAGCTTCTTACTGTCTGGTTGTGACGGACGATTACTCGCGATTTTCGTGGGTATACTTTCTAAAGACCAAGGATGAGGTGCCGGAAATTCTCATCTATTTGTTTGACAAATTGCAAAATCTATGTGAGTTGAGGATTAAGAAGATTCGCAGTGATAATGGTACGGAGTTTAAGAACTCCATTATAGAGCTTTACTGCTTGAGTAACGGGATTGAACATCAATTCAGTGCCGCGAGGACTCCACAACAAAACGGAGTCGCAGAACGAAAGAACCGAACCTTGATTGAAGCTGCTCGCACAATGTTATCTGATTCCAAGCTTCCAATCACTTTTTGGGCTGAGGCTGTTAACACGGCCTGTTATGTTCTAAATCGGGTTCTAACGGTCAAGAAGATGAACAAAACTTCTTATGAATTGTTCAACAACCGCAAGCCGAATCTTCAGTTCCTTGAACCGTTTGGGTGTCTCTGCACGATTTTGCACACCAAGGAACGTATTGCCAAGTTCGGTGAGAAATCATGTGAGGGTGTCTTTTTGGGATTCTCAAACAACTCACCTAATAAACGTGTGTATAATCTCGTGACCAAGCGAGTGGAGGAGCACTTTGAGGTTACTTTCTTTCACTATACCGACAACCCTCAGGGAAAGGGACCCGAATACTTGTTTGATTATCAAATTTTGTTCGATTCCTTCAACCTTCCTGAGGAACACGAAGAACAAGAAATTGTAACGTTACTTCATGGGTTGGATCTAGTATCTAACAATTCTACTGCTTCTGTGTCTCCTCCATCTCCAGCCACACCCGCCAATGATCCTGTTGTCTCTACCGACTCTCCACCTACGCCTGCTCCTGCGAGTGTTCTTGATGAGGAACCCATGTTTGAAGCTTCCGACCTATCTCCCATCTCTGAACCAGAACTATCACCAGCCCACATTCCGAGTTCTCGTATCAATGTGTCACATCCGGTTGATGCTATCATTGGTAACTTAAATCAGGGAGTACTGACCAGACGTCAACTTGCTGATGCTGAGTCTGCTTCAACATCTACACTTGCTGACGATTCCGAACCTGTTTGTCTAGCTTCGCACATTGAAGAATGTTTTCTTTCACAAGTGGAGCCGAAGAAGACTGCTGATGCATTGAAGGACCCTCACTGGGTTGAAGCGATGCAAGAAGAACTTCAACAGTTTAATAAGTTGCAAGTGTGGACTCTGGTGCCGCTTCCCAAGGGTGTTCATCCCATTGGCACCCGTTGGGTTTATCGAGTCAAGAAGGATGACCGGGGTGTTGTTATCCGCAACAAAGCACGACTAGTGGTCCAAGGCTTCACTCAAATTGAAGGATTGGACTATGATGAAGTGTTTGCCCCGGTTGCCCGTTTGGAATCGATACGTATATTTTTGGCGTTTGCCTCATTCAAGGGATTTCGGGTATATCAACTTGACGTGAAGAGTGCTTTTCTTTACGGTCAAGTTGTGGAGGAGGTTTACGTGAAGCAGCCACCAGGCTTCGAGAACTCTGTCAATCCGTCCTACGTTTGCAAGCTGGACAAGGCGTTGTATGGTCTTCATCAAGCTCCTAGAGCTTGGTATGAGAGACTTGCAACGCATTTGTTGAAAAATGGCTTTGTACGGGGTATGATTGACAGTACTTTATTTATTAAACATGCAGATAACCATCTTTTGTTAGTGCAGGTTTATGTAGATGATATCATCTTTGGTGCTACCAAGGATGATATGTGTAGAGATTTCGAACGAATCATGAAGTCGGAGTTCGAGATGAGTGCTATGGGGGAGCTAAAAATTTTCTTGGGTGTGCAAGTTGAGCAGTCTGCTAAAGGGATTTACATCCATCAGTCTAAGTATGTTAACGACATGTTAACTCGCTATAACTTGACTGATTGTAAATCCTATGGGACGCCTTTGGAACTGAACCATCATCTTGGTCCAGCAGAGGACGAAGAGGACTGTCCGGAAAAAGAGTACCGATCTATGATTGGTTCTCTGATGTATCTCACTGCATCACGTCCGGACATTGTCTTTGCCGTTTCTCTCTGTTCTAGATATCAGTCCCAACCAAAGGTGTCTCATATGCGGGCGGTAACGCGAATCTTTGGATACCTCAAATATAGACCAACTCTTGGTCTATGGTATTCAAATGAGAAAACCTTCGCGCTCACTGCCTATTCGGACTCGGATTATGGCGGCTGCAGCATGGATAAGAAGTCAACTTCAGGAGGGTGTCAATTTCTAGGACCGCGTCTCGTCTCTTGGCAGTGCAAAAAGCAAACCACAGTCTCTACCTCAACCGCAGAGGCTGAGTATATTGCTGCTGCCAGCTGCTGTTCCCAGGTTTTGTGGATTCAACATCAGTTGAGAGATTACGGTTTACTCTTAACTATGACTCCTATACATATTGATAATACTGCTGCAATTTCTATTACTAAAAACCCTGTCCAGCATTCTAAGACCAAACATATAGAAATTAGGTATCATTTCATTCGTGACTGTTATGAAAAACACCTAATTGATCTGGTCCAGATAGATACACTTAAGCAGAATGCCGACTTATTCACCAAAGCATTTTCCCGTGCTCGTTTCGATGAGCTAGTCAACATGATAGGGTTACGCTTCTTTCAACTTAAAAAATAAATATTTGTGACCTTAGTCTGTTGTGTTTGCTTATTTGATATATTTAAAAATTAAAAAAAAAAAAAAAAAAAAAAAAAAAAAAAAAGGGGGTGGAAGTTAAGCAATAGCCATTCTTGATGTTTATTTAACATTTAAGAAAAGCAACGTTGCAACATTTGTTAAAAGACGTTTAGTTGTATCTCAAAACAACTAGGAATATGATAGTACATTAGGAGACACTCCTCAAACGACTATCTCAAATTTTATCCTCGATATATCAGTAGGTTTATCTTGTATGTGTTACTCTTGCTCTTATAAACAACTGACTACTTGCACGATATATTGGTAGACATGTTTCCACCCTTCTTTGAGCAATTAAGAAATACTTAACTCTGTGTTTACTCTCGTGTGATGACCATCATATGATGTATGACAATGTGTCTTAATTTCTTATGTATTAGCTTGCCATGCTTCAATTGAGTTGAGTTTGTATCTGACAACATTTGGGGATTTATACTGTCTGTTTCCTCTGTTGTACGTTTGTACAGACCTGGTCTCAGTCAGTATACTTTCAAACTTTAAGCAAACAAAAGTCAAAGTACTTTTAAATCTTATAAAATCAAAGATTACTTACAAGGTCGCCAAATGGTTTGACCAAGTCTGTTTTTGCTTACACCTGAATCAAGTGAATGTCGCTCTGTTGTACGTAAGTACAGACCTGTCACCGCTGCCTTGATTCTTAAAAATGTTGAATTCAAATACTTTCTCTAACTAATCGAGGTTTTGAGCATGGCTAAATACAAAGAGTATATCTATGGGGGAGTCACAAGAGATCTATTCACTTTCACAATAACTGCTAAGCTTGAAGTTGTGTGTGTTACATGTTTAAGTGGATAAACAATACTGATAATCGTCTTGTTTCAGACTGCGTCTGAGGCTTGATAACTTTCTTGGTGAACTTAAAATTGGACAACTATACTGGTAATCGAATTAAAGTCTGATATTGTCTTGCGAGTCTGTCTTTCTAATATGATTCCTACAATGACACATCTAAATCTGTTCTTTTCATTGCTTTTATTTATTATTTATTTATTTGCTTCTTAGTCTATTTACTTTTGTTCACTAAGTGTCACAAATATACAAAATCTTTAAAACGTGAACTCTTGATTGACTTCTGCGACACAAGGCTTGTGTCGCTTATTTGTGTTGACCACCCTGCGACACATACCTTGTGTCGCATACTTGTGTCCCAGCGACACAGACATTGTGTCGCTCCCTTATGTCGCTGTTTGTTCTGATATTTCCAGCGACACAAGGCTTGTGTCGCACATTGTGTCGCTGACTTGTGTCAGGGGTATAAATACCCTCGTGTCGCTGTAATTAATTATTAATTACCTGCGACACAAAATTCAAAATCCAGCGACACAAGCATTTTCAGCGACACAACCAACCCGATCCATTTTTCGATCGATTCTGCGTGTTCTGTGGATTTCCTGTTGATTTCAACCTCGTAATCGTGTTCTCCTTACTAAACCGCATCTATAGGTACCAACTATCACCTCTATTGCTCCATATTCAATTCAATTTGTGCATTTGAACATTCGGGTTTAGGGCTTTTATTTGTTTTGCTAAATTAAATACCTAAATGATGTCGATTGTGCATAATAATTGTTGTTTCATGCTCTTGCAATACTAGTAAACCTTCGGACACGATCTAAACAGAAACCCCTAATTTTTCTTCATCTGGAAATTTCTGGGTTTCAAAGTGTTCATCATTGCGACACAAGCGTTGTGTCGCTTCGTTATGACGCTGGTCATATTGCGACACAAGCGTTGTGTCGCCGTCTTATGACGCTCATCATGTAGCGACACAATAATTGTGTCGCTGCCTTCTGACGCTGCAAATCTGCGACACAATAATTGTGTCGCTTCTTTATGTCGCTGTCCTTTTTGCGACACAAGTGTTATGTCGCTAATAGATCATTAAATTGATTAAATTGCAAAACTGCGACATAACTCGTTATGTCGCAGTCTGTCCTGCGACACAAGGCTTGTGTCGCAAGACATTTTAAATTCAAAAATGTCAATGTTAATTGTTGAGACTAATGGTTTTCAAGTTTCTTGTCTTATTTCAGATATGGCTCACGTTAACGCTTTGTTTTGGGAACCGAGACATAATGTCACGGCGTTCTTAGATGATGAAAAGGAATCGGCGGCTCCGTACCGTCCGATGATTGCTTTTCTCCGCCGATCCCGTATATATACTGCTATCACTGCTACAACACCCATATACAAGGATCAAGTCTCAGAGTTTTGGGTTAATGCTGCGGTCAATTCAGACCTTGGATATCCGCGGATCATTTCTCATGTCAACGAGCGAGAAATTATTATCTCTGAGCAACTTATTCGGGATTTCTTTCAGTTTCCAGACGATTCGGAGATGCCCGTGGCTTTCTCCCATGTGTTTATTGCCGGGGGCATGGGTCGGCTTGGTTTCGACAAAACCAAAGTGAAGTGCTATGATTGTGACGGTTTCGGGCACTTTGCTAGGGAATGACAAAGACCAAAAAGGGAACAAACTTCAAGCCAAAATGGGCAAAGATAGTTCAATCAAGGGTCTACTAGCAATAACCACACCTCTAGAAACAATCCAAAATTCCAGAGCTCTGGTGGTTCAATCGCAAGAGGGAGCATATGATTGGAGCTCAAAGACTGATGAACCTCAAGCGTTCATGGCCTCCATTGAAGAAGAAAAGGAGGAAAGCAAAGCTGAGTCGGATTCAGGAAAGAACTCAGAGACAGAGATGGAGATTGAGGAAGCTGCTGCAGGGACAAAAATAGTGCAACAGAGGTCAACTGAGGATATGAACTCACAGGACTTCGTTGTTGTGACAACCGTCAAAATCTCAGGTCGTTGCCGTGCTTAAATCTCTAGAATCTCAAGTTTCATTTATAGCATTTTAAAAATCCTAACGGAAAGTCTAGGTTACGACTCCTTAAGTACCGAAACCGTAAGTTATCGAAATCGCGTAACATTTTAGAAGTTTGCTTAGCGGACTTTAAGACCGTGAACAACATTAAATTAGGTTACAAAGTGCCCAAGATAACAATTGAAATCTAATTTCATTCATCAACACAAAATACTTATCATATCTCGAAAATCGGAATTAACCGAAATTCCGTAACTCGGTAAACGCAACTCGAATCGAATAAATGAAACTCGAATCTGACAAACTAATACTTGAATATCCATTATAAACAATCTAAAATACAATTTGAAGTATTTTAGAAATTTAGAACATCAATTTTATAACCCAAATATTAAGCATTAAAACAACACAATTTAAAGTCTTGAAATGTACAAGAGTTGTGCAATTTTAATACAAATAAATACCACAACTAATATACATTATATTTTAACAAAAAAATAAAATAAAAACTCATATTTTTGAGTCAAAAACCGGCCTCCCCCTTTGACCACTCAAAACCCCCACTCACATATCAAGATTCCATGCAAAAAGCCTTCCACACTTACACACTCTTCCACTTTCATCATTTCTCTCATTTCCACTTTAAAAAACACACAAAATGTAGATCCCTTGTCTGATCTTATAATCAAATCGTCAATTAATCCAACGTGTGGAATTCGTTAGATTATCAAACACACAAATATAAAGCTTTTAAAACAAATCAAGAACAATTAACCAATCACTTTATATTTCTTATTCTAAATTCTCAGAGATGAATACAGCTGAAAACGCACAGAGAATATTAATGAAAAAGTCTAACCTAATTACAAAGTAATTAGAGGTATTTATACTAATCTGGCCGACTTATGCGACACAAGCCTTGTGTCGCAGGATTCACTATTGCGACACAAGCACTGTGTCGCACCTATCACTTATGCGACACAAGCCTTGTGTCGCAGTACACAGAAAATGTAACTTTATTTACTCTATTACATTTACAGACACAGTACAGACTTGACCAACTGACAGACACTCTAATATGTATCAACAAACTCCCCCGTGTCTTCAGCTTGGTCTTCAAGATCTTCGTTCAAACCCAACCTGTTGGGAATACACCGCCAGCGTGTATCCCATGTGTCACACAAACATTTACAATCCTCTGATATTGAAGTGCGATCTTCTTGTTCACAGCATTCTTCTCGTTAAAGCGAATCGGATTGTCGAACAATTTTCTCAAGTCCTTTGATGACATGTTTATCAAGCTCATAGGATCAAGCACTCTAAACTGAGCTTTCTTCAAACCATACAGCGAGTTCCTCTCTGGTTGCTCTGTGTCAGGAACAAAGACCAAAA